>VDFB02353493.1:385482144-385660976 GCA_007258455.2 Sequoia sempervirens | reverse complement strand
CCAATTCACATTGAACTGGACTTGGACTCTCCACCTCGCAGTGGGTCTTCTACACACTCACTCTCATCAGTACCTCCTGTCGCTAGTGCAGACCCTTCTAGTAGCATTAGCAGAGATTCATCTTGGATCGAGACTCAGCTAGGAAGGAAGAGGAGGCAGCCATCTTATGTTCTCAATCATTCCGATTTCGATGACATTTACCAAGATGCGCCAGATAAGAGAGTTAAGAACATGGTTCACGTAGAGAGAAACACTGACATGGAGGTTGTCATTGAGACCGCCGTACCTCCGCAGGGGAAGAGCTTGGCTGATTTAGAGTCTCAGGATTTTGAAGTTATCACAGTCAACCTTGGTCGCAGCACACGCCAGACTCAGGTTGATCTTCTTCAAGTTGCTACAGATAGTGCCAAGGACAGAATACTAAAGGGCGGAGAGGATAAAGCAGCCCTCAAGGCTGAAATCAGACAGCTTCGTCAGTACATTTCTAGCCTTGTGCACAGACCAGAAGCCATCAACACACTCCCACCGATGCTTGAGCCACCAGTAGAGCAAAGTCAGCTCAATCATTTAGTTGCATATGGCAAGCGTTTGGAGGAATGGGAAGAGGAGTTCGTTGCTAGAGGCCATGCTATGCTTACAGAGTTATATCAGTTGCGGTACAATGCACGAGAGCTCCGTATTCGTCTTCAGGATGAGGAACGGGATATGGCTATTAACAAACCCAGGGATGAAATTATGATTGCTCACCTGAGTTTGGCTTATGACACAGTCACAGATGCAGAAGACAGAGAGGCTATCTACTCTTGGAAGACAGTTGGTTTTCAGAGCAAAGATAGAGGACAGTTTGGCATCAGAGTTGGCTGAGAGTAGAGAGCACGTCACTAGTGCACTCCGGTTCGTGAGGACTCTTGTGTCTTGCTTACCGTGCCGTTATCAGATCGAGGGTGGTGCCTACGTGGAGCTTACCGATGTTCAGTCAGAGCTTCAGGCACTCATTCATATCATTTTCAGTGGGGAGACAGTTGGCTGTAAGGTTACTCAGCTTACAGTCATGTCAACATTATTCGATGAAGCAACGAGGAGCAGAAGGGAACTTCAGTCTCAGATCACAGCTGGTGAGGACATGCTGCATCGACATAGCATCCTTCGTCAGACTCTCATCGCTCCAGATGGTGATACAGTTAACAATCTCATTGAGGGGTTGATTGCTCGAGATCACGACCAGTAGACTCCAGTTTCTCACCTCTCAGGATAGACATTATACACAGGAGTTAACTTGGCGTTACCCTTTCAAGTTAACTGGTTGTCTCACCTCATGCATATCTATTCTAAGATTCATCTTGTTTACTTGGAGTTTCATTTAGGGTTTTTCGTTAACTAATGGTAGTCTTCCAGTTAACTTGCTTTCAATAAGGACGTGCATGCTCGCACAGTAGTCCATTTTTAGATTAGATGTTTCAGTTAAACTGAGGGTAGTTGCCCAGTTGACTGTATAGTTTACTTAATTAGGGTTTGGCGCATGATTTGCATGCATTGCAATAACTGTAGATGACACAAGGTGATTTTAGGGTTCCCTACACCTTGATGTATATAAATAAGAGCTTATGCTCATTTGTAAATAACTTTTGCTTGAGAGAGAAATATATGCTGTGCCTACCTTGCCCTCAATATTGCTCTTTTTGGTATTTGTTCATGTGTCTTCACTATTGCAATTGATTGTTATGCCACATAGGGTTTCGAAAGATTGTAATGCTGAATTCTTTCCATAGTTTAGGTATATCTGTTTGAGCATCTTTATCATTGAAATCAATTGTTATGCCACATAGGGTTCCAAGAGATTGAGGTGATAAGGCTGTTTTGTGTTAATTTACCATTGTGATCGATCGTTATGCCACATAGGGTTTCGAGAAGTTGCAGCGATAAATCTGTTTTGTGAATCTTTATCAATATAATCGAAGGTTATGCCACATAGGGTTTCGTGAGATTATAAAGATAAAGGCTGTTTTGTGAAGGCTTTGCTGTTTCGATCGAGTGTTATGCCACACAGGGTTCCATAAGATCGTCTTAGTGAATTCTTAAATCTGTAGTGCCCAATAAGCTTGTTTAGATTGAGATGATAGTTGTGCCACCTTGCCCTCAAGTAGAGAGTCTAAACATGCTTATCGTCCGATAGTCAAACCTTGCTCCGTTTCCTCTTGCTCTGTTTTCCTGAGGAGATTGGATAGATATAAGTTGTAGTTTAGTTGATTTGCAAAACCAGAGAAAACTCAGCTGCAACGTAAAAGTTCTTTCAAGAAAGCCTTGTACCTCTAGCAGCTGAAACAAAAAGACAAGACATAGTTTTAGCTTATTTTCCTTTGCAAGTACATTTGTCAAAGCATAACGAGGGAGCTTCCCCTCCATAATTTGAAGAGCACTCATTGCGTAGTGTGCATAGGCTGTTCATAACAACTTCTACTCCAGAGGTGTTAGTTGTTACGCCAACAAAGTTGTCCCATGTAAGTGCATCAACCCCAGTCTCCACATCCATCTTTCGTTTGCTCTTTTTTTTGGGGCAATCTTTGGTTTGAAATGTGCAACTTTCTTTCCTTTGTTGCTCGTTTTGACAATGATTTCCCCGATGCCAATTTAATATATCCCTTCTCTGAACCTTAAGCGATTGTTGTAATTGTCACACCAAAATCTGCAATTTTTGAATTGTGCTTGATGTGTCCTTTCCTATGTTGCTCTATGCCATATGGTTTTATTCTCCTTTCTCTGGTTTAGTTGTACATCATTGCCTCCTTTTGTCATTGTTTCTTCCTTATGTATTTTGTATGCTTCTATCAGTTCCTATTGTATGTTGCACACTTTGTTTGGTTGTTGTACTTGTTGCAACCTGACCCTTGCTTGTACGGTTAGCAACCTTTGATTTTCATACGACCTTGGGGTGCTTCCTTTGTAATTTGCTTGCTTTTGTAGATGTTGTATGATGGTGATAATTAGACGCACGATGATACCGTACGCTTTGGTATACTGGTATGTCTTACACTCTATTCTTGAAAATGTTGTACAATCTTTGTTTGCCTTTGTGCCAATTTGTACAGAATCTGCCGTATCTTGTCTATATATGCCCTTCGTATGATTGCAACTTTGTCATGTGACCTTCACTGTACAATGGGGTCCGTACGGTGTTCTCTCTTCTGTGCGGTAATCCGTTTTCTAGTTTTCTCTTCTTCCTGTTGTGCATTTTGTTCTGAGTATGAGGGTCGTACGGTTTTCCTTTTAAGGATGTGTATGGTCGACATTTTATAATAAGCCAATGACACTTCAATCCATATTTTTAATTTTTTCCCTTCTTTATTCTTAACTCAATACTTATCTTTTTTCCAATTTTTTTTTTTCCTCCCATACTTTAATACTTTTTTGATTTTTTCGTTTTTTGCACTTCCATCATTTTCTCCTTAGTTGTTTTTTTTGTTTTTTGCTTCTTTTTTTCTCCTTTGTTTTCAATTTTTCTCTTTTGGCCTCTTATTTCATCATTTATTCTAACCTTTACCTTTGAAGCGTACCTCCACTTACACATATAAGGAGGCTTTTGGTAACATTCCTCCTCACAACAGGTTCTCAAATATTTTAAATAAAAAAAAATTATCAACTAGTGGGGCGGGTCCCGCACCATTATACCTTCCATCTATGCACCGTCCGCCATATTGTTGGTACCAAGTGACATTGTTTCCATTCATCGTCGATAGTTTGGCTGGGTTTGGTATGACTCGCCATAGCCCATCTAAGGTCACCAATGTAGGCAGCTTCATATTATGTTCCTTCATGTACTTCATTAGTTCCTCATTGTATCCGTTTGATGGCGAGATAAACATGTCCTCTGCCATTATCACAACTTTTAGACAAGGTCCTTTTTCTGCATACCAATCATCTTTGTCCTCGTCACCTTCATCTGAATCTTCTTTGTTCTACACTGCTTGTTCCTTTCTTTCTTTTTCTGCTTTTTCCTGCCTTTCCTTTTTTGCTTCATCTAATTCATACGACAAGTACCCTCATCATTCTCCTTCATAGATTGCATGAAATTTCTAGTGTCTCCCTACTCTTTTCCAGAGTGTTGGTGTGTCGAACAGGGCATTAGTTAGATGCTTGTGAACCCGAGGCACTGCAATTCCTTCCACTTTCTTATTGATGAGTCTTTCTTCGACTAATTTTTCTCTACTTGGTGCAGTCCAGTCTTCTTTTGGTACATATTGGCTTCCACCTACTCCCCAATCTTGTTCTTCCATGGTTTCATTCGCTCTCACTGACAAATCCTCTTTTATTGCGTATCTGAGCATATTGATTCCAATTGGTTCTTCCTTCCTCTCTTTATACACTTTTAGTTTCGATTGGTTAATGGGGTCTTTTAGCAAGGTTCCGTTTAATCTCTCCAATATAATGGCTCCATTTTCACCGACTTATCTAATTTAAAATGGCCCCATCTACCTTGTTTTGAATTTTCTGGGTTGAAGTTCATTACAAGCGTTATACTTGAGGACTAACTACCCCAACTGGAAATTTGTCCGTTAGAGGTGTTTGTCGTGCCAGTACTTTCTTCTCTTCTACATCGCCTTCATAGCCCACTATGCAAGTACTCGTCCTTCGTCGAGCTTGTTTAACTGAAACAACCACTCCTTCATACTCTCTATATCACCAAGTCCTTTTTCCATGGCTATTCGCAAGCTCAGTGCCATGTACTTGGTTGGCACTATCGCTTCCTGACTGTACATTAGTTGGAATGGTGTATGGTCGGTGGTTACCTTGTAGGTCGTATGATGCGCCCATAGTACGACAAGTAACTTTTCTTCCCAATCAGCCTCCTCGATGCCGCATGACTTGTGGATGACGAAGACAAGTACCTTGTTAGTGGACTTTGCCTGACCGTTTGCTCTAGGTAGTATAGGTTGGATAGGTTATGAAAGATTCAGAACTCTGTCGTCATTAGTCGAATGACGTGATTGATGAAGTGTCCTCAGTCATTGGTAATTTGTAGTAGGATGTTGTACCTTGTGACGATTTGTTCATAGATAAATCTCGTTGTACTCAGTGCAATATTATTTGGCAGTGCCCGAGCCTCCACCCACTTTGTTAAGTATTTGATGGCGATGACTATGTATCTACATCGGTGCAATTGGTTGACCTTTAGTGGCCCAATGAAGTCCAATCTGCATCGTTCAAACAATTCTTGTGGCTGAGATTGAAAGACTGGCATGTAATCCCTCTTCAAAGGTTTTCTGAATCTCTGACATGTGTTGCATCCCACCACCCATTCTCAGGCATCTATATGTATGGTCGACCACCATGGTCTTGCCAGCAGGATTTTTCATGTTGTGGCATTTGGCCCTATATGTCCTCCCGCTAACCCTTCATGTGCCTCCTTCAGTATGCTAGGAATTTCTTCCTCCTTGACACATTGTCGAAGCACTTGGCTCAATCCCATCTTGTATAGTAGCCTGTTGATGAGTTGGAAAGGTTTACTTTTGAGCACTAGTTTCCTCCGTTTTGCAGGTGGCATCTCTCTCAGAAATGATGACGTCAACAGGTACTCTCCAATTTTCTTGTACCAAGGGGGTAGTGCACCTATTTGAAACAAGTGCACATCTGGGAAGTCTTCATTCACTCCCTCGGGTGGCTCACCAGACTGGACTCTTGATAGCTGGTCAACGATGACGTGACTCTTGTAGATTTTAATGATCAGATTAATGCACAGAAAATTAATTCAAATCAGATGCAAAGACACAACAGATACCCTGGGAAAACCCTCCACTTGAGGGAGAAAAACCCAGCAACAATATATCACTTATATATTGAATTGTCACAAAAATGATCTCCTTACAAGAGGCCGATATGCAAGCCCAAAATATGCACCAAAGAGTGATGCAACACAGAACTATAATGCTTATAGAACTCAACCTCAAACAATATACTCTCCTATAGAATTCGCTTTCACTTCTAGATGATTCGCACAGACTTCAATGTATAATATCGAACTGAACTTGAATCTTGATGATGAACAATGAGAATGCCATCGAATATAAATACAAACTAGAGGAGAGGACGTGTCTTTTCCAAACACCATGTTGGCCAGCATCAAGAAGATGTCTCTTTGAAATTCGTGCCTCTTGTATCAAGGTTGGCCTTGTTAGAAAATCGTGTCTCTTCATTATTAAATTGTTTGCTTAACAAATAGAAGTGTCTTTAGAAATCGTGCCTCTTGACTCTTAATAAATTAAATAGCTTGGGGCTATTATTTAATTTATTGCAAATAAGGAGATCGCTGGAAGATTACTTCTAACGCTGCATGTTAACATCAACACTCCCTCTCAGCTAGGGAGTATACTTCTAGCTGCACAGGACATATCACCTGATCGTGATGTCTACCACTATGGCTACAACCATAAGTGAAATGAAGAAGAATATCACCTCATCATGATATTAGATATCGCCTCAACACGATATCAACCATAATGGCTACAACCATACTATGGTGTGTACAAGTGTTCATCACTTGCGTGATGTTGTCACCTCAACATGACTTTCACCATGGCTCTCCCAGAGGGTGAAACACAAGTACAAAAATGTTGTCATGGAGTCACACACATGACATCCACCATGACTCTCTCAGAGGGTGGAAACAAGGGCTTTCACCTCAAATCTCAAAGAGAAATGCATTAACAAGGGATTTCACCTTGAACTTCTCTCACAAAGAAGAACTCATTAGCAGGCTCACTGATACTGAGATTCTTTCTCAACTAAGGCTGGATTCTCCACCATACCAAGCTTATCTCGAAAGTACACAAACTTTATCCTAGAGAGAGGCTTGGTGAGAATGTTGTTCATCTACTCATCAATGCTGATATACCTCAATTGTATAGCCTTCCGCAGTACCATATCTCTAATATAGTGGTACTTGATCTCAACATGCTTGGTTCTGTCATGAAACACAGGATTGACAGAAAACTCCACGCAACTCTGATTATCACAATGAATGATAGTAGCCTCCATTGATTGTCCAAACAATCCTGCAAGGAGCTTACGAAGCCACAATGCTTCCCGAGCTGCCATACAAGCTACAATATACTCTGCCTCTGCTGTACTCAATGCTACAGATGACTACTTCCTGCTGCACCAGGATTCATAGCAGAACCCAAACTGAAGCAACAACCAGAGGTGCTATTCCGATCTGTGACACACCCTGCCCAATCAGAATCAGTATAACCATGTAACTCCAAGTCTGCATCTGAAGAATACCTCAACCCATAACCAACTGTGCCACACAAGTATCTCAGGATATGTTTAGCTGCAAAAAGATGTATCTGTCTCGGTTCACACATGAACTGGCTAAGTGCACTCACTGCATAACAAATATCAGGTCTAGTGTTAACTAGATATATCAAGGACCCAATCAATTGTTTGTACAATGTAGGATCCACTAAGTCTGAACTAGCTGTAACCTCCTTTAATTTATGTAGGTTGGTCTCCATAGGTGTAGACATGGATTTGCAATCCATCATACCAAATCTCTTAAGTATATCAATGGTGTACTTCCCTTGACTTAGAATCATCTCATCTGGTTTCTGCCAGATTTCTAAGCCAAGGAAGTAATGCATGAGCCCAAGGTCCTTCATCTCAAATTCAGAAGTCAACTCCTTCTTGCACTCGAGAATCAGGTGATCTTCTCCAGTAAGAATCAAATCATCAACATATAAGACCAAAATTAATGCTTCACCATTGATTACCTTGAAGTAGAGATTAGAGTCAGCATCATTCTTCAAGAAGCCCAAACTTGACAGGTAACGATCAATCTTTTTGTACCATGCTCGAAGAGCCTGCTTAAGACCATACAAGGCCTTCTTCAGCTTGCAAGAGACTGCTTCCCATGAACCTCAAATCCATCAAGTTGCTCGATATAAACTTCTTCCTCGATCACACCATTGAGAAAATTTGTCTTCATGTCCATTTGATGAATCTTCCATCCTCTACATGCAGCAATGGCAATGATGGTTCTGACAGAAGTATAGCGAGCAACAGGAGCAAATGTTTCTTCATAATCAACTCCCTCTTTTTGTGAAAACCCATGAGCCACGAATCTTGCCTTGTACTTCTCAATGCTCCCATCTGCAGCATGCTTAATTTTGAAGAGCCATTTCAAAGATACCACAGACTTGCCCTCGGGTCTAGGAACAATGTCCCAAACATCATTCTTAAGAATTGACTGATACTCGTCTACCATAGCATCTCTCCAAACGTGATGACTAGATGCTTCCTCAACACAGGTAGGCTCAGATTCAATAATCTAACTCATTAAGGCAACATAACTGGAGAACTTATGAGGCCTTTTACTTTCTCTAAATGTGACTCTAGGAGCTACGAAACTTTCAGCCTCTTGCATAGTGCGCCTGGCCCATAGAGGTCTCTTTCTCCCAATTACAATGTCGGTAGGCCCATCAGTAGGTTCCAAGGGTTCAACTAGATCAAGATCTTCCTTTGGTTCCGAAGTCTCCCTTTGAATCTCAGGAGTATGGTCAACTTCCATATCCTGAGGAGACTTTTCATTATCAATCTCCATATGAATGCCCCTGAATCTCCTGAATGCAACATCTTCCTCGAATGTGACATCCCTACTGATCTCGATCAACTTTTTTTCTGGAATGTATATCCTGTAGGCTTTTGATGTCTCACTATAGCCCACAAATATTCCCTTCTTGCCAGAAGGCTCCAACTTAGTTCTCTTTTCCTTTGGAACATGAACATAGACAGGACATCCAAAGATCCTCAAATGACTGACTTCAGGCTTCTTCCTTCTAAAGGCTTCTTCCGGAGTCATATTCTCCAAGACCTTGTGAGGACTTTTGTTCTAAACATATACAGCCGTCCTGGAAGCTTTTGCCCATAAGAAGGTTTGCAAATCTTGGTCATGGATTATGGCCTTCGCTGCTTCCACGATCGCCCTGTTCTTTCTTTTTGTAACACCATTCTGTTGAGGATTATAGGGGACACAAAACTCCCTCTTAATCCCTGCATCAATTCAAAAATCCCTAAAGCTTCTAGAGGTGTATTCTCCACCATTATCTGATCTGAGGACCTTAATTCTTTTACCAAAAAGATTCTCTACCAAAGCTTTGAACTCTTTAAACCTTCCTAACACTTCCTCAGATTCTTTAGTTTTCAAAAAATAAATCCAAGTCTTTCTGGAGTGTCCATCAATAAACAAAACATAATACAAAAATCCACTCGAAGACGGAACAGACATAAGTCCACATAAATTAGAATGGATAAGGTCTAAAATGCACTTAGATCTATTTTCTCTACTATGGAAAGGAGCTTTTATATTCTTACCTAGTGCACAACCTTTGCAAGTTCCTTCATGCTCCATGCTCCTGATTGAACTTAGGAAGACCCGACACCATCTTCTCCATGATAGGTAAGACTCGGAAGTGTAGGTGAGCCAATCTTCGATGCCAAAGATCACAAAGACTTGAAGAATCATGGACCAACGCTTGTAGAGGACGCATGCAAAGCCTGTAAAGACTTTCATGTCTAACTCCAATTACTTGAGCATCCCTGAAGCTAGAATTCTCCATCCACACAAGTACTTTGCCTTTGGAGAAGGCAACTTGATTTCCTTTATCTTCTAGGGCTGAAATTGAAATGAGATTACGCTTGATTCCTGGAACATAAAGAACATTACTCAACTAAAGTGTGATGCCGGAATCCAAATGAAGTGTAGAGGTCCCAATTCCTTTCACGAAGTAGCTAGCATCATCTCCAATGATGACTTGTTCGGAAGACTCCTTCTCCACCAAACTTGATAAGTGCTCCTTAAAACCAGTGATGTGTCTAGAAGCACCATTGTTGATCAGCCAAGTGTTAGTGTCGGTAGGTACACTGCTTGACAATGCCGAGTAGAACAAATATTCACTTGAATCCTTTTGCGGAGAAGCATCATCAACATCTGCAATGGTGGCTTGTTGCTTAGGTCTAGTTGGACAATGCTTAGCAAAGTGGCCAAACTTATCACACCTAAAGCATTGAATCTTGGACATGTCTCTCTTCTTCTTGAAGGTGGGTGTATCATCATTTCCCTTATCACGATTTCTCTTGAAGAACCCTTTCTTCCCATCTTTTCCTTTCTTCTTCGAAGCATGGGAGGCGAGAACATGAATATCTTCATTCTTTGAACTTTGACCAACGCCTCTAGCCACCAACCTTGACTCTTCTTGAATACAATCAGCCCTTAAGCGATCAAACTTAGGAAGTTTGGATCTTGCACTAATTCCTTGAATGTAGGACTCCCATGATAATGGAAGACCATTGAGAGCAAGCATCGTTAGATCTTTATCATCAACCACATGACCAATTGTAGAGAGCTGATCTCTCAACTCCGATATTCTCATGAAGTAGGCAATCACTATTTCTCCTTTCGCCATCTTCACATGGTGTAGTTGTTGCTTCAGTGCAAGAGCCCGGCTGGTGTTGTTGATTTTGTACATCTCCTCTAATGTCTTGAACATCTCCCTTGCAGTCTTCAACTTGGAGACAATCGGAACAATATGGTCTTTGACAGAATCAACCAACAGCTTCTTTTCCTTGATGTCTTTCTTCCTCCATTGCAACTTCTCTTCTTCTTCTTCAGGTTCGGGAACTTTAGTCTCCACAAACTGAGCCAAATCATTCTCTTCCAATGTGAGCATGATTCTAAACCTCCATGAAGTATAGTTAGATGCTCCCTCAAGTCTATCCTCGATTTTCAATCCGTTCACCATCTTGATTGATGTAGAGATAGACAAAGATTGAAGACTAAGAGAATAGAGTATTGCTGTAGTATCAAATCTGATCACGATCTCCTCAAACCCGCTCTGATACCATGTAGATTTTAATGATCAAATTAATGCACAGAAAATTAATTCAAATCAGATGCAAAGACACAGCAGATACCCTGGGAAAACCCTCCACTTGAGGGAGAAAAACCCAGCAACAATATATCACTTATATATTGAATTGTCACAAAAATGATCTTACAAGAGGCCGATATGCAGGCCCAAAATATGCACCAAAGAGTGATGCAACACAGAACTATAATGCTGATAGAACTCAGCCTCAAACAATATACTCTCCTATAGAATTCGCTTTCACTTTTAGATGATTCGCACTTAGACTTCAGTGTATAATATCAAACTGAACTTGAATCTTGATGATGAACAATGAGAATGCCATCGAATATAAATACAAACTAGAGGAGAGGACGTGTCTTTTCCAAACACCATGTCGGCCAGCATCAAGAAGACGTCTCTTTGAAATTCGCGCCTCTTGTATCAAGGTCGGCCTTGTTAGGAAATCGTGTCTCTTCATTATTAAATTGTTTGCTTAACAAATAGAAGTGTCTTTAGAAATCGTGCCTCTTGACTCTTAATAAATTAAATAGCTTGGGGCTATTATTTAATTTATTGCAAATAAGGAGATCGCTGGAAGATTATTTCTGACACTGCATGTTAACATCAACAACTCTTCCCTGGTCATACAATTATGATGAATGTAAACTCCTATAATAGCAGAAGCCATTGGCTTACTCTCCCTTGAATAATGGGTTTGTTCAAGTACATGAGAGCCCAATGGTCCACGTAGAATGTGAAGGAAGTTGCCAGCAAATAATTTCTAAATTTTTTGCACCACATACACCATCCTGAGAGCTTCCCTCTTTGTCATACTGTAATTCTTCTCCGCTTTTAACAACTGACTAGCAAAGAACACAAGGTGATCCAACCCTTGTACGCCCATTTGCGCCAGTGTCGCCCAATTGCATAATTTGAAGCGTTGACATGCACATGGAATTCTTTATTCCAATCTGGGCATGCCAAGATTGGCGAACTGATTAGTCGTACTTTTAATTCCTTGAAGGCTTCTTCTTGTGCTTTTGTCCATTCGAACGATTGCCCCTTCCTGGTGAGTATGTCCAATGGATACGGAATCTAAGGAAAATTCTTGATGAACCTTTTGTAGTACCCGACATGGCTGAGGAATGATTTTACCCCAATGATGTTCTGGGGCGGTTCCATCTATAGGATCACTCGGATCTTATTTGGGTTGGTCTTTAGTCCAACCTTACAAACTATGTGCCCGAGCAATTTTCCTTGAGGCACCATGAATGACACAGCATTAAGGCTTCAAAAGTCCACACATATTCGAATCTATTCAGATTCTTTCTTTAATGATATCATGATTGGTGACACCCAGTCATTGACTTCAACTCTGAAGATGATCCCTACTTCTAAGATCTTCTCAATCTCTTCTTGTACCTTCACGCATAGTTTTTATTCATTCGATAAGGTCTCTTCCGTACGGGTTGTGCTCTAGGTACCAAGGGAATTCTGTGTACACAATTCAGGAGGCACGCCCTTCAAATCCTTGTACGTCCATGCGAAGGCGTCTTTGTATTTTGTGAAAATTTTAAATCCTCCTTTAACACTAGACTCCAATCATCTCCAACCAGAATCATTCATGGACTATCTTCTTCTCCCAGGTTTACCTTCTTTCTGTTCAGTTCTTCGTACTTGATCATCTTTTCTCTATCAAAGTTGTGTGTTGGCATGTTGTCTACCCTGGCCACTCCTTTGTAATCTCCGTATTGTGGAGGGAATGTTTGGCTCGTCATTGCTCCATCTTCTTCTTCTCCTTCATTTTCTTTGATTTGCAGCATATTGCAATCTTAGTAGAATACTTCATAATCCTCCATCTACTAGTGAAAGAGTCCATTGAGTGAACTCATCTTGTCTTCCGAGCACTCTTGGAGGTTTAAGATATCTTCACCATTTGGTTCTATGGTTCCCTTTCTTCGTCCATTCCTCCTTCGTACAAAGGGCAGGGACGTAGTTAGTGCGAATTCTGAGTCCGACGATCCCAATTCTTCATTGATTGCTTAGTTTCTCAAGTCAATTACATATTTCCTTCCATTGTTGTCTATGGACAGTGTATTTCTTTTCCAATTGTGGTATGGCTTGATTGCAATCAACCACCCTCTTCTGAGCAATGCATTGTATGCCTTTTTTTGTAGTAGGATGACTACAAAGTTTAGCAAGAATGGTTGTGTCCCAATTGTCACCTTCTACGCCATCAATGTTCCCGACAGCTTGATGCCATGCTGGTCAATGCCCACAAATTGGAATGTCAGTGGCCAAAGTATAGGTTTCTTGAGACACTTCCATGTGTCTTCGGGTAGTACGTTAACTCCCTATCCTCCATCAACGATCGTGTTTGTTAGGTTCTTCCCTTCGATCTCCATTTGTAAGATTGTCGATTTCTTCCTGATGTTTACTATCAACAACATTGGGTCGATGACTTGTTCACCTTCGGGTGACGGTTTTGCTACCATCTCCTTCCTTCTATCTTCTTGTTGTTGGCGTTCATCATTGACTATGTTTGTGATCGCCATTCCTAATTGTGGCATAGGCTGGAGAAGATTAGTCACTTTGATGGGTACGGTAGTTTGCAGTACCTCTTGTATGATGTTATTTTCTGACTCCAACCGCCACAAGGTACTTGTAGTCTCCTAAGAGGTTCTTCGTTCTTTAGCCATCACTTGTTCTACCTTTGCTTTGGCTTTCCTCATTCTTTCCTTTTTTGTACGAGGGTCTAGGTAGATGGCTTTCTTTGTTTGTGCTCTGACAATCTCCAATACCTCTTCATTTTGATCCTCCACGTCTATCATATTGATGCCTTTTTGTTTGGGCCAGTTGGTGTCTTCGTGGTCACCCAGCCCACACAACTTATAGAGCATCCTCGTTTTGTCTAGGTTACTTTGACATTCTTTGGCGAAGTAGCCCCATTTGTTACACTTTCTGCATGGGATCATCGATTGTCCCTTTGCATCGTACTAAATTCTACTCCTTGGTCCACTGTTGTTGAAGTGATTGTTATTTCCTCTTTGGTTCCTATAACTACCTCGAGATTCGTTGATATTAGTATTTTGAGGTTTTGGCGGTGTGGTCAAAGGAGTTGACTGTTCTCCTTGGGTAAAGAGCACTTGTGTGGTTCTTGTTTTTAGGTTGTATGGGCATTCCTTGATGGAATGTCCCATCACTTGGCAGATATAACAGAATAACTTTTTCGGGCAGTTTGCCTTTATGTGGTTCTCTTTGCAGTCAATGCACCACAAGTCTTTGTTTTCTCTTGTATTCTCCTTCTCAGCCTTCAACTCTCTCATCATTCTCATCATGTCTTTTCTCAATGCTTGGACAGTCTTTGATTCACCATTGCTACTGTCATTTGTGCTCTCATCATTGTTCATCTTCCTCTTTCCTCGGGAAGATGTTGTCTTCACTTTCTATATCCATTGCCCGATTGTAGGCATTGGTGTATGATGATGGAGGTACGACCTCCATCTTTTTCCTCAGTGAGGGAATCAGTCCTTCGATGAACCACCTCTTCTTCAACCCATCAGCTAGTTGGCTTTCAAGTTTGACCAAAAGTTCGTTGAGTCTACGATTGTAGGCTCATACATTCTTGTGCTTACCTTGCTTTGTATTGTATATCTCCACTATAATCTTATTGTCGTCTCTCAAGAGTTTGAATTCTTCTTGGAACACCCGTTTCAATGTCTCACATGTGTTTTTATGTCCTGCTTCCAGTTCGGTATACGAATCTGCTATTCCCCTAATTTGTTGGAAATACTCTCAACCAATATGCTCCATCATCCTAACTGTTCGCCACCCAGATTCTTTCACAAGTTTTACAATGTCGTACAAGGTCCTCTGACCCATTCTCGGTGAACTTTGGAAGTCTCTGTTGCTCCACGTTCGGACTTGCTGGGGGAGTCACCACCTTGCCTCTTTGATGCACTTTGTGTGATAGTGACTTGCTCGAAGAGTTTTGATTTGTACATTCTGGTGCCATGCACTCTCGGACACACCACAATCCTTTACTCATCCTTCATCCACGTTTGTCACCTTCGGGGTGCCTTCGAGGTTCTTTCGATGCTCCCTTTGCCCTGGTGTTTTCAACTCTGGTCCATCTATGTTTGGTGTATTGCCAAGGTTCATATCGGCAACAACGCCAAATGTTTACTTGCTAAGTGACTTGATCAATTAACACGAAGTAAACGAGAATGTATAATAGCAAGAATATAACATATCAATTACATAGACATTGCACAAAATATATGAGTTGTATTCATTCATCAGATAAACCATAAGTACATCATATATCAAGAATGTTTGGTCCCCGACTACGAGTGAATAATCAAATATATAGTCAGCTGATGTTGGTTGAGGACACCAACCGTCAACAACGAGTCATTACAACTACCCAACCGTCGGGGATCAATTTCTCGATTACAACATATGCTAATTCCTTTTGTTGTGCACAAGTATTATTTATTTATATTTTTACTATTTGGCTGACTAACATAATGAACTACAATTCCTTAGTGTGTTTTTATAGGAGCTCTTCATATTGGTAGGTATAGAGTTGACACCGAACACAAGTTATCACCCATAAACAAATGGACAAACATAAATAGCTAATAAGTAGGTTGAATGATACCTAAAGAACTATGTGGTAGGTCATCAAAAGGCTTGGATCAAATGGTTATATCTGGGAGAACATTGTTACAACACCACTCACAACATGTGCAGAGGAATGACACCTTTCAAGGCCTTGTATGGGTATGATGCTATGTCTTTTGTAGGCCTAGTTATTGCTCATAGCAGGGCACCACAAGCTAGAGATTGGATGCAGGAAAACTAGAGTACTATGAAGGCCTTGAAGGAAAATTTCCAGTGAGCTCAAAACCAACAAAAGCTATACGCCGATAGACACAAGACAAAGAGGACATTTGGCGTTGGGGATTTTGTGTTCTTGCGGTTGCAGCCCTATAGACAGTCCTCACTTAAGAGGAGTGGTGCAAAAAAGGTAAAACCAAGGTTTTATGGGCCATACGGGATCATACAAAGGATTAGGGACGTTGCTTATATGCTGGAGCTTGCAGAGCACAGTAAAATTCACAACGTATTTCATGTTTCATGTTTTGAGAGGGCTCTTAGGCAGCATATCATTCCTTCTACAAAGTTGCCACCATTGAATGAAGAAGGGAAATTGGTCTTGGTTCTAGAAGCTATCATTGATACTCAAGAATGGAAACTCAAAAACAAGAGCATTTAAGAGTATCTAGTTCGTTGGAAGGATTTGCCTCCAGAAGATGCTACTTGGGAAGGAGAGTAGATTCTTCAACACCTGAATCTGCAATTGCTTGAGGACAAGCAATTTGGGGAGGGAGGAGCATAATGTCCTCTTCTTTGACCTAGGTGTTTGAGAAGGACCCCTTAGCCTATTTTCATTCCCATAGGCTAATTCAAGGCTTGGAGAGGGAATATTTTAATTAATTAAATTTAAGTTATCTTACATTATTATTTTTCAAACAAATTTAGTTTAATTAATTATTTTGTTTACAAGATGACCATGTGCATTAAAGTGATTTTTCAAGGACCCAAATTGAATTAAAAAGTAAAAGTTCTCAAAAGTTCACAGGCAGAATATAAAAGGAGTTGTAAAAGGGGAAAAGAGCATTGTTGGTCATTCATATGTTTTCTCATTGAAAGTTTGGACTATGTGTTCAACTTGAAACCCTAGGACAAAAACCCTAAAGGTATTTGGCTTCAAAGAAGCAATTTCTTCCTAGTCAAATTGAAGGTGGATTCAAGCAGGATTCACAATTGCAAGGAAATGAAAAAGTGGAGATTTTGAGTTAGACTGTCAATTTTACAGGTTCACAAGAGTTGCAAGAAAAAAACAAATTTATTGAAGTTTTGTATGCAAAAATAAATTTGTTAATGATATAAGTTCTATTGTTCTGGTCAATTCATCTGGTGCTCAAATTGGTTGGGCACCACTTGACTGGAGATGCCTTGCTGGGTTGATGTCTGCATTAAGTCTTCATTTGTGAACCCATAGGAAGCATTTTGACAGTCGCAGCTTTGTAGGAAAGAGGTGCTTTGATTTTGCATTCAAGGTAACATGTGGGAGTGTATAGGTCGTGGGTGCCTTTAAAGAGGAATCACTTGAGTTGTGGGGTCTCCAAACACCCCAGTCTCTTCACTTCAACCTTGCTGGCATCATTTGGAAGAGCCATGGCATATAGGAGAAAGGAAAGAAGGTGTTTATGCTGGTAAGAAGATGGTTGCAGGGTTAAAAAGCCATACATCATAAGGAGATTTCATTATATGGAGCAGCAAGTGTATTAACTGACCATAAGGGATCAAAATGGTAAATCTGGGCATTCTTTTGCATATTCAGAATTGCTGCTATAATGCCTGAAGTCTACTCAGTTATGCACCTGGGTTAGAGAACATCTTGATCAACCAAGTCAGCACTCTTGACCATGTGTAAGGTCAGAATGTAAAGACCCTTACTACTGATAGGAGATTTTTGTGATTAATATCTATTGGTTCAATAATGCAAACATATTGTCAACCAATATCAACACACCATGCCTGTACTTCATTTTCAAATTTCAAATGAACTGAAAGTAGTCTACTGCGGTTTATGCTTTCTACAATATTTCATCATTGCACAAATTCTGAAATTTCATGAGACATTCAATGTTATATTCTAAAAATGCTTCTTCATTTAATTACATATGCATCATTCATATAGCTTGAACCAATGCATATCATAATTAGTTTATTGCTGACTTAATTTTGACCTGGCATTGATAGAAAATATCAATATCTCCAGCAGCTACAAATGATGGTAGTGATTCCTTTCTCCAAGCCACGATTGGCTCATGCTATGTACTCCGAACTCTACAAAGATGAACTGCAGGATATTAATATGTATAGCAGCCTGTAGATGGTTGTGATGTCCCCAATTTTTGTGCGCCAAGAAAAAGAATTAGATTAATCAATTAAATATTGAAATCGGTCTTCCTTGACTTTAAAAGACCTTTTTAATTATTTAATTAATTAATAAGACTTTATAAAGTCATTAATAAATGTTCTATTTTCTATAAAGTCTTTAATTGAAATAATTCAGTTGCATCAACTGAATGTGGCAGTGATATATTGGGCTTTTGTGGACAGAAGAACATCACGGAAGAATGGAATTTTGTATGGTTTTGATTGTGGTGAACCTGAGAATGAAAACTCTCGGGGGATTGAATGTCATGTTTGGACGAAAACCCAGTGTGGCAAGTTGAATAATTATTCTGAAGATTGTGGACGCTCGGCTGTTTCCCATTAGGCAATCATGTGCAATGTTTTGTCACTAAATGCTGTGATATTATCGGTTGGTCGAAGATTTCCTATACAGTTCAAAGGATTTGAACTGAGTCGCCAGCCTAAGGAAAATAGGATATCGAATATAACATTTGGCATATGAATGGTTTTGTGGGTCTGTCATTCACAACAAGAAGATTGTTGCTATCAGCATTGTGTCCTCTGTTCTAGTGAAAGCTTTGAATACGTCTCATTTCCACTACTACCAGTATCGTACGGGTTCATAAATGCAGACAGTTGTGTTAATGATTCTAACGTCTACTGTTGAATATTCAAGCACTTAAGATACAATGAAGGTTTGCGATTCTTAGAGTGAGCAATAAACTGGAGTCCTGGAGCAAAGCACCCGATATTGGGTTGTGATATTTGTTGATCTTCAGCGTCACACAAATATTCC
Source organism: Sequoia sempervirens (assembly GCA_007258455.2). Classification (NCBI taxonomy): domain Eukaryota; kingdom Viridiplantae; phylum Streptophyta; class Pinopsida; order Cupressales; family Cupressaceae; genus Sequoia; species Sequoia sempervirens. The sequence goes on along the minus strand of VDFB02353493.1, from coordinate 385,642,289 downwards.
AGAGACAATGCTACCGTTGTGCTATGATGAGGTTTGATGTTTGATATTTTTATTGATATGATTGTCAGAATTTTGTGTAAGAAAGATCTTGTATTGAGCCCATGGAAGAAGCATCTGTTGTGATGAAGGGTAACAGTGAAATATTATGTTTGTTGTCATTGCTTGTTGGTTATCCATTCACATTGAGGCCATAACGATTGATTACAGGTGTGTCCATTTATAAAGGCTCGATAATAATTACGGCTTGAATCTATGATATTACATTCTGTTATATATCTGGCAATATTGAATAAGACAAAGCAATTGAATAATCACAATGCGGTAATCTGGAGATTGATATCAGTAAACATTTGTGTTTATATCTCATTCTATGCAACGACTTCTGCATAGTCATATTCCAGATGGTGATGGTGTCGTCTATTGTATTTGCTGGTGGAAGAAAAGCAATTTCATTGCATTTGCAAAGCAATAATAGCGGTGAGCAGTCAGTCGAATAAGGTCAGCATTGTATCTTGAATTCATAATGTTTAGCAGATGTAATAATTCTTATAAGATGCATTTATACAATTCTGAATAGAGCTACAAATGTCATTACATGAACTAGCACGTATCATTGTAATTTTGAATCATCTGGAATAAGAGTTTGAACTGGCACTTATCATTGTAATTTTGAATCATCTGGAATTAGAGTTTGAAATAATCGCAATGAGTAGTTTATTTCTTTTGCAAGTAGTTTGACAAATCACATTGTCAAACTTGGACAATCGTTAATAATCTTGGCCTGAGGGGTCAGGGATGTTACAATGGTTGTCCTTACCCCCACACAAGCACCTAGCCAGCATATAAATGATGCGACTATATTCCCAGGTAGGCGGAAAACTTAGGATGGCGGCTAAGGTGATAGCATTGATCATTAGATATATAAGTTTTGCCTGATTGTAATGTCCCCTTCTAGCTAGACACTAGTTGTCAGCAAGATTAGCCTATCAGTTGACCCTCGTAGGCTAATGAGGTTGGATAGAGGGTCTTTGGATGGCAAAAGCTTGGTTAGAGATTGGTTTTATTCTTCTCCAGAGATCAGAGAGGTTCAGGTTTGGCCTTTGCAAAGGATTTGGGGCTCAATTCTCATACTATTTATAGTAAGTCAGTCAACCAGGGTTACTGTTTATAGTAAGGCACCTGAGTGAGATATATTGACAGTGTCGATCACAGTATTCAGTTTGGTTGGAGAAATAAGGTGTTTTGCCTAAGTTATGATGTTTAATTATTATTAAAGGTCGTTTTAATAATAATTAATATTTTAATGTTATATTATAACGTTATATTTGCACTTTATACTTGAGAGTCCATTTATCATTTTAAAAGGGGGCCATTTTAATTAAGAGCTTGGACGCCAATTCCTAGGAGTGCCATAGGTGGATCTGCCCTAAAGCCCTTATGTAAAGCTCAAGAGGTTGTCCATCACAATCCTTCTTGCCTAGGGGCTTAGTACCTGCATACTCCAGTCATGGCAACACCTCGGAAGGCACTTGTCCTATCAGGGGAGAGGAACCATAGAGTCCAAGTGGCCTAAGGCCTACCACCTCCCATTGCCCAATCCCACATCTCGGGCCTAAGGGGCAGAGACCTAGGTGAGACCCCCATCTTTGTATAACCCAATCCCTAGTCAAGGGCCTAAGGGGCTGCAAGGCCCAATTCCTTGTCTAGGGCCTAAGGGGCTGAAAGTGGAGTTTTTAGACAATCCACTTCACTCATGATTCGCCCTCCCTAATAGGGTTACAAGCACAAAGAAGACAATCTTTACACAATCAGATATATTTGCATTCATCCTATTTGTCATTCAATTTCTCATTATATTTAACCATCAAAATATATTTAAATATATTCATAAACCATAACATACCTAAATATATTTAAAGTCTCAACTGAAATTTAAATTATTAATATATCTGATATCTACTATTCTTACAAAGTAATTACTAACCTTTATTCAACATATGACAATACTTACTTCCGTTGGCTGCTCTATGATTAATCGGATCTCTATCAATATATATTATTTGTCTTATTCTCTCCAACTATGATTCCTATTTTGTCCCATCTATGTTCCCTCCTTTCTGCATGAAATGACTCTATTAAATAGTGCCTTCGCTGGAGGAAAGGTCATGCCTTGAGTGAAACGTCACTCCTCTTTGTATTGCTGTCATTAGTTATTGTTTGTGTATGATAACAGCGATGCTTTTTTTGTGTTAAATATTAATGTTTGTTTAAATATAAACAATGGTCTATATTTATCTTTGAGGGTATTTGTAAAATGCAGCCTAAGTTTTATCCACTCAACTAATCGTAGCTTTTAGGGAATAGTAATTGCTGCTGGGTTTGCTGTATGTTTATTTTATTTTTTCATTTATTATTTATTTATTATATTTTATATTTTATGTTTGTTTATTTATTATATAAATGTATTGTCATATATTTAATATAAATTTATGGTAAATATATTTTTTTATATTTGTTTTATATATATGTTTTTATAGTTTTATATAATGATTATAATTATAGTAATATTGTTAATATTTTAAATATTTATATTGTTATTTTACTTTATTTATTTATGTGTATTTCAATTCTTTTATTATTGATTTATGTTTACATTTTGATATTTATGGGATTTTGTATTTTAATGTGTCATATGACAATTTCAGGGAACATGACAGTCTACCCCACCCAAGATTGCTTGTCCTCAAGCAATCAAAACTCCAAACAACTTTTTCGTATTAGGGTTTACGTCCTTTTATGCCTCGCCCCACTATTCTTGGGAGCCTCATTCAAGTCTTGTGCAAGGTTAACTAAGGTTCCATTCCTAATTAGATTTTCCCATTGTATCACAAATTTGAAGGAGTCACAACTCTTTATTATTGCATTTGGATAATAATTTAGTTTGGACAAGTTAATTTGTTAGTGCCTCTGTTACATCCCGATATTATAGCTACTATTGTATAGGGCAATTGAATGTAATGTTTGAATCTTGATGATGAATAAAACATGAATGATCTCGTTATTTAATGAGTCCTGTTTAAATGATGGTTTCGTTTGAATGTTACTTCTAAATGATTTAGTTTTGATTAAATGTTTCATACAGTTATGGAATAATGTTAATCTAACTTGTGAGATGTTTTTACCTTGTTATGAGCATATGATTGCCGGTATCATGTCGTGATGTGCAGGTACGAAGACTGTACCTCCGGACAGAGGAGAGACATCATTCGGGGAGGAACTTGGTCGGGTAAACAGTAATGGATACCAACTGAACATACACACACAAGCCTTAGAACTGAGTAAGCTAAGTCATTGTTTCTGGTTAAAGGTAAGTCATCCGTAGGCTTGTCTCGTATCATTAGGAGTCGTGTCTTCTTCTGAATGTGTAAACAAGTGATGCATGCCAATATAACCTTATAACTGATAAGTTCTGGTTAGAGGTGGATATGTGTATTTGTACATACGAATACGATATGTACAAGTACCCATAAGTACGTTCATGTCGATACAAACGTATTAAGCAGATGGATATGCCATACGTATGTGTCGATATAAATGTATTTATGGATACTTATACATGTAGTATATATACAGATATATATACAAGTATACATACCCACGGCTAACAAGATAAATGAATTTGATATTATAATGATATCTTGTCTCTGAAATTATACGAATACATATATATTAATTTACATGTTTAATGTATAATATAAATGAATATATATGTATTAATATAATGTTAAGTATTTCAATATATTTAATATTATATTAAAATATTAATATAATATAGTTTAAAATGTATACAATATTATTTAAATTGATAATTTAAATAATTATGCATAAACTATATTATGTAAGTATTTTAATATAATAAACAAATATATTTAAATAAAAGATTGGTCAAAATCAAATGAAATAAAAGTAAAACATTGTAAAGCACGAATGCCAAATCTGGGAAGAAATTAAAAATCGCGGATTTCATAAAAATCACGAATTGATAAGAAAACGCGAATTTTTCTAGAATGTATTCTTTGAAGTGTTAATCTTCAAATATGAGCCTGCATATATGCGCCATATTTACTTTGAAAAATCTATTAAAATATTAAAGTTTTATCAAAGCGAAATAAAGAAGAAAAACGCGAAAATGCAGAAGGTAAAATGAAAAACGCGCAGGAAATTCGCGCGACTAGGGCCGGACAGTTGAAAATGGCCGATTTATCTCTTGCTTGGTGAATAAAATGAAATCTGGACGCCATTAGAGCAAGGAAAAAGTCTTCAATAAAACTTGGCAAATAACCTAGCTGAAAAAACGCGTGAGAACAAGCGCTGTCACGTTTTAACAAACTGAACGAATTCAAATTGAAATAAGCTTTGCTGCTGTCAAAAATGGAGGTCGAATCACCTTCATGTTTGATGACTTAGGGTTAAATAATCCGCCAAATGTCTTTTGACTGTTTCTGATTACTGTGTTGTCATTTGGCATGCCTACATAACTGGGAATCCGTTGTATTTCGGGCCCTATATAATGACGCCCTTCCATTCATTGTGAACACACCTTGGGAGCAATCTGAGTTTACTATTTTATTCCATATCCATTACATTATACTGCTTAAGTTTCCTATATTGTTTAGTTTGATAAATTCAGTGCATTATTACCAGCAATTACCAGTTACAGTGATTGAATCATATTTAGTTCAGAGTGAGATATTTGTATAGCTGAGTAGGAATTGAGTGGTGGAAACACGTCTGTGAGACAGAGATATAGGAGTTCTCTATAGAGAGAAATACTTCCATAAAAGAAGCCATATTTAGCTGAAACTACGGAGGCTTATTTGAAGAAGAATTTAAAAGAGCAAGTCTGGAAGGAGAAGCTTTAAAATCAGGCATGAATCTTCCTATTATATAACCTTTGTTAAGTGTTGTTTATTTTGCGTCTTGTGATCGTTGCTTTCTATTAGCTTTAATAGGAAAGAACCAATTCGATGAATAAAAGCAATGCAATAAAGGAGAAAATGTGTAAAGGATTCAATGAATAGGGGAAATTGTGAAAAAGGGATTATTTGGATAAAGTGCTTAAGGGATTAGATTATTTCTCTTGCATTAAAACGAAATAATGGAAAAGATAAAAGGGAAGGGTTTATTTGCATTTTGAATGGTTATTGCATGTTGTGTATGATCTCCATATATGGAGAATACGTAGACGTAATATTTATCTACTAGGATCGAAATGATGGCAGAATCAAGTGAAGTCTTTTAGCTTAAGTTATTAGGATAACTGAGACAAGTTTAGTACTCCTAGGATAAAGAATTCCTAGTTAGGAGGAATTGGAACAAGACTCTTGAACACTGTTTTCATTTCTAGTAGGTTCGTATGATTGTAGGATGTCTGGGATGACGGATTCACCCATTGAAGGACAAACCTATGCGTAGAGTAAGGAAGCCTTAAGTCAAATCGGCCCTGAGTAGTGTTTATGATAGATGACCTTCACTTCGAAGTACTGAATGAGAATACTTTGGCCAAAGTAGTGAAAGGTACAACGTCCACCTAGTTGTGAGATAGTTGAGACTACACTGTCAGTTCATTGTGATCCGAGTACTAGATCGAGATTGTGAAATAGCAAGGTTCTAGTTGAGTAGGACACAACACTATGCTCAGTTGGTAATCGTTAAAGGATACCCTACCAATCTCTTCTTGAAGGGAGGGCCGTTCATTGCAAAATGATCGTGCGGGGACCGCATTATAAGTCCGTGGTTGGCGGAAAAGTGATGTTTCTCCTCCACAGCGAGCGGCCGATGTACCAAGATTTGAAAGGACGGATTCCTGGACCTTCTTACTTCTATTTGTGCAAAAGCTTACGAGCTATGTATGTAACTGTATTCCTTTCTAACTCTGATTTATATTTGCAATGAAAATGAAATTCATGAGGAAACATATTGTAACTTGTACATGTTTATCAATAAAGAAAGGAAGAAATTTATTGTAATATCTTTGTTATGTTACTTTTACATGTTTAAAGTGAAAATGGGAAAGTTTTTAATTTACGCGGAATTGGGTCGTAACAGCCTCCCAACCCCAAATAGTTTCATAACTTTTAAGCATTAAGTAAACACAATGATGAGCCCCATATGAATCGGAAATTAAAGAAGACAATCAAGTAGCTCAACTAAGCAAATAAGTAGCTCAAGCAAGCAAGCACCCAACTTAAGCACACAAGTGAGTAGCTCAAACACACAAGCAAGTAGCTCAACTAGGCAAACAAGTAGCTCAAGCAAGCAAGCAACTAGCTCAAGCACACGAGCTATGGTCAGTGATATGGTGTCTTTGATGTTGCAGCCCTGTCGCTAATCCACTCTTAAGAAGAGTGGTGCAGAGAAACTTAAGCCACAATACTATGGCCCTTTCAGGATCATCATGCAGGTAGGCGAGGTGGCTTATGAGTTGGATTTACTGGCAGATAGCAGGGTGCACAATGTATTTCATGTGTCATGCCTCAAGAAGGCATTAGGACATCATGTTGTTCCTTCCACAACTTTACCACCCTTGGATGATGAGGAGAGATTGATTCTAGTACCTGAGGCCATCTTGGATGTCAGAGAGAGACAGTTGCGAAGACGTGTCATCAGGGAGTATTTGATCAAATGGAAAGACTTGTCGGTTGAGGATGCTACATGGGAGAGCGAGGAGATTCTGTAGCATCCAGAATTGAAATTGCTTGGGGACAAGCAATTTCATGGAGGGCGGATTGTAATGTCCCCTTCAAGCTAGACACTAGTTGGCAGCAGGATTAGCCTATCAGTTGACCCTCGTAGGCTAATGGGGTTGGATAGAGGGTCTTTTGATGGCAGAAACGTGGTCAAAGATTGGTTTTGTTCTTCTCCAAAGATCAAGGAGGTTCAAGTTTGGCCTTTTTAGAGGATTCAAGGTTCAGTTCTCAGACTTACTATTTATAGTAAGTCAGTCAGCTAGGGTTACTATTTATAGCAAGGCACCTGATTGAGATATATTGACAGTGTCGATCATGGTAATCAGTTGGGTTGGAGAAATAAGGTGTTTTGCCTAAGTTATGATGTTTAATTATTATTAAAGGTCACTTTAATAATAATTAATATTTTAATGTTATATTATAACATTATATTTGCTTTTTATACTTGAGGGTCCATTTATCATTTTAAAAGGGGGCCATTTTAATTAAGAGCTTGTACGCCAATACCTAGGAGATTATTATTTATTTATAAAGTGCAACTTTATAACATTTTAAAATGATTAAAAGGGAAAAATTGGGGTCGACCTCTTTGAGGGAAGTATATAAGCAGCCAAGAGGAAATCAAACTCATCTTTTGAGTATTTGACAACTTCATTTCATGAACTCTTTGGTGCTTGGAGAACAAGGACGAGGGTTTCTGCATTTTCCTGAGCGTATCAGCATTGGAGAGCGTAGCTCCTTCAATTTATCAGCATTCTAAGGTTGTGAGACTATCAACTGAAGTTTGCTTTACTGTTGGCTTCACCCAGGAGTCAAGTTTGTGCAGATTGGATAAGTATTTTATAGGTTTCGGGCATATTCTTCATTGTGGGAGGCGAACTTATACAAGGGCTGCATTTTATGATCATCACACATTTTCCAAGGAGCCGTACCTTCTATTTGCAGCCAGCCGTACCAGCTACCAGCCATGGCGTGATTTCTTCAAGGCAAATCGCCTTGCCTTTTTGAGGCCATTCATCTCCATTAGGGGCAGCTATATCTAGGAGGGGATTTGGTGAAGTTTCTGAGGGTGAGAAAGCCATATTTGCAGCAGGTCGATTATTTGAAATGCTTTATATCAGGCTGCCAGCAACTCCAGACTTATATAATTATATTACTCTCTCGTATTCTGGGTATGCTCTATTGTAAAAGCTTTCATAGAGTGAATCAATAAATAATATATATTTGCTGCAGTAGTTGTTTTCCTAGTAGTTTAATATTTTTCTTAGTTCTTTCATACTTGGCATTATATTGAAAAAATACAAAAAAAAAGCATATATATTGCAAAAACATAAAAAAATCATAAAACCAAAACAAAACAAAACAGCGGTCAGAGGCTCTCATTCAGGAGTTCAGGGAAAATACAGTTGGGGAGAACTTAGGGTTATTACACTGATAACATGCCATGAATCCCTTGATACCAAACCCATGACCAGCAATGAAATTGTCCCTTCAATATAACAGCAAGTAATCAATATGTCATGTCCCAAATCTGATTGATATTTGATATAGTCAATATCCTTCTAATAGCTGGCGGCCAATATAGCATTTAATACATCACCTCTCTCCCATGAAGCAACCTTTACATATGCTAATTCTAAATAATATAAGCCGATTCCTCCAAAGGCTGTTGATGCTGGTCCTTGGTCAGAGATAGACTGATTTGACTGGCACGACTCACACTAGCCTTTCAAATATTGGTGTGAATCTTCCCACTTAGCTGCAATACACATATGTGATTCGGCCTACATCAAAGGTAGTGCGATACCCAAAAATAAGAACACTCGAAGAGGACCTGTAGTGTATAAGGAGTGGCAACTATTAGAATTTTATATGCTCATGACTCCTCACAAATTGGCCCCAGGTTCTCATCAAACTCACAGGGCTTCATAACATATTATCTTTACACCATATGCAAATTGAGCCCTTTCAAAATGGAAGCCTGCGATAGGATTAAGAGCTATGCTCTTTGGATAGATAACAACTTCTGTAGAAATAATATTGCTGATAATGTAAACCAGATATGAGATAATGATCTGTATAAGTGCAGTTGTAAAATAAATATCACCTAAGATCTTATCCTGCAAATACCCAATATCTGATAATGAAATTCTTCTGATATTTATTTTCTTGGAAACTGGAATATCCTCCTGATTTTGAAATTCGTCTCTGAAAGAGACCATGAATTTCGATAATCTCTTTGACAAACACAATGAGGAACTTGGATGATTCCTCCAACTCTGTCCAGCTAGGGTAGATTAGTCTCACTATTGAAACTAGATACCCGTAAGAATTCCAACCTAGGGTGTCGGACTCCAAAGAGCTCCTCCAAAATACCAAATAAAATAACATTCCAGCATAATGCACAAATGAGCTCACTTCCCCTTCTTATCACTTTTCGAAACCCCATTTGAAATTTCCCGCTCAAATCATATTAAGCTCTTTATTATAAAGTGACTTAATAAAATACCTCTTAAATATTTCCTCAGTTGTCACTTTATAACACACTTTAATCTAATTATTTAATATTTACCCTTTTAAATATACATTTTGTGAGGCAATATCAAATAATTAAATTAATTTCCGAGATGGCGAGTCGGAAATCGGGGACATTACACAAAAATCTACTGTTCTGAAATTCTGAGTTTATTTATAATGTTACTATCAACTGCTGAGTATTTATATCAGAATTTAGATACAGAAATGTTTATATTTCATGTCTGAAATAGATAAAGTTTCTGTTGTTAATGCAATATCAATCTATGAGTTGTGATTTTATAAAAAACGTATGCACCATATTTGAAACATATTCCGAACTATTACCTGAGCTTAAAGAAACTCAATAAGGGATTTGACAGCTAAGCTAGAACTTCATGAACTAACTTGATTTCCAAGTGAAGTACCTCCAAATGATCATGAGTGATGTTTATATAGTAGCTTTTAACATTAAGAATGATCTCAGTCAGTTGTAAGGATGTGCAAAGCTCAATGCCAACTGTAGCATATAGCTGGCCAAATGTGTGAAAAGAATCTTTTGAAATGAATGTGGTGATCATGGATCATTGAAATTTAATGCGGTTTATGCTATAAGCTCTTTTGAGTCTAGTGAATCTAGAGACATGTTCCTTTGCTACTACACACTTTGTAAAGGTGCACAAGCCTTGAATAGTGAAACTAGATGTTGCTCAATCATGTCCAATGGTAAGTCAAAAATCAATTATGGCTTTGCAGTGATTAGAATCTTCTGGAAATTGAATGATGTTGTAGCATCAATGTAGAACATGAATTGAGTCAATTCCCAACTGCAAGGTGAAATGTGGTAGGATCTATGGTGATTGGTAATGATTGGAATGTTATTGGAAACCTACCAACAAAACAAACTAGTAAAAGAAAATATTTTTGGGTGATGCACTTTGAAGAGGACTTTTTCTATTGGATACAATTATGTTGAGCAATGGCATTGCTTGCAGCAATGTTGTAAGTGGCCAATCGGCTAAGAGAGCTATTGTTGGGTGCTAGAGGATAGTGTAGTGAGTGTGACACCTGATAGTTGGCCTTGTGGGGATTGTTTGCAATCCAACATTGAACTGTACTTATCTTTGGGAAACAACATGGAAGCTACAGGAAAAGAAAAAGCAGTTGAGATGACAACAAAGGCATTTAAGGCAGATTTCAAAGACCAATGGCCTTTCTTTTCTCCATCAATAATTGTTCCCTTGCTCATAGCATGATTTTTTCTTTTCACCACGTGCAATCGTGTCCTTGCTGGGCAGTTGTATGTTACTTGGGCACAAATATCAAGGTTCATGGCAGCATTTGGGGGTAATGGATCCCATTTCCCTAGCGACTGGGAAACCTATGTATGGACCCATGTGATTGTTGTTCCCTTTGGTTTGGCAATGTTTTATCTACCTAGGTGGTGGCCATTCCTCTTCTTAGTGGGCAATAGGTATAGTTTTGGATGCTAACAGTTGAAGAGATCTTGCATGGACATTTTTGTGATAGTTATGCAACATCTTGGCTATTGTTGCAAAGGATAGATGAGCCTTCACCTTCTAGCAGCATAAGTTCACTTGAAAGGATCATCAGTAGAGGAAGGTATTCAGAGAATGTGATTCTTGTGATCAGAGGCAAAGTGTTATGTTGATAGGGATCAAAAGTGGCATTAGAGATCACTGTGAGTAGAGCAATGAGAAGAAGCTACAAATACCATGTGTTTTAATGGTTGTTTGGGACAACATTGAAGGGCATTGATTGTTGCGCAACATTTCTGAGTGGGGCAGTTATATGTGTTTTAAGTGTTGTATGATGAACCACTGGTGTGTCAATGCAACTGTAAGACTTTCATACATATGGGGCATGTATGCGTTATTATCTGTGTGCAAGCTTGGGATAGCTGCTAGTATTGGGGTTAGCTGTTAGTTGTGCTACCTTCAAGTCAATGTGCATTTGGGTAAAGTGAGTCCCATTGAGACTATGTAAAACCATTGTAAATTGCGGATTAGTGGCTCTAGGAGCAAAAGCTCACTCTTCCCAGAGTTTTGTTCTCATGAGAGGGTTTCTGTAGTGGTAATTGTGTGTGTGCAATTGCTTTTTTTGCAATTGTTTTTTTTTCCACATTTGACTGGTATTCTCGTGGTTATCTCTAGGTTGATCATGCATTATATTGTTTTTGTTCAACTAAGATAGCTGATAAGATACTCTTCCATTTGTTGATGAGCTTGAGTGTGGCAAAGCCACCCCACATTATGGATCAATAGTTAGTGTAGGTGATGAAACTATGTGGTGCAAACAATATTTTGATCAATATTCAACTTGGCCAATAAGCATCAGCCCCACTGTTCTATGACAATGAGAGTACTCAAGTGATGAAGAACCTAATCTATCATGCTGAAACAAAGCATATTGAAGTTCATCACTGTCACATTCAGCTATTGGTTGATAATAGAGACATGTCTTTATTCCTATACTACAACAAAGCAAACTTCTAATATAGTGAGTAAACCACTTGGTAAAGCTAAATTTTTAAAGTTTAGAACTAAACTTGTATTTTTTTTGGTTTAGTCATTAAGGGGAGATATTAGATTAATGTAACTTCGTTTAGATTAATGCCTACAATGGTTTGATATTATTAGCATTGTAGAGGCGTAGTTTTGTGTATCCTAAAGATGGCACATGGTTGAACATAGGTTGTTGTAAAGTTGTTCTTAGAATGCTGGAAGTACTGTTGAATGCTTGAGCTTATTTACCAAGTCTCTCTTCAATGTGTTTTTCAATGGCTCCAGTTGATATTGCTTGAGAGAAAGAGAAAGTAATTTATAAATTTCTTTGTTTGGAGCAGATGACAAAATAACAAAATAATTTCTAAATTTCTTTGTTTTAAGCATATAACAAAAACTGATTTCTCTTGTGGGAAAGATTCATACTAAACCAAACACCTTCCAAAGTTTTGCCAAACTAACAAAGAGGGAACATAGCAGGCTATAAAAGGATTGAGTTAACATAGGCACCATCAACCCCAATTATGTTTGAGCTTGAAATTAAGGGGGGAAGTAGCTATAGCCCCTAAAACAAAGAGAAGAAAATATAGCAACACCAGCATTACATCCTCTTAACTGAATTTACAAACTATGTGATGCGGCACCAATTTAACACTTCATCCACAGTACTTGTCAGGATCATAATGTTAGAGGTGGATGTGAAGAGAGGTGTTAGTAGCTTGCCTATTCAAGTGACTACTACTGCAAATGGCAACTGACATTCTCAATTATTTATTTGTGTGTAATCATGTCTGGAAGAAAATTTCATTCTCACTTGTATTGGTTTGCCCTAAAATTGAAAGGAAATGCTTGCAACTTCAGATACAACTTATTGCAGAAAAACATTTTCAGGGCATTACACTACAGGTGCATTTGTACAGACACACTTTTTCCCAGTGTAATTGTAGCTTGTAAAACTGGAGATGAAACAACATTACCATAAGATATGGGAATTAGTACTACTTAATGGGAGTGAAATTTTAAAATAAGCAGGTTAAGACATGAAAATTATCCTCAACAAAGAATATATGCACACCAGGAGTCTAAAAGGTAGACAAGATATTCCATCTTCCCACGTGCTTTTTATCCTCACAATGCCTTGCAAGCACCAACTTGTTTAACTTGACTGAGCAGGATACTCTAGAATCTCTATATGGTATATACTTTGACAGGCAGAAATAATTAATGAGCAGACATGCCATCAGTTTACAGCTTTATGACTTACAATATGTCTTACTATTCTTATTGTGTTCATTTGAGCAATAGGCTTAATTATTAATATACCAAATATTTGCCACATGTTACCTTTGCTCTATAATATATTAAATCAATCTTTCAAGAGCAATATTTATCTTCCTCTATGGAAGGTTAGCTTGAACTGTGATCACCTAGTCTAGTGTTCCAAGGCCATGGCACAGTATTCTATCTTGTGTTATGCAAATACATAATACTCTCAATTGAATATCCCTGTTCAGATAGCACTTTAACATTCTAGAAATTGTATGAGTGCAACATCTCTGAGACTGAATATATATCATTGATAAAGAATATTTTTACTAATTAAATATGCATGAAATTGAGTCAGATAAATTGGATAATAAGGCAAACTAATGGTTACGTTTTGCTGAAATAAGGTAGGTTAGGTCTTCTATTCTAAAGCATGTAATCTTTTGGTTGTATGTGCGTGTTACATGGGTATGAACTATGAAGTCTTTTATGGCCTGGAAACCTATATAAGCAGCCATTATGCAATGTATTTGGAACAGCTTGGCTAAAAAATCTTATATTTGTCTAGATCGATGCAAAGATGGAAAAATACATTAATTTTGCAAGTTTCTAGGCATATTTAATAGTTAATTCACCCTATCTTTCTGACAAATTTAACTCAAGTATATCCCATGGTATATTGAAGGATTGGTTTGTGAGAGTCAAGAAAGTCTTATTACATCAAATGATAATAGTTTCTAGTAACTTAGTTCCATTATTTATATTTTCAAAAGAATAACTCAACTTCTTATATCTACAGGTTGACAGCAATTTGTGAAGACATTTATGCTGCACGGGCAGAAGGTGAATTGAAACTTGAAGAATTGTTGTTTGGAACCTTGGTAAATATTTACAGGTCTCCACATGTGCTTCTAGAATATACAAAAGATGACTAACTGTAATTAAAAGCCATACATAATCTATATAAATTATAAATGTTTTGAGTCTGAGTTGCACCTGCCTTAATTTTTTTCATTTTTTGCACTTCTGAAACATCATGTTTATCTTAATTGTCTTACACCATGATTTTTTAGTGAATTTTCCCCTTGGTTGAGAACCTTTAACATGGATAGCACAGCCAAGGGGATATCTATTACATCAAGTTCACTCAGGACATGCATTTGACCTTTGCTTGTGGAGCTATTCTGCAGTTAAATTTGGATGTGGTAGGGCTTCACTCTGAAAGCTCCATTGACAATTACTTGAGCTCATCCCATGGACTTATCTCAATAAGATTTGTCTAGAGTAACGCATATAAATTTGCATGTTATAAAATTGGTCCATAATTTGTGGGTGCTTTAATATTCATAAATATACAAAATTCACCTTCTGTCAAAGTGTATATTTAGATGACAGAGATAAATGGATTTTCACAATTGGTAAATACTTGAGAGTTGATGTTAGCTCATGCACATGCTCCCCATTCTAACTGAAACCATCATCTTTGCTCTTTTTCAGATCTACCCATTGGTCAAAATTCCATACCAGGAGCTTTCACGCTCTAGGAGGCAATGAACTCTTATTCATCTTTCCTTCAATGAAGTTTACAAGGAAAACAAATCTGCCTCGATTGAGGATCAGTCTAAACTCCTTTACCCTCATCCTCGACAAACGGTGATCGGAACCTCTTTCCAAAACCAAAGCATAAAATGTTTACTATCTCAAAATGGATGCATCTCCTTAGATCCAATCCTGTTGAAACAAACGGCACACAAAGTATGATTTCTCAAAGAAAAATCCTCATCTTCCATTTCATGGGAGCCTACCCAAACTGAAAACACTAAGAACAAGGGTAAATGAAAAATAGAATCCTAGTTAAATTAACAGGCATTCTGATACTGCTCAAGGGTTCATGGCAATCCTTGTAAATGTAGTGGGGAAGGAAGCAATCCTTTAAAGATCTTGATTCATGAACAAGGGAAGGCAATTCATGAAGCCATGGTCCCATTACTTCACACAAGGTGTCATTACAAGAAGCCTGATCTCAAAACCCATGATCTTTCATCTTATCTTCATCATTTAAGATTCTAAGTTGAGGGCAGGCATGATGAATTCTATCTACTCTGATTTCAGAGATACTTCAAAGGATGACAGGGAATGCTTTACAATGGCAAAAAAGATTTGGAGCAACATCATGCATGAGAAAAACCTAGATTAATCAATCACACCACTCAACTCCTACATCAAGTTATCTCTTTCAAACCATTTGACTTCATTAAGATAGTCCATTTGGTTGCCAAACATTGTATAAAGTACAAGTAAATCTAGATATCCCTATATTTTGAAGAACATAGAATTTTATCCTCTAGATATACCTCATACTTATATACTATGTGATCAATTCATTTCCTGACCAAGAAAATATTGTTAGTGCTTTTTTGAGAGTTTTCTTGTCCATAAAGAAATGGTGGATTGAATACTAGATAATCTATGAGTTTGGCATTGCAATTATAGGCATTTGAAAGATCGGTGGTATGGATATTGTTTCCTTAGAATCAGTTATTCTCCTACTTAAGCAAGCAATGATAGCTAAACAATGGATCTAGGTGAAAACCTATAGAGAGCAAGGGACTATGAACTTAATAGGTTTCCAAGAGCCAAGATAGAATCAAAAGTCTCTACCAAATTAATCTTAATCAGACAATATAGGTAGTGAATATGTTATAATAAAGATCCTTGATTGAGGCCCAAGTGACTTGATATACTTGTATTTACGATGGGAAATTTCAAGATTTCTACAAAAACCAGCAAACTATCTTGATGGAGCATCTAGGCCACATTGAGGTCCAAACATGGCCAAAATTCATAGTTTTTATATGGACATTTTACAAACATTGACATGGGGGTTCTTCAAGACAATGGCTAGTAAGGATCAACCGAATGCTACTATTTTTTTTTATGATGAACAGTGCACATTCTATATTAAATTATGTGAAAATAAAATACACTATTTGACATAAGAGATGAGTGGAATGGAATCACACCCCAAAGTTGCTGCAAAAGTCCACAAACAAAAGAAAAATGGTTACATAGCTATGCTATTAGAGCAATTACAATGGGAGGAGGAAGGTTACAATGAGGGAGCTTGCACCATCCATCTAGGAGATCCTAGCCATCAAGAATAGGCTTCCAACCTATGGTGATGTCCTCTTCTTTTTCGTCTTCTCGACCAACCAAATTTGTACAAATAGAAGAAACGGAAAGGTAAGGGAATTTCCCATTATTATGCCAAGCTAAAAAGGCACAACTATGCTAATAAGTGGAAGAATTGGTCACATGGTGGGGGAGACTAGTCACATGTGTATGTTGAGGAGACTTATGGAAGCCGCATCTAGAATGAACACTATGGCTATGTCCATGATGATACTGTAGAGCACAAAGATATACTGAGAGGGGAGCGGGGGGGCATGTGAATTAGTATATCAACAAACTTTTACCCTCTCAACATTTATCAACTTCAAACTCTTAACAAAAAATCAACTATGCAAAAATATCACAATACAAACAAGTTGACACCAAGATTTTACGTGGAAACCCTTACGGGATAAAACCACGGTACAAATAATGTACTTTATGAATTATATAAGCTTTACAATGAATGTAGGCACCAACCTACTTGAATCACCAACTTTCACAGTTTAGTAGGCACCAACCCACAAGGAGCATCAACTCCTGTCTCTGATTTAGTAGGCACCAACCTACTAAAGATACTAACCCCCACTTGCCAAGCACCAACTCAGCAAAGATAATAACTGAAAGAACAATGTTCCACCTTCAATGTTGCTCCTTCAACTGATGATGGACAATACAACCACTCTTCCTCTAGAATTTATCTTTCTTGAATGATATTTATATAAATCAGCATATGATGAATTCACTCTTCTTTCACATGCAAATCTGTCTCTTATATTCTCTTTCAAATTGCACATAAACTTCTTTGAATCTCTATGAACTTTTCTTAACAAATTTGCTTAAATCTGCATATATTTCTTTTCTTAAATCTCCATTTATTCTCTTTCACCGATCTGCTCTTAGATGATGCACCATATATGCTCTCTTTCAAATCTGCATTCTACTCTTTTAAATCTGCATATACCATATTCATGTCTAATGCTATACTCAGAATTTTGTTCTTTAATCGGACTGATTTATCATTGTATTGCCTTACTTCTGCTTTTCTTTTATATCTGCTTTAATGATCTTCTTATCCTGCTTCACATATCACTCCTCCCAGCCCACTGTTCTGATTTACTCAGCACTTTAGAATCAGATGATATTCATTTTTACTCACACACACTCTTATTATTTAAGGATTGATAATTTGGCCTTCAAAAGAGTTTTCAGATCTTCAGAACCATCTGAGTGTATATTCTATATCTCCATCCTTGTGTTCTCTTTCTACACAGCCTTCCACTCCACACCCGCTTGTGTTCTGATGATATAGCATTTATTCCATACTCCAACTTTGATTACTTCTTTCTCAATCAAAAATAATGTTAAATAAAATCCCTGATTCAATATCCATGTCTTTTTCTTTGATGTCCTCCTTATAGCTTTTGATTGTGAGGATGCCTTTTAAGAAGGGACACGTCCCAAACCCTTAATTGCTCCCTTTAACTGAAACGGTGGCTTCTATAACCAATCGGTGTCATATATGCCTTTTCATAACGTGTTAATCCATTTAATAAAATGCTTATCACTATGTTCTAATCGTTGCATTTTAATCGCTTCACCTCTATTTGTTAGTCTTGGGTGATGACCATTATATTGCTTGCAAAGATATTTCGGCTGTGTTCTAAATTGTTTGCTCTTTATAATTAAATCCCGATTATGATTTCTAGGTTCACAAGCATCAATATCGAATGTTATCGAGCTAGGTAATATCTGACGGAGTTGCTACGATCTGTAGATCTTTTTATTCAATGGCTGGATAACATAATAGCGACGGTAGTCTTCAGGAGGGAGACCCAACGATATTTATCTTCAGCATTTGGTACTGTATTCTGTCACATATACAATGCATATAATATATAAGATTTTTGTCACATGTATGATGCATCCCACATATGCTTGAGTTTGAATGATATAAGTGAAGAGCACAAAAGATTTACTGAGAGGGGGGGGTGAATCAGTAAATCAATCACAAACTTTTATTTCTTAATCCTTTTCAAACTTATTACAATGAACTTTTTGATATGAATCAATTTCCCCAAGTTGACACAACTTTATTGAAATAATATTTTTTCAAAGTAGGCACCAACCTAGAGATTTACAAGAAGATGATTTAGTAGAATGTAGCCTACAAGGAACACCTAGACCTTTACAAATTTAGTAGGCTCCTACCTACAAGGAGCACCAACCCCTAGTGCAAGGCACCAAACCTTGTCTTGATGGATGTATGACAGCCTTCAATCTAATCTGCACATTCCCAACTCTCCAATCTGCTCTATGTGATAAATGATATCACCCTAAGCCCACACAAGGAGATGGGTCTTTAGACTGAACTGCTTATCCTATTACAACCACACCCTCAAGTCTGAAATGAATGACAAATATATACTTTGTTCTAAGATAGCATCTCTTGGCAAAAGATCACATCTTTTGACAAATCGCATCACTTCATTTGTGAGTGTTAATCTTTAATTTTCTCTTTTAGATTTTTAATACTTTTAACATATTACCATGCAGCCGCCTGTAGGATATTAAAGGACGTATCCCTTAAAATAGAGACTTTTTGAAAACACATTTTAAAAGGTTGTATCCAAAAGTCGCACACAGAAGTTTCTGAAGAACACGTCTCTTAGAGAGACTCTTAAGAAAAACTACGTTCCTTGTAGAGAAATACGTCCTTTCAGGACATTCGTATCTGCTCAAAAACACGTCCCTTCCAGCTTCGAAAATCATCAAAACACGTCTCCAGATTTCTTTTTAAAACAACGCGTCTTTTAGTTATGATCATATCTCTAAAACGCGTCCATAGATTTTGATCAGCAAGACACATCTTTTTAGATTCGCCTCAAACATGTCCCTTTTTAAAATTGCATCTGTTCATAAACACGTCATCAGAAAGGCGTCCCTTCTTAATTATCGGACATTTAAAGAAGATTATTTTTTAAAATTCGCATCTGTTCATAAGCACGTCTTCAGAAAGACGTCCCTTCTTAATTATCGGACATTTGAAGAAGATTATTTTTCAATCAATTCACATCTCTTATCGGATTATGCGCACTCTGTTATGATTCTATTGTAATCTGCATTTAGTGATTCTGATTTTGCACACTCTGATCTGAATATCAACCTGATATGACCTGAATATCAATGACCTGATTATACTACTCTGTTTTCAACCAGCTCCTGGAATTTTATGATTCCGTGGAAACCTTGCATAATGAAACTTGACATCAATGACAAATCTTCTAACAAAAAGTATTCGCAACCTCCAAAAAGATTTCCGTTACATATACAATGTAAAAATAATGCCAAAGTTTCTTCATTGAATGCACACTAAACAAGAAATTTGTTTTGAGCCAAACAAAGCCAAAGTCACAAAGACATTTAACAAGCTGCCTTTTAATGACCGCTTCTCCTTATTCATTAATCGCTGCTCCTCACAATATAATCACTGCACATTAATAATATAATCCACTCCTCTTAATTATTTGTTTGCTGTTGATTATATTCGCTTTATTTTAATCATTTGCTGCACCTTATTCACTTTTAACAAAAATATCTTCCAATCAGTCATCGTAAACGTAACTTTTTTTATCTTGATGCTCTGTATAACATTCCATCCTTGGAATCTCGTCAACATATCCAATGTTCCATCTTCAAGCTTTTTAACATTTAATTCAACATTGTCCTCAAATTGTCGATCATCATCAATTCCAAATGTTCTTTGCACTTCATTCTTTAGAATACGATTCTCAGTGTCAGGTAGGCGAGCTCCTCTTATAAGTTCTTTGTTGATCATGGAAGTAAGCTCATTCTTACCTTCAGATATGCTATCTTCAGTTATGTTTGTTCTCATTCATTTATGCTTATGTTATCTTTAGTCATGCTTATCTTTGACATCAATGACTATCTTTTTCACTTTGACATCAATGACAACATTTCCAACAGATACCCATGCAAAGGAGAGGTGTCTCTATTGGCAAGAGATGAAACATAGGAAACAATAAAAGGGGTATTGGCTCAATGCCCAATAAGAGTTTGCAAGTGGGAAGCTTCCAAAGCAACTTTATTGATATAAACCTAAATTTGTAGCATAATATTAGAGCATATGATGGTTTTCTTGTAAAAATGAACATCTATTGCAACACCTAAAACTAAAGTAGCATTCCTATCTTTACATATGCTAAATAGAATGTCGACTCTAAAAGCATGCCAATTTTGGGTAAATATCAAAGGCATTTTAGCCAGTTGCTATGAGAAAAGCTCTAATTAGAAGGGCTTGAAAAAATCATGTATCTAGATCTACAAAACTTGAGAACACGTGGAAAACAAATGTTTGAGAGTTTCCAAATATCTGCACAAAAGGGACATGGGGTGTTGGAAACATCGGAGGGGGTAAGTCTAGATCCAATGGGAAAACCCTAGTAGAGGACACACCAAGAAAAGTTAGCTAATTTGGGCTCCATAATGGCAAATCAAACAATTTAAACCTATGGTGTGTTTAAGTGATAGTGGATTGGAGACTACACCTAGTATTGATGTTTGAAACCATGGGTAGATAAGGACATGAGTATCCTTTAAAAGGTTTGTTATTGGGGAAAGGTGTGTCTAGATATTGCTTATAATATTTCCAGGTAGTTTGGTACATTGAATCCCAACCTTGTGGATCATATTTGGAGGAACAAACTCCATAATGGTTTCAAATGATTCATAATCTTGATTCCCAAGGCTTTATTTAGCTTTAAATTATGGGAAGGATAACTAATACTTAGTGGCTCTAGAGAAGAGGTTTGAAATATAGTATATCTACCTTTTAAAAACTTCAAAGCACAAACCAATGGAGCTTTGGCAAAAGATAGATCCTAGAAAATAATCATACACCACCAAAGAGATTGTTGGTTGATGGAAATCGCAATCTTGAAATCATTTGCATTCAACAAAAGGCAAGGATTAATGGTGTTCCAAGCCTTCTAAATAGTTTTGACAACAATGAAATAAAGAAAAGTAAAAGAGGTGCAACTACTATTCTTACTATAAATGACCCAACAAAAATAAATGTTGCTACCAATGGTGCTAAGTTTTCCAAAGAAAGTCTAATCAATTCAACTACCTAAATTTTATTGTAATATGATATCCATGTCCATGGTATAATTTTTTTGAAATGGAGCATGAAAATGTAGTAAGTTTAACTTATTAAACCATTATTTATAGATTCTCAACAAGATTAAAAAATGTGAGTTTGTACATGTTGATGTAAGCAGCGGTAGTAGTTTCTCCTACAAAATTCGAAATATATAAAAGAATCTAATGAAGCCGACACTAGAGAAGTGACGCCTCACTTCAAAATAATAAATTATATTTTTTGAGGCCGACTTAACAAAAAGACGTCTTATTTTGAGAAGCTGTCTCACTTGGTGAAAGAAGCCGACCCTTCATGAAAAGACATTGAAGTGTATAAATACAAGGCGTCTCACATTCATTTGGCATTCAATTATTATCAAGACAAGTTTGCATTACTTCCAACATGAGTTTGTGATCATACAGTAGATCGATAGTTGCTTCAAGAAGATCAATATTTCATTATTGCTTATATACTTGCATCTAGAGAGGTGCTATAATTATTTCATCAGATTGGCCTAGAGGTTGGCCAAATTGTAAAGAAAATTGCTACTCTTTTATTCAATAAATAAGTGATATATTGTGGCTGGGTTTTTCTCCCTCAAGAAGGGTTTTCCCAGAGTATATGTTGTGTTCTATTGTTTATGTGTTGTATTTCTGCTTTCTGTTAAATCTGATTCTAAAACTAACATGGTATCAGAGCGGGTTTAAGAAAGGATCGTATCAGATTTGGGTGAGCAGTCAAGACAATGCTTTGAGCATCATTCTGAAAATTGAAATATTAATAGTTCTTTGTGAAGTGTCGTGATCAATGTGTGATGTCAAAATTTGAATAGCGGAGAGGACAAATACTCTAGGAGATCGATAAACTGAAGGAAGAAACAAACAGCTAGCGCTTGCAGATACAACAAAGAAATGTTTGATTAATTATCTAAGGGAGAATAAAGTCAAAGTGGAAATGGTCGGGAGGTTCTTAAAGGTCGATATAATTTATCTTTTGAAGAGTCTAGCCGCCAAGTCTTCATTAAAAGACCAAGGGAAAACTGAATTAGATCAAACTAATATATTGATGAAATCGTGATTATCCTTGGGACGTGATTTTTGTTAAAGGGTCGACTTCTTAAATACCTACAGGAATTGATTTTGTCATCATTGGAAAAGACAGAGAACTTTGGAACCGATGATAGGAGTTGTTGGACTAATATCATAAGAATTGATTATAATAATCAATTTGCATTAGAAGCATTGTGTTGTCCCTGATTTTTGACTTGTTAAAAATTGGGATAACCAATCGAAATTTTGATAAAATTTGAAGTTTTTCTCTTCTAAGGCACATATTACGAGGTGCAAAGATTAGCAAATCTCAATTCTAAGTCTATAGTCCTTTGGGTTACCATTTTTCATTCATTTTCGTTCGTTTTCGTGAAATTCTGAGTCATTTTTAGTGTGTTTTTGGTCAAATTCTGGTTTTTCTGACATCACTGCAAGTAGGAGTTTTTGAGCTTCACTGCAAGTCTTTATAGGAACTTATTAAGTCCTTTGCAAGTTACTTTTTCATTTAAGTTACTTGTAATGACTTCTACAAATTCCGATTTCACTTAAACACTTGCAAATGCCCCAAAAAGGTCCGATTTCTTTCATATTCACTTGTTTTTACTCTTGAAAAACCTGATTTTCACTTAAAGTACTTGCAATTGTTTTTAAAAGTTCTGATTTCCTTTATTTTACTTGCAATATCACTTAAAAAGTCCGATTTAACTTTAAAAATACTTGCAAAGACTTCTTAAAAGCCGGATTCAAGTTCAAGTTATTAAAAGTAACTTGTAAAATGTTGAAAAAGGCCTGATTTTCGTCAAAATACTTGCAAATACTTCAAAAAGACCCGATTTCATTTTGAAGTAACTTGCAAAGTGCTTGCAAAAGCCCGATTTTAAAAGAAGTCGATTCATTTTTACTTGCAATGAACTCTCAAGAACCCAACGCCATCCATGATTGAAGTAGTTTGAGTTCTATTTCGCCTCTCTTCCTTTTTTCGTGGAGATCTCATAAATCCACAAGCTTGAAGATCGGACTCTCAGCTGTAAATATTCAAGTCTTCTTTTCATTTTTCTGAATTTACAAATTGCGCCTAGGTTTGCTCCATCGTCATTATTGTTTGCAAACTCATTTGAGGTATGTTTTCTTTTATTTTGGTTATTTCTTATGTTTCATTGGCGTCTTTGTTTAAATGTTATTTATTTTATAAGTTAAACGTTTTTTGTAAAAACGTCCTTCCTTCCATACTAAATCCGTTGCATTTCATTCGCCATTGCCTCCATTTCAGTAATCATTTGTATATATGCATTTGTCATTGCTAGCTTCTGAATAACACATTTTCATTATTCAAAATGCCTTTATTTCTATGAACCCTTCACTCACCATTTCATTTCAAAAAACACGTTTTCCTATACTCCTTTTCATACGCCTTCATTCCATTCAAAAACATACTCTATACACAAAAACGCGTTTTATTTTCACTTCATATGTCTTCATTCATTTCATTCCATATGCCTTTACTAGAAACGTTTTTATAAAAACGCGTTTTCCTTTTCTCCCATTTCAAAAACACGTTCTTTTGCATTTCATTTGTTGAAACCCTTCATACACAAAAACATGTTTTGTTTTCATTTCATAACCTTCATTTAAAATGCATTTTTCACTATCTTGGCTGAAAACGTTTATTCCTTATTTATTTGCCCATTTCATACATTTTCAGCTGAGAACTATAAAAACGCGTTTTTCTATATTTCAAAATTTCATTTGCCTTCATCTTTCATTCATTTTGTTCCCATGTCATCCATAACCTTTCATAATCCCATTCCCATTTCTCTTGAAAAGATGAAAAAGAAATAAAAATGATACCTTTTGAAGCAAATTGGGTTTTTGTTCATCCATTACAAGTTGGAAATTTTAATAAAGAATGCAAGTTAAAAGTTTCTCTTTTCACTTGCAATGACCTCTCAAAATCCTGACATGCACTATTCACTTGCAGTCGACCTTCAAAATCCCGAAATGCCTTTAAAGTGCCTGAAAATCGGACTTTTTGCCCTTGACTGCAAATACAAGTTGAAAGTTTTGATTCGCACTTTTCAAAGTTGCAATTTAACTTTTCAATTTGTCATGAAAAGCACATGTCTCTTTCACTTGTAATCAGCCTCCAAAAACCCAAAATGAGTTATAATGCTCATTTTCTGCCCTCATAAAGCCAAAACACCATTTTGAGTTTGAGCCTTCGCCATGTCTACGCCTGTAAACGTTGATGATGTCTTGACTTTATGGAACTTTCATCGCAGCCTTGCAGATTCTTGTTCGATGACAGAGGAACCTACTTATCCATCAAACAAAAAGATGAAGTACAATTACGACAAATACCAGAATGAAATTCCTTCTTCTCATGTTGTCTCGAATATTGAAGAAATCATAGACACAGAGATTGGGCATGTTGATATGTCCGAGTTTTTAAAGAGAGCTGAGGAATCAACTTCTCATCATATGCAGTTGCTGTTGAAAAGTCATTCATTTGGTTTCTTCTTTTCCTGTTGTTGCCCTAGAGCCAGAGTTCGTCCTTGCGTGCGCAGCTCACTTTGACAAAGAATCTAGAACCATTAAAGATGATGATGGGAATGTGGTTATTAGGCTTGATCGAGAAACTATCAATAGGGTTTTTAGAGTTCGAGACTCACCAGTGTATTCAGATATTTCAGTAAAGAGTGCTCTAGATCATTATGAACAGAAGAAAGAAGATTGTAAACAGCACATCAATACTAAATGGCTTATGAAGCGTCGAACCTGTGTGTCTCGATTGCCTAAGCTGTATCGATCTGACTTCAAAGAAGAGATCAATGATATAATCACTCTCTTGAGCAGGATGATGGGGTTGAAATTCTCCAATGTCTTTGAAAAGTGGATGTACAAATTCATAGTGGTGATTAGGAAGGCACAACACCCAATCTTCTGGGGTGAAATAATCAGTGATAGTTTATGTGAGCAGCTTGCACAAGTTCCTACCACGCTCACTTTCTATATGAATTCCTATCTGGTTTACATAGCAACTTCATTGAGGCAATTTCCAGGCCTTTCTACTGTAGGAGATAGGTCATTAGTTCCAGTTTGGGAATACTATGACCAATTGCCTTTGAAACCAAGCAGGATTCATTACAGAAGAGTCCAAGATGCATTCTTTGGTCACTTCATGTGCCTTTTTGACAAGACCTTGCAGAATAATAGAGTATCAGATGTTGCTTGGAAAAAAGTCAATGAATATGGTTGTCTTTTTCTTCAGTTTCCTACTTTTACTTACATGAGGGTTGGCTGTTTTGAAGATCAGCCATTTATGCTACCAAGGTATCCAACTGATAAAATCATTCTAATGGAGCTGGCAAGACAGTTGATGATAGTGCATGCACGACAAGCTATGCAACATAAAACTGGAGTGAGTATCTCGTCTCATAAACCATTACAGATTGGGAGATACTCCTTGACAAGTACCTCAAAGGCGAAAGCTATGGAAACTGAGATTCGGGAGATTAAATTAAAAAGATTCAAGGCAAGGGCAAATTTTGATTACAAAGGAATGAAGGACAAGATCAAGAGGGCCTTCACTCATGTGCATCGCCTTGAAGATATTTGGGCAGATCTCCGAACAGAGAAAGACATCTATAAAATGGACTATTGCAGCCTTACAGTTGAACAAGTTATTGATTTTAATCTGACTTTGATTCCAAAAGGAGTAATTGATGATGGGCTGATTTTAGATCCAAAATATGAAGAACAAAGAGTTGCTGACGCTTCTATTCCGGCAATACAATGGTCTAATAAAGAATCAGTTTCTATCTTTAACATATTTCAGTCAATCTTGGCAAATACTAATTCTTGGCTCAAGAGTATAGGTGTCAAAACTATAAAAATCAGGGTTAATAATGAAGATGATTCAGCTAGACCTGTTGGATTAAAATCAGAAGTCAGAGACAAGTCCAAGGAAGGTGCTTCTTCTTCAGGAACGAGGATTAAGCTGAGAGTCAACCGTGTTGTAGAACAACCTTTGGAGGAACCAACATTAAAAGGGAAGGAGGTTAAAGAGACGCAGATCCAAATCATCAATCAGCAAGAAGGAGAAGTTCTTCAGTCTCCTACTACTCTAGTATAATGTCTCCACATATTGATGTTGCACCAGTATCAGTATTGTCTTCAATGTCTCAATTTGATAGTGATGTTGATTCCTTCTCAACAGTTTACGTTCCTCCTATTGAAGCTGCTCTTCATACATCAACTTCATCAACAGTGACTGCCTCTATAGAGAACATACATGATAATCTGGAGAATGTTTTTGATGCTAATCTGATGTATCCAAACACATCACAGATAACACTTCCTGAAATAGATACATCTGCTGCAAGTTTTGATTACTTCATGGCTAATGCTGATCACAATGCACCATCCAGTCAAGCTTTTGTTGCAATTCAAACTGAAACATCTCCAAGAGTATCAACCGTGGCTCAAAATGAATCTGTCTCTGCACAAACCACCGCCGTTGTTTCAAATGCAGACACATTGGATCTTCCTCCATGGTTGAGTTTAGTCACTCTAAAGAGAAAGAAATAGGCAATCTCTCCAGATGTATTTGATTTCCAACAGTTGAAGAGATCAAAGCCAAAAATTGCAAAGAAGGCTAAAACGGTTTCACGGGTAGTTGTGAATAGCAACAGAATGAAATATGTAGAAATAGCTGAACCCCTTGCAGACAAATCACCAGAAGAGATGCAAGTTTCTGATTACAAATTCATGAGGGTGGATTTAGGCAAGCAAACACATACTGGTATGATGCAAGACGCTCAAAATTCAGTAACTATTTTAACACATAGTTACAATGAACTTTTGGCAAAGAAGGAAAAACTGAAAGAAGAGAATTCACGGCTCATCTCAGTGATTGCCAACTCTTCAGAGCGAGTTAATCCATTAACTTCTTTCACTTATGAAGAATCAGTCAAACAATTGAAGAAAATTGCGCAAAAAGCCAAAGCAGTTGATTCTTGGGCAACACAGCTGATTGATCAAAGTATACCAATGATTGAAAAGACATTACAAGTTCTGAATAATGTCAGAGTAGCAAAAATAAAGATGAATCAGACTTTGGAAGCTTTCAAGCAAAGTCTGGATTTACTTGAAAAAGATCTGAAAATTTGGCATGAGATAGATCAAGTCAAGCTACAAATTCTATGCAGCAATTCAATCCTACCAAACAGAGAGAAATACATATTCAAGCTGCACTAGAAATGAGTGATGAAGTTCAGCAAGACATCATTTCTAGCTTTGAAAAAATCCCTTGCAAAATTTTGAATCATGAAGGTGAATTACTTGCAACTGATATGGTCACTACAGAAATGGCAGCAAACCTTCGTCAAGAGCTAGAATCAGAACAGTTTACCATGGATTCAATTCACAAGTTTGTTAATCATCGAATGATCCTTGATAAGATGCAAACTATTTATGAAGAGCATAGAGAAGCTACAATAAGATATTTTGACGTAATCTTGAAGACTATTGTGGTTGCCAAGAACACACTAGGCTCTGATCCAGCTGGGTTGCAAGAAATTATCAGTAGATTTCAATCTTTCAAAGCTAGGATTGATATAGAATAAAATGTTTTATCTTTATGCATTTTGCTTTCGACAAACTACATGTAAAAACAAATTTTGTAATCGCAAGTGTTTCTTTCACTTGCAGTTTTGTAAATTGTAATTACATGTAATCTAATTACAAGTCAAAATAGTTTGAGACTGTAATTTTGAATAAGTCAATTGCAAGTAGTTGGTGGTTGAGAGAATTTCTCAAGTTAGTTGGGATCCTCCCACCTTTTTCTCATGACCTCTCTCCTATAAATACTTGAGGGGGTCCTTTGTAATTGATATCTTTTTGGCAAGCAAGAAAACTCTGCAGAATTTTGTACTTATAAAGACGTTGAGTTTTATAGTTATAAGTTGTTCTATTTCAACTAATATCAAAGAGTTGCAGATTTCAGACTTTGTGTTGAAATCCTACTTTGCATCCATTGTGTTCTTTTGTCATTTTGGAGCATTACTTTGTGATTATTTGAAGATTGTGGAAGATTGCTAGGGAGAGCTTCAATCAAAATATTTTCAGACTTTGTGCTGTAAATGTTGAAGATTGAATTCATAATTTAGAAGTTAAGAAGAATTGCAAGTCTTTGTGCTCGTAACGATTCCCATTTATTGTAGTTAATAGATACATCATATTTGCAGACTTTGTGTTGTCTTATGCTGTATATTATCATTAAAATTATCTTTCAAAAGGGTAGATAGGATTGCAGATTTTCAAGACTTTGCGCTTGAGGTTGTTTCCCGTCCCGAAGGAAGTGACGGAAGTCTTTGAGCTTTCAAGAAACTTCATTTCCTTTCTACTGAATTTATTGCAAGCTGTTGTTAAAATCTATTTAAAAGTCCAGATTACTTTTTCTGTGAAGAGAAAAGAGTTTAATCTTTCCTGAAACAAGAGAGATTATTGTTCCACCTATATTTGTTTTTAGTTATTTAGGTAGGGGGAGCCTTCCCTTAAATAGGAGAGTTTAACTCACACATTGTGTTGAAATCACCATTTTGCCAAACCTCCTAAGTTTACAAAATATTCAACCAACACATTGGTAATCACTTAGAAGGATATTCACATTTATCTTGGGCTCATCGAATTTGTCATTCTAGGCATCCTATTGCTGGAGAAAATCACGATTTGTTCACCATCATTGGTTAACTCGATCTGGATGCAGCATTGGACGTTACTAGCATCTAGTGGTCATTGAAGGATCATGAATTGTTGAGTCGAAGGATTTTAATCTGGAAAAGAATTTTGTAGCAGCATTGCATGGTAGTTGCATATTGCAATATTTTCAGTGATCTATGCCTGTATGATATGCATCATTTGAAAGGCAACCAGAGAGGAGTCGGAATTGAAATGTGGTCAGGCTTGAGTGCAATTGTATATGAAAGCCAACGTTCATATGTAATTTTCAAATGATGATTTCAGATCTGAATCTTTACGTGCAAAGATTAGGAAAGATAAGTGCAGACCTAAAAAGCGTTTAAGTGTAGCACTTCAGGATATTCTGATTTCAACGAGATAAGTATTTCATGTTTGAATAATGTTCATAATTTTTTTATGTAGTTTTTAATTCATGCTATAACATTGGGGTAGTGAATCATGTATGCTTCTAGCATTGGTATTTCTCTTCGAGATAGTTTAGTTCTATGAACTATTATTAAACTCTCTAAAATGTTTTCAGGACAGACCAAGAAGCATAAGTGGGAGGAAGAGCTTGAGGCATCCTGTGAGGAAGTCATGCTGACTGGAGAAATGAACAAGCATGGAGTCATAGCTTGCAGCCATGGGACTGAGTTGATGGCACTTAAAGAGGAAGAACCTATAGATTGCGATCAGTTTCTTCGAAGATGAGGAATTAACATTCAGAGGGAGTCTGAGAAAACAACAGTGACAACCTTGGACGAGGAGGTCAGGAGGTTGATGCAAGAACTTGGAGCTTCAGAGGGAGTCACATCATCATGAAGATTTGTTGCTAGTGTATATTTCTCCGTGATGGAGAAGTATGAGGTGAAAGCCCTTGTTAGTGTATATTTCTCTAAGACGGAGAAATATGAGGTGAAAGCCCTTGTTAGTATATATTTCTCTGAGACAGAGAAATATGAGGTGAAAGCCCTTGTAGTGTATATTTCTTTGAGACGAAGAAATATGAAGTGTGAGCCCTTGTTCATCTCTGAGACTAAGATGAGACGTCATGTTGAGAGACTCCATGATGACATCACGTTGAGAAACTCCGTGATGAACCCTTTGTACTTGTGCTTTTCCACACATTGGAGTAGCCATGGTGGACGTCATGTTGAGAGACTCCATGACGACATCACATTGAGAGACTCCATGATGGGCATTTGTATGTGTGTTTCTTTCCACACATGGAAGTAGCCATGGTGGACGTCGTGTTGAGAGACTCCATGATGACACCATGTTGAGAGACTTCGTGATTAACCTTTGAGCCTTCCACAAATAGGTGTAGCCATTGTGGGCGTCATGTTGAGAGACTCCATGACGTGGATATCTGGAAAGATATCTCCCTAGCTAAGAGGGAGTGTTGATGTAAGTAGTGGCGGGAGATTTCTTTCTCCTACAAAATTCAAAATATATAAAAGAATCTAATGAAGCCGACACTAGAGAAGTGATGCCTCACTTCAAAATAATAAATTATATTTTTTGAGGCCGACTTAACAATAAGACGTCTTATTTTGAGAAGTCGTCTCACTTGGTGAAAGAAGTCGACCCTTCATGAAAAGACATATTGAAGTGTATAAATACAAGGTGTCTCACATTCATTTGGCATTCAATTATTATCAAGACAAGTTTGCATTACTTCCAGCAGGAGTTCGTGATCATACAGCAAATCGATAGTTGCTTCAAGAAGATCGATATTTCATTATTGCTTATATACTTGCATCTAGAGAGGTGCTATAATTATTTCACCAGATCGGCCTAGAGATTGGCCAAATTCTAAAGCAAATTCCTGCTCTTTTATTCAATATATAAGTGTTATATTGTGGCTGGGTTTTTCTCCCTCAAGGAGGGTTTTCCCAGGGTATATGTTGTGTTCTATTGTTCATGTGTTGTATTTCTGCTTTCTGTTAAATCTGATCCTAAAACTAACAGTACAATGTTCAAGAAAGGGTGTAGATGCATGACATGATTCAAACACCTTTGGAGCTAGAAACATAAATTAAACTAGGGTTTGGAGAAATAACAAAGGAATATAATAAAATCTTCATTGGAAAAAATACTAGAAATGGCAAGGTGTTGATCAAGCTTGTATTGTGGCAGCTTAAAAAATGTTATGGTAGTTTTAGAAGTGGCATGGTAATTTCATAAGTTTGATGGTGGTTCCAAAAATGTTATGATGGTTTTTCCTTGATGTATATATTTATTTTGTGTAAATTAGTCAAACTAAAGGGGAATGCTTTGAAATCATGATGTTTCCATTTATGAGAATTGTTAACTTCTTTTTCAAGTCACTTCTCTCCTAATATTGCACAAGTACTATTTCTAAATGGTCATTGTAAAGAATCCTTCAATAATTATTTCTTATTTTTCATGTAAAGATTGAGAGGTGCTTAGTTGAGAGTGTACAAGGGAGTTGTGCAATTGAGTATTTGCATGTGCAACAAGTTGATAAGCAATCACAAGTGTAGGATTCAAAAAAAAATTGAACACATTCTTGAAGGCCTTGTGATGGAAGTGTGTTTATAAGATTGTTAAGAAATAGTGATAAGGAAAGGCAAACAATTCTACTCTTGTATAGTTTCTTTGCACATAGGTTCTCCACAATATCCTCATTAATAATGGACTATTCTTTTAATGTTTACAATTTAATTTTTGTTGCGATTCATGTATATTGTAGTCTTTTATGTACGACACTAGAAGTTATTTTCTAAGCATTAAAACACTCTTTCCTCTACTAAATTCAAAGGAGGATAGTCATACAATCAACTAAGTATTTTTAAGATGTCAATAGGATTTATGTTGGTGTTTTAATTATTAAATTTTTATAATAATTATGACTTAATAAGAAGACATGTTAGGAGGAATTTGTTAGTGTGAAAGTTTTTTTATGCATCTAGTTATCTTTTATCTAGTTCCTACACCTAGTAGTCCTTTTCACACTAGCTTATGTTCACTTAGTGGTTTAGTTGTCTCACCTCATAGACACTTGACACATGCCTTCACACTTGTCCCAAGTGTTCTACACGTGTCACATCACTTGGAGGGCTAGTCATTCTTTCTATTTCACCTTCCTACCTCTTCCTTGTTCTATATAAACAAGGAGTGACTATTGTATCTACACACATTCTATGATAATTATTTGACTTTTGCATTGTGCTTGATTCATTTCATGGTAGTTTGAATATTTTTTTTAGCCCTATCAATGAAGCGTCAACGAATGAAATGGACATTGCCATTGCATCCAGAAGGCTTGAGAAACAAAGAAATACCTTTCATTTCGTTATTTTTGGCAATTTTCATTTTTTGCAAATTTTTGGCCTATTGTACTAAAAGTAAAATAATCGATTTTTTTTTAGCAGAGGGCAAATTGACCCTTTGCCCATCTATTGTTGGGTAGAAAATTGTATCTTGAAGGCATTTTAGGCCTATTCAGCCTCTTTAAGAGGTTTTGTGTTTATATGTGTGCAAGTTTCATTGTTGAGTTTTTTGCAAGTTTGAACATTACAGGTTCTTTTTGAACTGGTCGAATAAGAATCATCTTTGCATCTATTTTGTCATCAAATGCATTTCCAATTTTCTTGATAAACAACTTCCTCATTTGTCTCGAAATTTATCGCTAAGAAAACAATACTTAGTTGTGACTTGCACATCTTTATTTCACATGGCTTGGAAATTTTGTTGTTCACTAAATTCATTGTTGCAATGCTACGGATATGAAGTGTCTTTTTTGCAATCCATATGAATATTCTTATCCACCAAACCAACCTCGAGTTAGGCGATTTCCTTGACCACTTGTGCTAGGGTTCTTCAAGAAATTTGCAACTCACAGTTACGAGAAATCTTTCAAGTCTGCACATAGTTAGAAATTGCATCAATATAATCAAGTTCTTCAAATTTGCAAATAATGGAGAAATTGTTCCATTCAAATTATTGAATGATAAATCTAGAATTATCAATCTGGAGAGTTGGCCCAAAGAGGAGGGAATAGTTCTTGAAATTTTATTTCGAGACAGAACAAGAGCATTCAAATTAGATAAATTGTTGAGGGAAGGAGGAAGTTCTCCATTAGCAAAGGCAAAGTTGAGGTCCATTGTAATTATTGTTGTGAGTTGACCAAACTAGGATGGCACGAAACCAAGCAATCCAAACCCAAGTCTTGCAAAAATGTAAAGTTTTGCAAGCCTTCTATAGCAAATTGTGGATTCTTTGAACTCGCTACATCCTAAGCAAATGTGGGACAAATTTGAAGATCTCTTTGGTAAAGTTGATGAGTTTAAGATTCTACAATTGGATGCTAAATTAACAACGTTGTCTCCTAATGCCTTCTCTTTTATTGAAATATTTTTGTTTTAGTTTAAGTCTTTGCTTTCTAGACTTCAAAATTGTGGTAAAACAAAAACAAATAAAGAGTGTGTCTTCTTGATTTTCTCAAAGTTAAGATGTCCTTATCATATTTTTGCTTCTTCCTTTTACTCTACTATGGTTGTTCTTGGAACAACACATGCAATGTCGTCTTTTGAATAGTTTTGTGATAGACTTACAAGAAAAGAATCTAAAACTAATCTCTATGGATGTTATTGTTGGAGTACGAGAAACACTGGGAGGGGGGGTGAGAAGGGCGGTGAATCAGTATTTCAAAAATCTTCAACACAAATAGTTTTTCAAAATACTTAGTCTCTTTGTGATCATTGAATGTTTAATTTCAAGAGTGTAATCAAATGTAATAGCCAATAGCAAATTCTTAATCATGAGAACTCAAATGTAGCAAAGTAGATAAAAGAAGGAACAAGACCAAAAAAACATGAAACATGATAATCACATGGATCACAAAAGAATCATAACACAATATTTTCATAACTGGAAAACCCTCATAGGGATGAAAAACCACTCAGTAAAATGCCTCACTGGCTTAATCAAAAACATTGATTACAGAGCCTCACTGGCTATTGTTTATGTCTCACTGGCTACAGAAATATGTCTCGACTCTTCAAGTTCATAATTGCCTCACTGGCATAAAGATGTCTCACTGACATTTATCAACAACCAAGATAAAAAGTAAATAACAAAGGGTTACTTTGTTTCTCTAATGCTCATATCAACTTATAGCCTTAATGCATTCCATGTCCTCTAAACTCCATTTGACTTGAAGTCTAGAAAATGCACAATACATTAACCTTATTCACTATTTTTTTTGCAACAATCTTTTAAGCACAAACTTCTGTTTACAGCTCTTTCAGGATTTCAAGAATATATTTTATTCAATGAACTATAGTATAGGGTTTCGAAAGATACCTCTCTTTACAAAACACAGCAATCATAACATCTGAAACAAAAGAGTCTAGCAATCTAAATCTCAAACTCACAATGTAACAACATTTTCAAATGCCTATTTAGGGTTTCGAGAGAAACCTCGACATACAAAGCATAATGATCATAAAACAACTGAAAACTGATTCATCTTTCTCAAATTTTTAAGTGCACTCTCTAACCATAAGTCGTGCTCAAACATCTGAAATATATAGCAATGAAGAACCTATTAGGAATTAGTGTTCACATGGCTAGCTAATATTTACGGTGTGGTAAATTATATTGTGAGTAATTAGAGCTATGTAACTAAGTTTAATAAACAACTTAGATTAATAATAGTAGATGAGTTGTGTGAGTTATAACAACTCACGTAGAATAGGTTTGTAGGAGATATTCATGGAGATTAGCTCTCCTTGAATATAGGAACTACCTATCTATATATGTGTATGCAATCGTGTTATGAAAGAGGGGTGGGATAGTATTATTTGTGTGTAAAATTTGCTCATCAAATCTCTGCCCATATTTCTAATATGGTATCAAAGCAAAATTGTTTTTGTGCCTACTTTTTTTTAGTGATGAGAGAATATTAGCGTTAATTTTTTTGGAAATGATCTCCAAATCTAGTTTGATTTAAATGCCATAGATCAAATAGCATATATCCTAATCTGAGGTGAGTGAAGAGAGCATTCGCTAGATATCAACGCTTAATCTGGTTGACAAGTGGACTTGTCCACTTGGAACTGCATTCTGTTCACTCGAAGAGTCTGCGTTCTTGACCTCATCTCATTGTTCAAGAGCGACCTTGTGACATATTGAATGTAGCGTGTGCATCTAGCCATTGTTTTTTTATGTGGATGTTCCTGTTGATGGTGTGCTTTGTAATAAAATTGCGTTACATATATGTTGAATTGCTTAGGGAAGCGGCGATGAGTATCTGTAATTAGGTTTCACCTTAAATATATTGTTGTTGGTTATGTGATGATTAGAAATAATAACTAAAACTTGAGTATCACCGTTGTTTATGTGTTTCTGATATGCAAAGTATTAAATATTTCACTCGATTGCTACTGCTTTGCAATAGTCCTTGGATTGACATGTTAGTGTGGTGAGAATGGAGTCAAAGAAATAATCAAAAGGCCATTTTTATCAATTGTTCTCATGTTGGGGTCAATGGCAAGCATATATAATGTATTCATTGTTTGAAAGGCCGCTTAGCTTAGATTCATTATCATCACCATTTCATAGCCTCCACGTCCACGTCCTCCTCCATATTCTCATCCTTTTTAGAGTAGGGGAGTTGTAGAACTTGCTCAGGTTATGCGGGCCCTATCCATGGTGAAAGTCAGAACTGTTAAGGAGATTTTGGATAAATATGTGAATATTGGCAGCACTGTTGATGGCAATAACCCAAAGGATTTGCAGGGGGAAATCAATGAAAGAAACATCAAAGATTCCAGAGGATTGATTCAGGGGAGCATTTTAAAATTAAGCTTCAAAGCTATGTTTGATAAGTAATTAGAAAACCTAATGAAGGATGGAGGCATCAAAGGTTGGAGGTTAATCAACAACCTCTCGTCAGTCACCAACAACAGGGTCGCGCATTAGGCATGGTGACATGTTTTCAATTGTGTATTTGCTTCTAGTTGCAAATGGTGTGATGTGTGCTTCAATTTTTTGATTTTCTACTTTACGTGGTGTGTTAGATGTTGGAAGGGCAATTGTATAGGAAAGCAACTAACATTTGTGATCCTCTGACTACGGAGATCCTTTGACTGCCATACTTCATTAGAAGATGATTGACTAGTGAATACGTTCACTAGCAATTATGATCATGTGCAGCAAGATCCAGACATTGGTATGCAGTTTTATGTGATTTGTTTTCTTTTCAGTGCTCCTATGTGGTGTGAATAAGTGGAAATTTCACATTGTGGGGGGGTGGGAACATAACATCAATGTTCCATTTCCATTTTGAGCTAAATCGACTAAAGTCAAGGGCAACTTCTAGTAGCAGTGGTAGCTTCCTATGTTGTTCAAGATTAGGTGGCAGCAGTCGACAACAGTGACTGCAATTGAGAACAACATTTGGTTCTCATAGATGTAATGTGAAATCATTTCATGTTTTGTTTTGTGTGAGTTGCATTTCCTATATTTTCCCCTGATGTTGGAGAAATATAAGCACCAGTGTAAGTCAGTTCATGGATCTTGAAAGGGTTTGTGGGAGGATCCAGAAAACCACATGAGGTGGACAGATGGTGGAGGTTCCTATTCACGTCAAGGTTTGTGGTAAGCCTATTTAAAACCATGGAAGGAGATAGCCTTTCTTTTAGATCAAGGTCATGAGTCACATAGTTGGACATGCCATAAGGGTGAGCATACTAGAGAAGAGTGTGTGAATGCTTTTCTACCATGTTCACACTAGGGGGGGTGTTAGGAATTAGTGTTCACATGGTTAGCTAATATTTATGGTGTGGTAAATTATATTGTGAGTAATTAGAGCTATGTAAATAAGTTTTTAATAAACAACTTAGATTAATAATAGTAGATGAGTTGTGAGAGTTATAACAACTCATGTAGAATAGGTTTGTAGGAGATATTCATGGAGATTAGCTCTCCTTGAATATAGGGACTACCTATATATATGTGTGTGTGTGTGTGTGTGTATGTAATCGTGTTATGAAAGAGGGGTGAGATAGTATTATTTGTGTGTAAAATTTGTTGATCAAATCTCTGCCCATATTTATAATAGAACCCACCATAATTCACTAATACCATACCTTGGTTTAGAACCGAATGTAACTGAAAACAACTTACATATTTCAATTGCATAAACCATTGTATTTTCAAACTATCCATAGCCACCAATGTCAAAGAAATCTTGGTCAGTTTGTTGTCCTCCAAACTTTGTGACATGTCGTTCTTTCTTCAAACTTCAAACCCTAAGCTTGGCGCCGCTTACACCAAGCTTTCAACCTTTGTTTTACCCGATATACCTTATTTTTCAATAATAAGTGAAATATTAAACATTATAATCTGCCTGACCAAGTGTCTTTTCAATGTCAAACAAAATACTCTTCAAACCTTTGTTCAAGTACCTTTTACCACTTTGTAACTCTCAAAACCACAAATCATTATGTCGGCCTCCTTTCAGTATTCACTTTGCAAACCAAAACTCTTATCATTATGTCAGTGTTTGCATGAATGTAATAAAGCTTATAATTACCAATGCTAAAGACCATGTGTTGGTCTAAACCATGATGGCAGCAAAATGCTAAGTCACCAAACCAAAACCTTGTGAAATATTGCAACCATAGTATCATGTCTTATACCTTGCATAAATGTATCAATGTGACAACCTATCTAGACATCAATGCCAAAACCACAATGTCAAAGGGGTCAACAAACTCCCCCTTTGGCATTGATGTCAAACTTGCCAAATACCAAAAGAATATCACCTAAATAAGCATCAATACTCTGCCAAATGTCTGCTTGAAAGAATAGCACTGAATCTAAAACAACAAACTGTCCATATTAACAACCTTGTCAATAAAAATAGCATATTGCACCAAGTGAATCCGAATACATGCTCTTTTCCCCCTTTTGACAACAATGCCAAAGGTCAAAGGGGTAGTAAATCAACAAATACCTATCCAAAGACCTCAAACTGTTGTCACAGTGAAACCAAACACTGTCAAATCTGAATAAATAAACTTGAAAAATAGAGCACTGCAGACTGAATCATAGTGATTGTCATAGCATAGAAAAAAATGAGCATATATGCCAACCATGAAGATATGCATGAAATATGAACCAGGGGTGTATAATATACATTGAGACTCCCCTAAAACTAAGCATGCATATTTTTTGTTATTGAAGGAAGGCAAGGGACCCTAAGCTTCTCAAAGACTTTCTTTGCTAATGGCTTTGTAAAAATGGCAGCCACCTGATCACATGAAGCAACATAATCCAGAAACACTGCAATGATCTACATATCTACTTTAAGACTTGCAATCACTATCTTGGTAGCATACCAAAGAGTACTGCATGCACCACAGTCCTTAGCATCACTTGAAACCTAACTTTATTGCTCCCTTGTCAAACATTATAAGCAAACAATCTTGAGTATGAAGCATTGCAAGTACATCTTAAGATTACCAAATAGTGCACAATCCACTGAAGTAAGTCAGAAGCAAGTCTCTATCTTTTGAAACTGTTTCAAAATCACTACAACGCAAGAAGAGAAGAAAATATTTCATGTCCTTCTAAATGCATATGTTTGTTGAAATTGGTTCGTGATCATCACTACATTTAATTTTCAACTTTACTACACACAATTTTGATGATAATTATGACTCATTATTATCAAGGATGAAACTGTTATCACTGTCTGAAGACAGATTCACACTGTGAAAGAACTATCTCTTTCAAGTAACTTTTCCAAAAATATTATCAATGTGCAAGGCAGAGCACCTGTTACTGTCAGTTCATTATTCCACTTTTCCTCCATTATATAAGAACATTAGATATTCACTATACCATTGTCAATAGACAAGACACACCTTCTTGCAAGCAACTGTCATAAAGACTGATCAACAAAAGAGCCGTATGGAATCAATACTATCAATCAAAATGTGAAGAATTGTACTGTCAAAGAGTCAACAAACAAAGTTACTGTCTCAAGTAACTGACTCAGACAAGATATTTGTAAGCTACTGTCATAAAGAATACTCAAGACTACTATTCTCATTTTGAACTTTTATTACATTTAAGTCAAGTTCATTTGCATTGAAGCCCTTAAAGTCCTAGACTTAGAGGCTGATGTGTGCACCCTGATTAAAGTTATTGAACCTTATCTTCAATATTGCCAACAAATAATGACTGCAAAATGTACACTTCTCTTGTGAACCTTAAGCACCATAACGGCTCACTATTACACAAACACTTCACAAAGTTCGACCATTTGCAAAACACAGAGATATACTCTTAATGACCAATGATTATCAAATGAAAAGAATACAGATAATTTTGTCATGAAGCAACTCTGACATTCACACCTGTCATAAAATTAGCAACAAGTTCCAACTTAAAACAACCATTAAATTCTAATATTTCAAAAGAGTCACAACAAACATTAAACTAACTTGCATCAACCAATCACTCCTGTACAACAAGTTCTCTCAAGAAAATACATTAATGTGAACCAAAACATTATCACTGTGTCACTATGATCAAGAGGCACTGTCAAATATTGGCAGAAAGAACATGTATGTAGAGCACTCATTATACAAATACTATTATCAAGTTTCTACAATATTATGCAAATAGAAATACTCACTACCGGTTTATTCACCAAACTTAAATCCTCTCATGATACCCCACTGTTACTGATGCTTGACATAAAGAAACTCAAGAAACCCTTTGTACGAGAAAGAGAAAGCACTTCCACTATATTTTCCATTACTATCCATTCATGGTACTTCCAAGTTTGCAAGCATTGTTTGTAAACTGTGAGCATGTGCATTTTCAAAGACCATTCACCATAGACCTAGAACAAGAAAGAGATCCAAAAACCAACTGTTAAGAGCCGCTGTACTGTTATTGTGAACAATTATCAACACCCATGGAAACATGGGCACAATGAATAAAATCATTTGAATGAAACCATTTGCATAGAAAATAATGTATATCTTTGTTATTGATTACTGTCCACTGTCAACTGCCAACACATTGTTGTCATGTGTTAACCGGCATTGCAAACATTTCAAACACAATCATCATGAATAGTATTGTCCTTCCAATGAAGAATATTACTTCACAAATAACGACAGCATGACCTTGAAGCAATAATGTTCCCAATACTATGCCTTATACTGAAGCATTATCAAATATAAATGACATCAATGATTGAACACCACGAGACCACTATGGAAGCATTATAAACCATAGCCATAAAGTGTAAGCAACATGAGAAAACATTACCAATTGTATTACCAAAATGCATTACCAACACCCACAGGCATGAGCCCATATCACCAATCTGAAACCAATTACCACAAACTATTAAAGCAAACTAATGCCATCATCAAGGCAGCAATTTCAACCATTAAGACAACAAATTTAATCATCAAGGTAGCATGATCAAAGCATACACTTGAAAAACCACTGTACTACAAAGATATCACCATAAACACAATGCAACCAACCAAAAACAGGGATATAAAATGACACTTGAAGCTCCCCCTGAAAACACACATAAAAGGATTTAGTGAAAAGAAATAGGAGGAAGATCATCCAATCTCTCCCTCAACTGATTAACCATACTCATGCATTTGGTTTCTTGCAGATTGTAAATATTTCCTTTGGTCCTCAAACCTGTTGCAACAACTTCACCTGTTTTCTTTCTAATCTCACATTCAAGAGCATCAAAAAGAATATAAAAACCCTGATCATGAATCTGAGTCACACTTAAGAGATTATGCTTGAGACCCTAAGTCATCATCCAAAGAAACAGTACATTTCCCTATGATCTGAATACAATCATCATTTCCAAACTACACTAAACCACCATCACAATATTCAAATTTGATAAAGTTGCTTTTATCCCCTGTCATGTGGTGAGAGCATCCACTGTCTACAACTCACAACTCTTTCTTCTTGGCATATAGGTATGTTTGATCAAGTATATTTCCTGTCTTTTCACCAACACTCTTTGGCTTTCAAATTCACTTTGTTTTATTAGCATTTGTCTTGAAAAGAGTGTTAGTTTTCTTTTGTTGTGTAACAAAGTTGGATCTGCCACACTTTGCTATATATCTTAAATCTTCATTGTGAGAGCTTGAGCTCATTTTAGACACAACCCTACATTTAGTTGCCTTATGCCCATATTGATTACAATGAAAGCAATGGCCAGAGAAATGTGGATTACTTAATGGAATATTCCTTTTTCCAACTGATGGTTTCATAAACTTTTCACTTGTAACATTGGCATGTTGAGATTCAATGGAAGGAGAGCATTGGCCTTCCATAAACCCTAGACCAGTTTTATCTTTATGGTATCCTTGTTTACTTATAATATTTGTCAATTTGTTACTGCTATCACACATGTCAAGCTCTTTCCTCAAGTCAACATTTTTTTCCTCTAAAGTGCAGCATTCTTTTTCTTTGATTTCTAATTGCATTTTAGTAACTTCTAGAATTTCAATTTGAAGTTTCAGATCAGCAATTTATTTTTCAAAATTAATCACCTTATTTACCAAGTTTTTAGTGTCTTTTTTAATCTAATTCTTTTGTATCATAGCCTCCTTTTTGAGTTTCTTAATTTCTCCTAGAACACTTCTCAGCTCACCCTCAAAATCCACCTCAAGTTCAGATTAATCAACAATATTTTCATTTTGATTATGATTTGGACTAATGATTGTCATAAACAGGGTTTCTTCTCCTTCAACGGATGCATTTGTACCACTGTCTATTACATCAGCATCTTTGATGAACAGGCTTTCCTTTTTAAAAACATTTTTCTTTTTAAAGTTATTTTGTTTTCTCTTTCCCTTTCTCCTATTATCTTCTTCATCACTTTCAGAGTCTTTGTTAGGGCAATGAGCAGAATAATGCCCAATCTTGTCACAATTAAAACATTTAAAAGGTAGCTTCCCTTTATATCTACTTGATCCTCTTTTCAATTTACTCACATAAATAGACTCATTGTCATCCAGTTTCTCTAAATCAGATTTTATGTCATTATCCTTTTTCGCATACTTAAAGGTAGCTTCTTTAGTAGTGGGATTATCAGTGCACATTCACATTTCATAAGTTGTAAAGACACCATGAAGCTCATCTAAAGTGAGTTTGTTCAAGTCTCTCTCTTCCACAATAGACATTTTAGGATCATATTTAGGTGTCAATGACCTTAACACCTTTTTAACAACTACACTTTCTTCTAAAGTTTCACCAAGACCACGAATTGAGTTTACAGTTTCTTGGACTCTTGGAAGGTAATCAACTACCTTCTCTTCCTCGGTCATCTTTAGGCCTTCAAACTTGGCTCTAAAAGTTTGTAATTTAGCTTCTTTGACTTTTTCATCACCCTCATAAATACTAGACAGTTTATCCCAGATAGACTTTGCACTTTTACAGTCCATAATTTTAACAAGCACATCATCAGTCAGACCACAACAAATAGCATTCACAGCCCTAGCATTACATTCATATGCTTTTTTCTCGTTTGTATTAGAGGGTGTTGTAGTGATTGTGTACTCAATTTCAATTGCATGTCAAACTTCATAACCTAGAGAAGTTATATGACATTGCATCCTATATCTCCAAAAAGCATAGCCAGTACCATTAAATAATGGTGCAATGGAAGTAGAAAGACATTCCTGATTTGCGATGGCAAGTACTCCACCAGGAATCCCCTAAGTTGGTTAAATTTTTGGCAAGGGTATGGCTCTGATACCACTTGTTGGAGTACAAGAAACACTGAGAGGGGGGGGTTAATCAGTGTTTCAACAATCTTCAACCCAAATAGTTTTTCAAAATACTTAGTCTCTTTGTGATCATTGAATGTTTAATTTGAAGAGTGTAATCAAATGTAATAGCCAATAGCAGATTCTTAATCATGAGAACTCAAATGTTGCAAAGTAGATAAAAGAAGCAATAAGACCAAAAAGCATGAAACATGATAATCACATGGATCACAGAAGAATCATAACACAATATTTTCATGAGTGGAAAACTCTCATAGGGACAAAAAACCACTCGGTAAAATGCCTCACTGGCTTAATCAAAAACACTGATTACAAAGCCTCACTAACTATTGTTTATGCCTCACTGGCTACAGAAATATGCCTCACTGGCTCTTTGAGTTCATAACTGCCTCACTGGCATAAAGATGTCTCACTAACATTTATCAACAACCAAGATAAAAAGTAAATAATAGAGGGTTACTTTGTTTCTCTAATGCTCATATCAACTTATAGCCTTAATGCATTCCATGTCCTCTAAACTCCATTTGACTTGAAGTCTAGAACACACACAATACATTAACCTTATTCACCATTTTTTTTGCAATAATCTTTTAAGCACAAACTTTTGTTTACAACTCTTTTAGGATTTCAAGAATACATTTTATCAATCAACTGTAGTAGAGGTTTCAAAAGAAACCTCTCTTTACAAAACACAACAATCATAACATCTGAAACAAAAGATTCTAGCAATCTAAATCTCGAACTCACAATGTAACAACATTTTCAAATGCCCATTTAGGGTTTCAAGAGAAACCTCGGTATTCAAAGCATAATGATCATAAAATAACTGAAAAATTGATTCATGCTTTCTCAAAATTTTCAGTGCACTAACCATAAGTTGTGCTCAAACATTTAAAATATATAGCAATGAAGAACCCACCAAAATTCAATAATACCATACCTCGGTTTAGAACTGAATGTAATTGAAAACAACTTACAGATTTCAACTGCACAAACCACTGTATCTTCAAACTATCCATAGCCACTGTTGTCAAAGAAATCTTGGTCAGTTTGTTGTCCTCCAAACTTTGTGACATGTCGTTCATTCTTCAAACTTCAAACCCTAAGCTTGCTATTGCTTACACTGAGCTTTCAACCTTTCTTTTACCCAATACCTTATTTTGCAATAATAAGTAAAATATTAAACATTATAATATGCCCGACCAAGTGTCTTTTCAATGTCAAACAAAACACTCTTCAAACCTTTGTTCAAGTACCTTTTACCACTTTGTAACTCTCAAAAACACAAATCATTATGTCGGCCTCCTTTCATTATTCACTTTGCAAACCAAAACTCTTATCATTATGTCGATGTTTGCATGAATGTAATAAAACTTATAATTACCAATGCTAAAGACCATGTGTTGGTCTAAACCATGATGGAATCAAAACGCTAAGTCACCAAACCAAGACCTTGTGAAATATTGCAACCATAGTATCATGTCTTATACCTTGCATAAATGTATCAATGTGACAACCTATCTAGACATCAATGCCAAAACCACAATGTCAAAGGGGTCAACAGCTATCACCTCTTCAAAAATTCAGGCACTTGTTTTCCAAACATCTAAGAGAAAAGGAAAGAAGCCTTCTAATAAACCTAAGGCAAAATCAACTTCAAAAATAATCCATCATCTAAGCAGAAGAATCTAGTCGACACACAAGCCACATCGTCTACACAGTCAAGAAAGAAGACTTACAAATCTAAAAAGAAACTCCATTGTACTTTTTGTGGATTACAGAATCATGATAGCAAAGTTTTTCATAAGAGGATTGTAGCTATGGAAGAGGTCATGCAGAGACACCACATTGATCTTCCCAAACCTACTAAGGGACATGCCCTTATATCTAGAGGTTTGGATACATC
This sequence comes from Sequoia sempervirens, assembly GCA_007258455.2. NCBI lineage: Eukaryota > Viridiplantae > Streptophyta > Pinopsida > Cupressales > Cupressaceae > Sequoia > Sequoia sempervirens. The sequence continues at coordinate 385,597,384 of VDFB02353493.1, read as the reverse complement.
CAAGGGCAGTTGGATAGTTGACTCAAGAGCCTCACACCACATGACTCACTCACAAGATCTTCTAGGATCTATTTATAATAACACTTCTCAAATTTCAGTGGGAAACTCTTCATAGATTCCAATTATGGGGTTAGGTATAGTATAGTTGATCTATGTTCTTGAGATTTTCGCTAATCTTCTTTTAGTTTACCAGATTTTTCATACCGGTGATGGAAAGGTAGTTGATTTTTCACCACATAATGTAGTTATTCAACAAATACACCAACCACAGAGGATTTTTGCTTCAGGCAAAGTAGATCATGGATCTCGATTGTATAGGTTTCATGGTTTCGAGTCATCTTATGGAGCATCACATATTTCCCATGTTGACTCTTTGAGCATACTTTTGCACGAGAGGTTTGAACTCATCAATTACAAGTATCTTCAGTAGTTGATTACTAAGAATACGGTACTTGGAATCCCTAAGGTATCTTGCACAAAGGGTGTTTGTCAAGGTTGTGTAGTTGACAAATGTCATCAGGAACCCTCTCCAAAGGGTAAGACCCATCATGATACTACCTTGCTTGAGTTGGTTTATAGTGACCTCATGTCATATCCAACTTCTTCATTTTCAAGAGCCAAGTATGTACTCACTTTCATTCATGATTACTCTCGTTGCTTGGATGAAATTTCTTAAGTACAAAAGTGATGTCTTCAACGCTTTCAAGACTTTCAAGGTGTTCATGGGGAGGCAATGAGGTTCTTCTATTCGATAGATCCATACAAATAATGGGGGGAATATGTGAACCAAACCTGTATGGAATATTGCGTTGAGCATGGCATTCAACATCAGTATTTGGTTCCCTACACTCCTCAGCAGAATGGTGTTGTTGAAAGAAAGAACAAATCATTAAAGGAGATGGAAAACTGTATGCTTCATTTTAGGTCTATGGCCCTATCATTTTGGGTTGAAGCTATCAATTGTGCCAACTATATTTAGAACTGAACTCCCCACAAGGAAATTTAAAATCTCACTCCAGAGGAGGCTTGGTCCAAAATCAAGCCTGATGTTTCCTTCTTTAGAGTATTTGGTGGTGAAGCTTAGGAATTCATACTGGATGGTCGACGTAAGGTAATGGAGAGGAAGATTCAATAATACATCTTTGTTGGTTATTGTGAGGATGTGAAAACTTATAGGTTATTTGATCTATTACTAGGGATGTCCACTTTCATAAATATGTCCAATTTGATGAGTTTTTCACACAAACAAATCCTCCATTATCTTCTTCTTCCTCACTACCTACTTCGCCTCCATCTCTTGATGATACCTTAGTTCTTGAGGATACTTCAGATGATGGTCTTGATCCACGCCACCACCTTCACTTCCACCTCCAACACCACCACCACCACCTCCTACCACTCATGTTTTTCCCAAGTGGGCTAGAGGTGTTGTTAAGGAGGTTGGTTCTTTAGTTGGTGATCCTACATCCTCTAGATGCACTTGCTCACAAACTTTTGACACTAGTCTTTTGAGTCATACTATATCTCCAGATCCACAAAGTTTTTCAAAGGTAAATCTAGTATTCTATATTGGGATAGTGTTATGGATGAGGAGTATTCTTCATTGATGAAGAATAACACATGGATTTAGTTACACTTTATAAGTGAAGAAAGATGGTTCGGTGCAAGTGGGTGTACCGCACCAAATATGTAGTTGATGGTTCTATTGAAAGATACAAGGAACGTCTTGTGTCTAAGGGTTTTTCATGGGTTGAGGGTATTTTTTGGAAGCTTGAATTGTTTGTGAGTTGTTTGGGTGTTATCATTGATGTCAACCCCTTGTATGAAGAGAGTGTTGGAATGTTGTTGGTGTCGATGATTGTTGTCATTTCAATTTGCACCTTTGGAGTGCGTATTGGAAATAGATAGCTATACACAAATGAACTACTCTTCAAATTAGGAGGGGAAGCTCCCTCTTTTGTTATTTTGCATAAAAAATTAAAGTAATCTAAATTCCTATCTTTTTTACTCAGTTGGTAGAGGCACAAGGTTATAAAACCGAATACATTTCAGCTAAGGTTCTCTCTAGTTTCACAGTTTTTAACTACAACTAGGCTAAAGCCATAACTATCCTATCTCCTCAAGTAAAATCAAAGCAAAAGGAGTTAGGAGCAATTGGAAATGGTTGACGATAAACTCTATCTCGGGATTCCCAAGGAGGCAAACCAATCTATCTGAGGTGTAGGCTGAAATAAAGGTTATTGGAAACAAACATGAAACGGAAAGCTAGTTCTTAGGATTCCCAAGGAGGTGAAACACTCTATCCAAGGTGTATGCTAAAAATAAGATTACTAGAAACAACATGAAATGGAAAGCTAGATCTCAGGATTCCCAAGGAGGTGAAACACTCTATCCAAGGTGTAACCTAAAATATAGATTACTAGAAACAACATTAAATGATAATCCTCATATCTAAATTCCCAAGGAGGTGGAACACTCTATCTGAGGTGTAAGTTGAAACAAAGATTACGAAACAACAAACATGAAAGACTTTGAGAATTTGGATCAAAGGCACATTGCTCTCCTAACTTTATTATCTCAACTTCAATCAAAGATTGCACTAGCACATCTGGGACAGCAAATTGCATGATGAAACAAACACAAAATAGACGATCAAACCAGTTTTATAACATGACATTGAACAATAAATTGAACAAGAATTTTCATGATGAAAAAACATACAATCTTGTTCTTACACAATGTGAACCAATATTGAATAGCAATATTGCACGCAAGGTGGCACAATAATTTGTTATCACGAGTAAAATTTAAAATACAATGAGCAAGGTTTCTCTTATTTATAGAATCTCAAAGGAGTAGGTGTTGGATGTTGTGGTTTTGTTTCTGATATGTGGTTGTCATTGATGTCAACACTATTAGCATAAATTCATTTGAAGTTGTATATGTCGAGGATATTGAGAAAATTGTAATAAATGAGTTGCAGGTTGTCAATGGTGAAGTGAAGTTCAGTGTAGCGGACATATTGGTGGTTATTTTTGTGTGTTGTTGATCAGAGGTTGTGGACTAAAGGGTTTGTTGTTGAGTGTATCTAGTTTATCCACGTCGAGTTTCAGAGATCCGCATGAAGATTTGATCGAGTTATGAAGATTTTCATTTTGACAGTTTTTATGTTTCTTCAGTTGGTGTTCTTGATTGAAGATGATGCTATTTCAGTTAGTGTAGTTGTTGTGGATGCTCCTCTTGTGATTCGTGATGCTTGTGGATGTTTCTAGATCATGCTCTATCTTTGTTGCGCGTCTACATTGATCGGTGTGATTGTGGTTGGCAATTTTCTCTTGCGTGTTCATGTTTTTCTTGTTCTTGGCCGACACAGTGTTTGTAGCGTGTTGTGGATCTTCGAGGAGAAATTAATTGAAGTGTCTTCATGCTGGAGATGTTGATTTGGTTCCTCACTAAGTTGTGGCCGACTTTGGTTGATTCGCATTGATAATCTTTAATGTTTTGGGCCAACAGTTTATATTCATTTTATTCTCTTTGTGGCTGACTTGTAGCGATGAAATTTCTTGCTGCAGATATATAAGAGCGATTGTTTATTTGAATTTAAGAGTGGAAAAGGCATGCCGAATGTGTGTGTGCACGAATAATGTTCTAAATCATTTGAAGGCAGAGCAAAGTGTGAAGAAGAGTGAAGAAGAGTGGAGAAGTGTTCATGTGCTTAATTAGAACTGTAATCAGGCATTAGCAAATGTTATTTTCTCAGTTCAAAATCCGGATGGCTTTAATCTGAATCTTTTTGTAAGACAGTGTGTCTTCCTTTGTAATTGAGCAGTGAGCTCTAGGAAGTGTGCCTAAATGCATGTGCATTCCCCATATTTCATTTTCATTATACTTTTAACAGGATATAATCTTGTGGATTGACCTCCACCGTGGTTTTTCCCCTAACAGGGTTTCCATGTAAAAATCTTGGTGTTATGTGTGTTTCTGATGTGTTGATGATTTATGTTTTCATGGTTAATAATCAGACCTGAGAATAAGGTTAATAAGTTGAATAAGTTTTGAATTTATGTGACAACTGCTTCACCCTCCCCCCTCTCAGTTGTCTACCCTTGTAATGCCAACAGTAGGGAACCCTAAAATCTCATTGAGTTAACATTTAGTCTTCCAACATGCAAGATTTATTCCTGTCTAAACAACGAAAGCTAGCAGTTAACTAGAAAAACTACCTCAGTTAACTGGTCTAAAACTAAAACTAACTCGACTTTCCAACATGCAAGTCTTATTGATATGAGAGTCAATTGATAATTGACATCGGCTAACTAAAACCTAACTGAAAGTTCCAACTCCACCAAAAGATATTCATGAGGAAGACATAAACATGCATGAAATCAACAATTTGAACTCAAGAGTGATGTTGAGTTGACTGATGCCTTTGACTCTATCCTTGGAGAAAATTGTGGGATCTAACTGGTTGTCTACTCCAAGCTATCTTGAGCAATCATATCCTCCAGGAAATTGTTAACTACATCTTCTTTAGGCACTTTGGCACTGTCCAAAATAATGGAATGTTTGCTCAACATCTTCTCTCCATCTGTGATCAATCTCAAAAATTCTTTGACCTCTTTAGTTGCCTTGTCAAAAATTATTGACATCATGCAAAAATGATTCAACTTGGACGCCACAAGATCACCATCACAAACCAAACCCTAGAATTCTACTTGTATGACACCGAGATCGATGTAGGTACCATCATCATGAAGATAATGGCATGGGATTTCTGTGATGAATCCACTTACGAGCTTGAGAGCATCGATAACATTTTGTTTAATTTCAGCCATCTTTGTTGGTTGTTCTCGTTGACTTGCGTTTCCTTTAAAATTCTTTGTCTCTCCGCTAATCCTGACACCTTCAGGTGGATTGCTTATGATCTAAACTCTGGATTTTCCCTTGGAAGAGGAAGGTAGTGAAGGATGTACAATTGGCGGCTCTGAAACTGGGACTACCTTCCGCATCCTTTTGTTGTCCAAGAAAAGTATACTGGTCTTGACAACTCAGCTTGAGGCTACAAACAACTCGCCCATCTATTGATTGACTTTGTCGTGTAGAAGGGTTGCAATGCTTGATGCATGCAATGAAAAACTCAAGATCTAACACTGCAATGGGAATAGAAGCTACCTCCCACAACCTGGCGTGATCAAGATGCTTGATTGTAGTACTGTCCACACCTTCCAAAGTGCTCAATTTAATAATCGGATGAACATGACACAAGTTAGTGTCAAAAGTTTTCAAGAAGTCATGAATCAAGACCAACCTGGTCTTGTACTCAATTGGATTGAATTGCATTTTGAAAAGCTAGAATTTTGACTGTAAACTGGGATATGTTCGGAAGAACTTTTGAAAAGGCCAAAAATAGCTTCTAGTGAGGCTAAAAATACCTTGTCAAGGGGTAATCTTTACGAAATTTTTTGAGGCATGGGTTTTGTTAAGAATGTATTTCTAAGCCGACCCAAATCATCAAAAATTTGAAAAAACTTTTCTTCAGGCATGCATAGACTTTTCAGAAATAGAAGTTGCAGGGGTTTGTTATCACGGAATCTAGCAGCGCTCATTCCACGGATAACCCCCCTACGAAACTTGTCTGTTTCCTAGGATTCGTGAAGTTCAAGTACGCATAACGAAGTGATTTTCAAGCCACCTTGAAATGCGTTCCAAAGTCTCGAATAGTCAATTCGAGTATTCCCCCATGTTCGCCTCGCAAAGACCTTCGAAACGAGCTCCTTCGTGAAGTCTCATTGTTCGTACTTAGCGAATTGCGAAAAATGCAGTGGCACTGAAAAAGTGCGCTCCTGCTCTGAAAGCCAAAATTTGGCTAAGTCTGAAAAGTGCAAGGGCGCTAAAATTTAGTGCCCCTGCATGAAAGTGAACTTTTTCCAAAATGTAATAGCTCTAAATTTTAGCGCCATTACACTTTTTCCTGACACTTAAAATTTTTCTGGCCCTGGCGCGTTTCTTCATCTTTTTCGCATTTTTCGTCAATCGTGCCACTTTTCGTGCCTAAATTTATTGCTCGACTTGAATTAGGTTTTTTATTTTCCTTTTCACTTAAAGGTGTTAATTCGCCATTTTCATTGTTTATGTTTTATGTTCTTTCCTCTCTTCATGCTGGGCGAGTTTTCTTCAAACTGCAAATATGTTTTTTGAGTTTTTCGACATCCCTCTCCAGCGTTTTTCGTGTTTCATCTTTGTAAGTTGTTACCCTTGCTTTCTCTTTATTCTCCATTTTCAATGGCAACTCTATGCAGACAAACACTTTGCAAATCCCGAGCGCCGTTTTCATTCACCATTACATCCGTTTTCCAAAATCATGTCTCAGATGCAGAAGTGCTAAAATTTAGCGCCCTGACATGTTGAACATGTTGAAATAAATTCTAACTCTGAGAAATGCAGGAGCGCCATTTTTTAGCGCCCCTGCATCAAAGACTGAAATCTCCAAAAATGTAAGGGCGTTGAATTTTAGCGCCCTTACACTTTTCACAATCTTTTTTCTTAGTCATTTTTTGTGCAATGGAGCTGAATTTTAGCACCTTTACACTTTTCTTCCAGACTTAGTCATTTTTTGTGCAATGGAGCTGAATTTTAGCACCTTTGCACTTTTCTTCCAGACTTAGTCATTTTTTGTGCAATGGAGCTGAATTTTAGCACCTTTGCATTTTTGGCAGTTTTTATCTTAGTCTCTTCAAACTTGCTCTGTTTCCATTCTGAACCTTGTTCCTTCCATTTTGTGCATCGTTTTGCGTGCCTTGTCATCCACTTCACGCTTTCCCATCATCGTTGCTTGTTTCACGCTTCCCAATGCTACTTTTTCTGCTAACGCCTGTTGATTCACCATCCTTGCAGTTTCTCTCTAGATCTCGTCAAAAGATCTCGAAGGTGATGTCCTTTGATCTTGGTTCTTCTAAAAAGTTCATGCAAGAGACCAGGAAGAAGTATGAAGACTCTGCGCCCAAGCAAAGAAAGATGAAGAAGCTTCTTGTTCTCCAGTGTTAGACATTTCTGATGCTTCCCATTATGCATCTTGTAAATATTTCTCGACATTTTTGAATGTCATTTTGTAAATTGTAATAACACCAAGTCCAAAGATGTAATATTTTCAAAATAAATTACACTTTGACTTTGGTCAAAGTTAGGTGAGATCTCCTAAAATTGCTCACCTAACTTTCCTTGATTTTCTCAATCTCTTTCCTTCTTTTGCTCATCCCTCTTTCTATATAATGTGAGGGATTTTCATTGTAATATTATCTTTTAGCCTTTTGCAACAAAGTGCTGCCCTTTTGTAAGCAAATTTGTGAAACTTTGCGTTCATGCTTTGTGAATGAGATTCGATTAATAAAGAAAAGGATTGCAAGCCAAACTTTGCGTTGGATTCGATACTTTTGTGAGTTAATCTGATTTGGTAGTGATTAGTTCGAAGAATCTGAAAGACTCTAAGTAGTTGATGTAAACTTTGTGTTACATTTGTTATTTAGATTGCATTGTTATTTTTGTTTATCATTGGTTGAATGATCTACAAGACTTTGTGCTTGTAATCATTCATGCTCTTGCATGTTCTGGTTGAGTAATCTACAAGACTTTGTGCTTGTAATTATTCATACTCTTGGATACTCTTGTCGAAGGATCTACAAGACTTTGTGCTTGTAATCATTCGTGCTATTTGATACTTTTGTTGGATGATCTACAAGACTTTGTGCTTGTAATCGTTCATGCTGATTTGAGGAATTGCTGCGTCTAAGAAGACTTTGTGCTTCTAGCGTGACAAATAGTACTTTTGCACAGATCCAACATTGATAAAGCTACGGAACGACTTTGTGCCTTCGTGAGCTTTCCCTTTTTATTTTATTTTGTTTGTTGTTAATTACTTATGGTATATCTACGCTTCGCTTTGGCGAGATAGAGATATTGGCATTACTGCTAGTTGTTCGTTTCAAGTTATCAAGAATTGAACTTTCGACACGTGAAGCATTGTAAACATCTTCTCTGAAAAAAGAGAGAAGGATGAATGTAACACACCCCCCCCACTCCGTGAATTTTGTGTACATTTTGTAATTACTTGTGTGATTTACTATTGTTTCTCTTAGCAGTAAGAAGGGCGCCTCCCCTTTCCGAGAGGAGAGATTCACATCTCACATAGTTGTGGTTGAAGTCCAAGTTGTGTAATCTGTCAAAAGTTGATTACATAATTTTCACCCAACAGTTTTTTGGCGACTCCGCTGGGGATACGATACGCATTCTAAAGCCTCATGCTTTCGTTTGAAGTATCCCTGTGTCCTTTTTCATTGTATTTTTTTTTCTTGTAAGTTTTTCAAGATTTCACCAAGGACATGTAAATGGCTGCTTAAGGTCCTTGGGGAAATGCTTTTGGTCCTTTGAGTCTAGCTCTACCCCTACATGCTCTTCCTGAAGGATCACGGAAGAACTTTCCTAAGTTCCTTGGTGATGGACAACATCCTGATGAGCACATTGCTGCTTTCTACATTGCTTGTGGAGTTCATGGTGTTGAGTACGAAGATGTATCTATAAGGTTGTTTGTGGAGACTCTCCAAGGCGTTGCTGCAGATTGGTTTTATCATTTGGCGCCAAGTACCATCACAAACTGGGCAACTCTCATAGCCAAGTTTGAAGAGAGGTTCAAACCTCCTGAAGACGTTCATGCTTTGTTGGCTCAGCTTTCCCAGTTGAAGAAGGAATCTCACATGCCCATGCGCGAGTTCATTGCTCACTTCAACAAGTTGACACGAAGAATTCCAACTGTTGCTCAACCTACAGCTGAGAACTTGAAATGTTTCTTTGTAAATGCTCAAGTGCCTGAGGTTGGTTTCCTATTGAGAAGAGCACCTCCAGCTACTCTTGCAGTTGTGCAGACCTTGGCGACAAAAATTGAAGATGATCTCATTCTTGTTGGGCAAATAAAAATTGACTCAGATGAATATGAAGAAAGCTCTTCTTTGGAGTTATTTTCTTCCATCACAAGGAGGGATCCTATGGTGCAAAGGTTGGCAAATGAGCTATTTGACCTCAAAAAGCAGTTAGCTCAAGGCATGTTTTTTGTGCCTTGCAAGGACATACCAAGGAAATCAATTTCAAATACTGCTCATAATTTTGTTGTTGGTAATCAACACAAGTTATCTTCACCTCCAAAGAGGCTTGCTCTTGAGGTACCATTAGTAAAAGGAGCAATGAAGCATCCTGACTCCGATCCAAGTGATCTCGTTGTTCTCTTCCGAGAAAAGGAAGTAGACATAGCTGGCGACTCCCAATTCTGGTTTATGCAGTCTCAGAAAGCCATTGATGAAGAGAAAAATGATGAAATTCATTTTTTTGAAGTTCAAGTGAATGAAAATAATCTTTTCTTGAGATCTGAAAAGATGGACATGCATGCAGGTTTCAGTCAAGTTGAAAAGAATGCATTTGTGTCACGTGAGGACCTTCTTATAAATAATTCAGATTTTCCCAAGTCTGAGTTTGGTGAACATCATATTGAGGTATGCAATGCAATCATATCTTCATTTGAGTCACATGAAGGAGATCATCCCAATCAGCATGAGGTTGCCATGGTTGATGAATCAGTTGTTGAGGTAGCAACTAGTAAGAAGCATTCAATCTTTGATCGATCAAGGGAATGTCCCATAAGACATCTTGCTTGGTTGGAGGCCAATGGGAAGACAGAGGTTCCACTTGCACCTGAGCGTGAAGATAAAATTGAGGATGCAGTTAAAGATATATTTGTAGATGCACAAGAGCAGCCTGGATTCAATGATTTATTTTGGAGCAGCAGTATATCCATAATATTTTCAAAGGTAGCTGAACCTGTTCATCTCCTTCATGAAGCAATGCTTCAACCTCATCTACATGTAGCTGCTAATGATCATGGAAGGCCTTGCAAGCTGTTGAAGAAAGGCAGCTATTTTGTTGAACCTGTGAATGGTTTCATTTGAGAAGGTCTCATTAATGGCTAGGTTTAATTAGGTAGGTTTTTCCCTTTTCAATAAGTGCATTTGCATAAGTTTGCGTCTTGTTTTCGTAAATTTGTTTTTCGTCGTTGTCACCTGACTCCAAGCCCAATGGATAAAGGCACTTGAATTCTGGAGTTCTTCTCCCTTCATTCGTTTCAAAGAACGGTTGAAGGAAGATCCCCAATAGGAGCCTGCTGTTATCACGGAATCTAGCAGCTCTCGTTCCACGGATAACCCCCCTACGAAACTTGTCCATTTCCTAGGATTCGTGAAGTTCAAGTACGCATAATGAAGTGATTTTCAAGCCACCTTGAAATGCGTTCCAAAGTCTCGAATAGTCAATTCGAGTATTCCCCCATGTTCGCCTCGCAAAGACCTTCGAAACGAGCTCCTTCGCGAAGTCTCATTGTTCGTACTTAGCGAATTGCGAAAAATGCAGTGGCACTGAAAAAGTGCGCTCCTGCTCTGAAAGCCAAAATTTGGCTAAGTCTGAAAAGTGCAAGGGTGCTAAAATTTAGCGCCCCTGCATGAAAGTGAACTTTTTCCAAAATGTAATAGCTCTAAATTTTAGCGCCATTACACTTTTTCCTGACACTTAACTTTTTCTGGCCCTGGCGCGTTTCTTCATCTTTTCGCATTTTTCATCAATCGTGCCACTTTTCGTGCCTAAATTTATTGCTCGACTTGAGTTAGGTTTTTTATTTTCCTTTTCACTTAAAGGTGTTAATTCGCCATTTTCATTGTTTATGTTTTATGTTCTTTCCTCTCTTCATGCTGGGCGAGTTTTCTTCAAACTGCAAATATGTTTTTTGAGTTTTTCGACATCCCTCTCCAGCGTTTTTCGCGTTTCATCTTTGTAAGTTGTTACCCTTGCTTTCTCTTTATTCTCCATTTTCAATGGCAACTCTATGCAGACAAACACTTTGCAAATCCTGAGCGCCGTTTTCATTCACCATTACATCCGTTTTCCAAAATCATGTCTCAGATGCAGAAGCGCTAAAATTTAGCGCCCTGACATGTTGAACGTGTTGAAATAAATTCTAACTCTAAGAAATGCAGGAGCGCCATTTTTTAGCGCCCCTGCATCAAAGACTGAAATCTCCAAAAATGTAAGGGCACTGAATTTTAGCGCCTTTACACTTTTCACAATCTTTTTTCTGACTTAGTCATTTTTTGTGCAATGGAGCTGAATTTTAGCACCTTTACACTTTTCTTCCAGACTTAGTCATTTTTTGTGCAATGGAGCTGAATTTTAGCACCTTTGCACTTTTCTTCCAGACTTAGTCATTTTTTGTGCAATGGAGTTGAATTTTAGCACCTTTGCATTTTTGGCAGTTTTTATCTTAGTCTCTTCAAACTTGCTCTGTTTCCATTCCGAACCTTGTTCCTTCCGTTTTGTGCATCGTTTTGCATGCCTTGTCATCCACTTCACGCTTTCCCATCATCGTTGCTCGTTTCACACTTCCCAATGCTGCTTTTTCTGCTAACGCATGTTGATTCACCATCCTTGCAGTTTCTCTCCAGATCTCGTCAAGTGATCTCGAAGGTGATGTCCTTTGATCTTGGTTCTTCTAAAAAGTTCATGCAGGAGACCAGGAAGAAGTATGAAGACTCTGCGCCCAAGCAAAGAAACATGAAGAAGCTTCTTGTTCTCCAGTGTTAGACATTTCTGATGCTTCCCATTATGCATCTTGTAAATATTTCTCGACATTTTTGAATGTCATTTTGTAAATTGTAATAACACCAAGTCCAAAGATGTAATATTTTCAAAATAAATTACACTTTGACTTTGGTCAAAGTTAGGTGAGATCTCCTAAAATTGCTCACCTAACTTTCCCTGATTTTCTCAATCTCTTTCCTTCTTTTGCTCATCCCTCTTTCTATATAATGTGAGGGATTTTCATTGTAATATTATCTTTTAGCCTTTTGCAACAAAGTGTTGCCCTTTTGTAAGCAAATTTGTGAAACTTTGCGTTCATGCTTTGTGAATGAGATTCGATTAATAAAGAAAAGGATTGCAAGCCAAACTTTGCGTTGGATTCGATACTTTTGTGAGTTAATCTGATTTGGTAGTGATTAGTTCGAAGAATCTGAAAGACTCTAAGTAGTTGATGTAAACTTTGTGTTACATTCGTTATTTAGATTGCATTGTTATTTTTGTTTATCATTGGTTGAGTGATCTACAAGACTTTGTGCTTGTAATCATTCATGCTCTTGCATGTTCTGGTTGAGTAATCTACAAGACTTTGTGCTTGTAATTATTCATACTCTTGGATACTTTGTCGAAAGATCTACAAGACTTTGTGCTTGTAATCATTCGTGCTATTTGATACTTTTGTTGGATGATCTACAAGACTTTGTGCTTGTAATCGTTCATGCTGATTTGAGGAATTGCTGCGTCTAAGAAGACTTTGTGCTTCTAACGTGACAAACGGTACTTCTGCAGATCCAACATTGATAAAGCTACGAAACGACTTTGTGCCTTCGTGAGCTTTCCCTTTTTATTCTCTTTTGTTTGTTATTAATTACTTATGGTATCTCTACGCTTCGCTTTGACGAGATAGAGATATTGGCATTACTGCTAGTTGTTCGTTTCAAGTTATCAAGAATTCGGAACTTCCGACACGTGAAGCATTGTAAACATCTTCTCTGAAAAAAGAGAGAAGGATGAATGTAACACACCCCCCCCACTCCGTGAATTTTGTGTACATTTTGTAATTACTTGTGTGATTTACTATTGTTTCTCTTAGCAGTAAGAAGGGCGCCTCCCCTTTCCGAGAGGAGAGATTCACATCTCACATAGCTGTGGCTGAAGTTCAAGTTGTGTAATCTGTCGAAAGTTGATTACATAATTTTCACCCAACAGGGTTGTAAAAGCTGCAAGGGCAATTTTTCTCGAAAAAAATTGGCATATGGGTTTTGTAGCTGCCAATGTCCTGATCAAAACCAGTTTCTCCATTTTTTGAAATGTTGACTTTTTCTAGAAACCCTAAAAAATGGGGGTAGTGGGGTAACTTTCTTGGAAAATTCTGGAACATGGGTTTTATCACCAATGCTATGCTCAATGAACCCAAGTGACCAGATCTATGAAAAAAATTTGTTTACTTGGACATGCAAAAGAAAAGCTAAGACAAGGATAGAATAAATGTGAGGGGGAGAAGATAGAAATTATATTTTGCCTCTATAAAATGATGCCTATGCCTTGAATCCAGTTTGATGAAGTTTGACAAGCATGTGCTAAAAAGATGGAGCCTAGAAAATTTTCCCTATGTGCAATCTAGATCTAGAACTACAAAGAACAATAAAAAATCCCTTTTGTAGCCCCTCCAAATCCTGTTTTTATTAGAAAATATGAGCTCGCCCTCAACTTGTGATGGAGAAAATGGATGCCCAAGTGCTTTAATAAACAATTTTCATGAATGGAGGCATCACATGCAAGTTAAGTCCTAAATTTAGGATGAAGCGGTGTCATTGGACCCAATTTAGTGAACTGAATGAAGACTAAACCATAAATAGGCACCAATCAACATGCAAAAGAGGAAAGACGAAGCATGCAAGAAAAATAGAGAAATTTATAGTTTAATTTGGAGGTGGAACTGAAGTCTTATCATCAGTTTGAGTTTAGTTGACAAATTCCTAAATTTTAGGGCGGCCAAGGCATGCACTTCAAAAATTTCACCAAGTCAAAGTTTGACTTTAGGCGCCAACTTTCCCAAGCTTAGAATTTTTTTTGAAATTTTCCATTTTTTAGCCTTTGCAAACGTCATTGAAGCCTATGTTTGATCATTTTTCCTGAATGATTGATAGATCTAATAGGCTGGTTAATAGTCTCATTGAAGAGCAGGATCAAAACTAGAAAGGAACTTCTTGAGGTTGCAAACCCTAATTTTGACTTCTAGAACATCAAAACTTTGGGCGCCCCTAGTCAAAAGGGGCGCTTTTGCTCATAAGATTTTCAAGGATTTTTTAGCTTTTCAAACTTGATTTTCACCTCCCTTCAACCTGCATTTCCCGACACTTGACAAATCTCCTAAGTTGGCTGATAGGTTCACTGTAAAGTTGGATCAAAATTGAACATGGTCTTCTAGAGGGCACAAATCCTAAAAACTACATCTGGCATGTTAAAATCTTGGGCGCCTCTACCTAGCAAGGGCACTTTTATTGCTAGACAATCATTTTTACAACTTTCTAATTTTGTCCTTTGTGCTTCGTTGTTCGTCAATTTGCAGCTGTCGGCTACTGGCAAGTCTTCTAATCAGGATGAGATATGCAATGGAAAGCTTGAAGAATTATGAACAAGATGAATATCTAAGCAAACCCTAGCAACTACATTTGAGGGCTCAAAACCCTAGGCACCCTAACTAGCAGGGGTGCTTTGTACTCTGAACTCACATTTTGACTTTGACTAATCCTTGTGACTTTCACTAATCCTTTTGTTTGACTCCTAATTATGTCAATTTGGCAACTCTAATTAATCCATTGACGGACTCGTGAAGCCTGATCAAGTCTAAGACAAACATCTTAGACATCATTTTCTCAAAAAGTTTCATTTGGTTCCTCAAAAGTTTGGGTGCCCCTGGCTAACAAGGACGCTTTTCTCCACCAGTGTTAGTCAAATTTTTACCAACTTCATTTCACTTTGTCTTTCTTTGTTCTTCATTTGATCTTCAAATTCGGGCATTAGATAGATCTCCTAGACTAGTTGGTAGGCTCATCGTGAAGTTGGAAGAATTTTGGAGAAGACTTCTTGGAAGTGACAAACCCCAAAAAGTTGATTTGAGCTTTTGAAACCTTGGGTGCCCCTAGCTAGCCGGGGCGCTTTTATGCTCTAGAGTTTGAAAAAAAATTATGATTTTCACCTCTTTGAAAATCCCCTCCGTCGTGAAGCATCATTTTGAACATCTTTCTCCATAGAATCTTTGATGCAGTGTTTGAGGCTTAGATTTTGACACCTGGTATCTGGCCATCTGCTATTGTTGACCTCGAAGGTCCTAACTTTTCTCCTTAAAAAGTGAAATAGACCCACCAGAGGAAAACTAACTTTTTATTGATTCTGACTTGACCAATGTGATCGTGAAGTGAAATAAGCCAATCAAAATTATTTTTAGTCATTTTTGGAAAGATCCTATTTTGAGGGTTTTTCCTAAAAACAGGGGCCTGAAACCCTAATTTTTAAAATTTTCAAAATTTGCCAGTATCCTCTGGAAAGTAAACCCACAAAAACCCCATGCTTTGTTTGACCTAAAACTAACTTTTGACGATAATTTTACAAGATTTAGACCATTTTAATCAAAATGCCTTAATGAAGCAATTTTTTTGTTTTGGGTACAACATTAGGCTTCGTCTAGTGACCATGTCAAATACTTATGACATAAAAGAACCAAGAATCTCTAAGTTTTAAAGCATAGACCAGTATTTTATCAGTTGGACATGGAGTCAAGACTTTCCTAATCACCTAAGAAGTTGCAAACTTTCCTAAAATCACCCAAAACAAGACTACATAAATCACCTAAAATCACGACGAAACTATACAGAACGGGGAAAAACATAATGACATAATGAGAAAGAAAATGAAAACTATTTAAAGAAAATTCACTCCACCCCTAAAGAGATGAAGTGCTTTGGATATTGTTTGTTGTATGGTAGTGGGAAGAGCCTCCCATCGATGTCATTTCTGCCTAAAAGCATTTACTTCTCTTTTAATGGGCATTGCAGGAGGCAATCCATTTGGGATGAAAATTCTCAGGTTTTCATATATCCAAGCAAAGATACTCTGACAAAAGTCAGAATATGATGCAAATGGGAAAGCTAATACCCCTTAGGTATTAGTTATGTTTTCATCTATCCTCGGGATGTTGACTTCTTCAAACCAGTCGATCGAGTTCCAAACTTGATTTCTATAATGTCGCAGGTGATCTTTTTTGACCTGAAAATATCTTTTGACTAGCTCATCGATCAGCTCTACATCACCTTTAACACATAGGAGTTTGATTCCCATGTCTTCGACATCTTTGAGGCCTAACGAAAGCACCTCTTTTTCATCTTTAGTGAGTTCTAATAGCACAAATGGGTGCAATTGTCCTTTATGGGAGATGATCAATTCCCCTCCTTCTGAACTTGTATTTAAACAACCTCCATCGAACTATATTTTCCATGACTTTGTATCCTCTTGCGGTCTCTTTTCAAAACAAGCAATGTTCTAGTCTTTAGTTTCTATCTCTGATAGAGTCATATAATTACCAAAACACGTTTTAGGCTTTTCTTTTACTGGAACAGATGACTTGAGCACAACCTACTTATTTTCAACTTTGAGAATCTGATCTAGTTCTTCTGGATGGTCCTGAAGATATTCCATTTGAGAGATTTGTACCTTGGTCTTCATCATGGAAGCTACGATGTCAAAATTTGTTGAAGACGGATCTTGAGCAACTGGCATAGTGTTCGCATGTGAAGGTTTGGGATTAGACATGGGAGGCACTTCTTTACCCTTTTCATTTGATTTTTGTCTTTCTTCTTCTTTTTGTGCCTTGAAGTGCTAAGCATGTGTGAACACAGGCATTGAAACATTTTCATGATTCGTTGCAGGAGTGTACTGACGGTATTATTCTTCTTGTTCTTGATTGAAGAGTTCCTTATCAAAGTATCCCACAATGGAGTCACCATTGAAGTTGTCCATTTGTGGTGAGACAACGTTCAAACTTGGTGTTGGTACAAAATTAGAACTAGGAGAAGCTTCAATGTATACCATGATTTGGTTCATCCTTAAATTCTCAAGACATTTGGATCCAGTATGTGCATTGGTATCGTGGAAAGAATAAAATATTGCACTATGTGCAGCTTCAATCATTGGTCTTGATGGAGATGTTGACAACCATGGCTGAAGATTGTCTCTCTTTGGTTGGTACAGTTGCTAAACAAGATATTTGATGGAATTTGTTTTCATCAAGCTGGAAGTAATTGTATCATCCTCCAACTTGATGGCGTGTTCTTGTGCACTCTTCAACTCTACTTCTTTTTTCATTTTGAGGAAGAAGGTTATCTCTGATGGAAGAGCATTTATGAAAAAACTCATCAAAATCTTCGATGATGGATCGAGTGTAGAAGAAAGTTTTGTAACAAGACGATTAAATCTTGCTACAATCCCTCATGTGCTCATTGTGCTCCATCTTTGAATTTGTAAGTTGGGAAAACAACAGGTGACTTCTTCAGCAGGCTTGAATCTCACCAAAAAGTTCTTGCTCATAGTTTCTCAGCTTGTGATACTGTCTAGCGCCAAGTGATTGAACCAGTTGGTAGAATTTCCCGCAAGAGTCTCGACAAAGAGATGCACCGTGATGTCTTCATGTGCTATGTGTAAGATGGCACAAGCCATTGTGAACGCAGAAAAATGTTCCTCCACGTGCTGAGTTCAATCATCATGAAACTGGAGAAAGTGCTTCCTTGACCCTTTAAGTAACTCATGATTTACCTGAAAAGCCAAAGGTCTAATATTATTACCCCAAGGTAATTGGGGTGGACGTCACTGATTTCTATCAGCATTGCTAGCATTATTGTTGTTATCATCCATTGCTTCTACGTGGATCATGCAAAAAGATACCAGAGGATCATTCTCGTGTCATAAAGTGTTACCTTTCTTGAATTTCTATGCATCGTGCCCCACAGTGGGTGCCAGAAAACTGTTGGCGTTTCAATTTATAACTTTGGAGTGCGTATTGGAAATGGACAGCTATGCACAGATGAACTGCTCTTCAAATTAGGAGGGGAAGCTCCCTCTTTTGTTGTTTTTCATAAAAAGTAAAGTAATCTAGATTCCTATCTTTTTTACTTAGCTAGTAGAGGCACAAGGTTATAAAATTGAATACATTGCAGCTAAGGTTTTCTCTAGTTTTGTAGATCTTAACTACAACTAGGCTAAAGCTATAACTATCCTATCTCCTCAAGTAAAATCATAGAAAAAGGAGTTAGGAGCAATTGGGAATGGTTGACGATAAACTCTATCTCAGGATTCCCAAGGAGGCGAACCACTCTATCCGAGGTGTAAGCTAAAATAAAGGTTATTGGAAACAAACATGAAACGGAAAGCTAGTTCTTAGGATTCCCAAGAAGGTGAAACACTCTATCTAAGGTGTAGGCTAAAAAGAAGATTATTGGAAACAACATGAAACAACAAGCTAGGTCTCAGGATTCCCAAGGAGGTGAAACACTCTATTTGATGTGTAAGTTGAAATATAGATTACTAGAAACAACATTAAATGATAATCCTCATCTCTAAATTCCCAAGGAGGTGGAACACTCTATCTGAGGTGTAAGTCGAAACAAAGATTATGAAACAACAAACATGAAAGACTTTGAGAATATTGGATCAAAGGCACATTGCTCTCCAGAATCTATTATCTCAACTTCAATCAAAGATTACACTAGCACATCTGGGACAGAAAATTGCATGATGAAACAAACACACAATAGATGATCAAACCAGCTTTATAACATGACATTGAAAAATAAACTGAACAAGGATTTGCATGATGAAACAAACATACAATCTTGTTCTTACACAATGTGAACCAATACTGAATAGCAATATTACAGGCAAGGTGGCACATCAATTTGTTATCAGGAGCAAAATTTAAAATACAATGAGCAAGGTCGCTCTTATTTATAGAATCTCAAAGGAGTAGGGAACCCTAAAATCTCCTTGAGTTAACATTTAGTCTTGCCAACATGCAAGATTTATTCCTATGTCTAAACAAATAAAACTAGCAGTTAATTGGAAAAACTACCTCAGTTAATTGGTCTAAAACTAAAACTAACTCAACTTTCCAACATGCAAGTCTTATTGATATGAGATTCAACTGATAACTGAAATCAGTTAACTGAAACCTAACTAAAAGTTCCAACTCCATGAAAAGATATTCCTGAGGAAGAGATAAACATGCATGAAACCAA
The DNA here is from genome assembly GCA_007258455.2 of Sequoia sempervirens. NCBI lineage: Eukaryota > Viridiplantae > Streptophyta > Pinopsida > Cupressales > Cupressaceae > Sequoia > Sequoia sempervirens. Next base: position 385,578,431 of record VDFB02353493.1, on the reverse strand, counting down.
CAATCTGAACTCAAGAGTGATGTTGAGTTGACTGTTGCCTTTGACTCCATCCTTGGAGAAAATCATGGGATCTAACTAGCTGTCTACTTCAAGCTATCTTGAGAAATCATATCCTCCAGGAAATTGTTAACTACATATTCTTTAGTAACTTTGACACTGTCCAAAATAATGGACTGTTTGCTCAACTTCTTCTCTCCATCTGTGATCAATCTCATACATTCTTTGACCTCTTCAACTTCCTTGTCAAAACTTGTTGACATCACAGAAAAAATGATTCAACTTGGACGCCAAAGGATCACCATCAAAACCATCATAGACCAAACCCTGTAATTTTGCTTGTATGACACTGAGATCGATGTAGGTACCATCATCATGAAGATAATGGCATAGGATTTTTGTGATGAATCCGCTTAAAAACATGAGAACACCAACAACATTTTGTTTATTTCATCCATCTTTGTGTGTTGTTCTCGTTGACTTGCATTTCCTTTCAAATTATTCGTCTTTCTACTAATACTGACACCTTCAGGTGGATTGCTTATGATTTACACTCTGGATTTTACCCTAGAAGAGGAAGTTAGTGAAGAATGTACAATTGGCAGCTTTGAAATGGGGTCTACCTTCTGCATCCTCTTGTTGTCCAAGAAAAGCATACTGGTCTTGACAACTCGGCATGAGGGTACAAACAATTCGCCCATCTGTTGATTGAATTTGTCGTGTAGAAGGGTTGCAATGCTTGATGCATGCAATGAGAAACTCGAGATGTGACATTGTAATGGGAATAGAAGTTGCCTCCAACAACCTGAAGTGATCAAGATGCTTGATTGTAGTACTATCCATGACTTCCAAAGTGCTCAATTTAATCATTAGATGAACATGGCAAAAGTTAGTGTCAAAAGTTTTCAAGAATTCATGAATCACGACCGACTTGGTCTTGTATTCAACTGGATTGAATTGCATTATGAAAAACTAGACTTTTGACTGTAAACTAGGATATGTTCAAACTAACTTTTGAAAAGGAAAAAAATAGCTTTTGATGAGGCTAAAAGTAGTTTGCCAAGGGGCAATCTTTACAAAAAATTTAGAGACGTGGGTTTTGTTAAGAATGTATTTCTAAGATGACCCAAATCATCATAAATTCAAAAAAACTAATTTTCTTTGGGAATGCAAAGACTTTTTAGAAGCAGAAGTTGTAGGGGCTGTAGTGGCTGCAGGGGCAATTTTCCCAAAAAAAATTGGCATATGGGTTTTGTAGCCATCAATGTGCTAATCAAACCCAATTTCTCCATTTTTAAAAATGTTGACATTTTCTGGAAACCCTAAAAAATGGGGACAGCGGGGCAATTTTCTTGGAAAATTTTGGAACATGGGTTTTCTCGCCAACACTGTGCTCAACGAACCCAGATGACTAGATCTGTGAAAAACTATCGCTTACTTGGACATGCAAGAGAAAAGCTAAGCAAAGGATAGAAGAAATGTGAGGGGGAGAAGATAGAAATTATATTATGCCTCTGTAAAGTGATGCCTATGCCTTGAATCCAGTTTGATGAAGTTTGACAAGCATGTGCTGAAAAGATGGAGTCTGGAAAATTATCCCTCTGAGCAATCTAGATCTCGAACTGTGAAGAACACTGAAAAATCCCTCTTGTAGTGCCTCCAAATCTTGTTTTTATTAGAAAATATGAGCTCGCCCTCAACCTGTGATGTAGAAAATGGACGCCCAAGTTCTTTAATAAATAATTTTCATGAATGGGGGTGTCACATGCAAGTTAAGTCCTAAATTTAGGATGAAGTGATGTCATTGGACCTTAATTTAGTCAACTGAATGAAGACTAAACCATAAATAGGCACCAATCAACATGCAAAATAGGAAGGACACATCATGCAAGAAAAATAGAGCAATTTGCAGTTCAATTTGGAGGTGGAACTAAAGTCTTATCATCAGTTCAAGTTCAGTTGGAAAATTCCTAAATTTTAGGGCTGCCAAGGAATACACTTTACTTCAAAAATTTCTCCAAGTCAAAGTTTGACTTTAGGCACCAACTTTCCCAGACTTAGAAACTTTTTTGAAATTTTCTATTTTTTAGCCTTTACAAATGTCATCAAAGCCTATGTTTGATCGTTGTTTCTGAATGACTGACATATCCAATAAACTAGCTGGCAGTCTTGTTGAAGAGCGGGAGAAAAACTGGAAAGGAACTTCTTGAGGTTGCAAACCCTAATTTTGACTTCTGGAACATCAAAACTCTGGGTGCCCCTGGCCAACAGGGGCACTTTTGCTCATCAAACTTGGAAAATTTTCAAGGATTTTCACCTTTTCAAACTTGATTTTCACGTCCCTTCAGCCTGCATTTCCTGACACTTGACAAATCTCCTAAGCTGGCTAATAGGTTCACTGCGGAGCTGGATCAAAACTTAACATGATCTTCTAGAGGGAACAAACCCTAAAAAATGCATCTGGCATGTTAAAATCTTGGTCAGACAATCATTTTTACAACTTTCTAATTTTGTCCTTCGTGCTTTGTTCTTCATTCAATTTGCAGTTGGCGTTTATTGACAAGTCTTCTGATCTGGCTGAGATATGCAATGGAAAGCTTGAAGAATTCCAAATAGGATGAATATCTAAGAAAACCCTTGCAACTACATTTGAGGGCTCAAAAACCTAGGCGCCCCTAGATAGTAGGGGCACTTTTGTTCTCTAAACTCACATTTTGACTTTGACTAATCCTTCTGTTTGACTCCTGATTCCAGAAATTTGGAAACTTCGATTAATCCGTTGACAGACTTGTTGTGAAGCTTGATCAAGTCTGAGACAAACATCTTAGACGTCATTTGCTCAAAAATTTACATTTGGTGCCTCAAAACTTTGGAAGCCCCTGGCTAACAGGGATGCTTTTCTCCACCAATGTTAGTCAAATTTTGACCTTCATTTCCCTGTCTTTCTTTTTTCTTCATTTGATCTTCAAATTTTGGCGTTAGACAGATCTCCTAGACTGGCTGGTAGGCTCATCGTGAAGCTGGAAGAATTCCAGAGAAGACTTCTTGGAAGTGACAAACCCCAAAAAGTTGATCTGAGCCTTTAAAACCTTGGGTGCCCCTAGCTATTAGGGGCATTTTTATGCTCCAAAGTTGAAAATTTTTGATGATTTTCACCTCTTCAAAAATCCCCTCCATCACAAAGCATCGTTTTGAACATCTTTCACCATAGAATCTTCGCTAGAGTGTTTGAGGCTTATATTTCGACACCTAGTATCTGGTCATCTACCATTGTTTACCTCAAAGGTCCTAACTTTTCTCCTGAAAAAGCGAAATAGACCCACCAAAGCAAAACTAACTTTTTCTTGATTCTGAATTAACCAATGTGATCGTGAAGTGAAATAAGCCAATCAAAATTATTTTTAGTCATTTTTGGAAAGATCCTATTTTTAAGGTTTTTCCCAAAAATAGGGGCCTGAAACCTTAATTTTCAAAATTTTCAAAATTTTCCAATATCCTCTAGAAAGTAGACCCACAAAAAGCACATGCTTCATTTGACCTAAAACTGACTTTTGACGACAATTTTACAAGATTTAGACCATTTTAATCAAAATGCCTTAATGAAGCAAAAAAAAAAATTGGGTACAACAATGATGTATACCATTGTTGGAAGCCTGGAGTTGTTGGTATTGATGTCAACACAATGTTGTTGGTGTTGTCATTGATGTCTTACTTTAGTATAGTTGTAGAAGTTGTGTTTAGAGAGATAGATGGGTGTGCAATATTTGATGAGAGGTGTTGCAGATGTTGTAGATGTGACGCAAAGATGTTAGTTGTGCTATTGATGTAGTTGGTTCACTTGGTTTCCAAGTGATTTTGAGAAAATTTGAATAAAAGAGAGTTCGGTGTGACAAAGTGGTGTTTAGTGTTCTACTCCACATTTCTTCATGGTCGAAGATATGCTTGTGTGGTTTGGATATGATGATTAGAGGTGTTCAGAGGTTCTATATCTAGAGTTTCAGGTTTTGGATCATTCTGTAGTGGAAGATGTGTTTGATAGTATGTCTTTCTAGTGAAACAAGGTGTCTAGGAGAAATAAGATTGCTCTGAATTTCTCCACAGTGAAGGTTCTTAGCTTGCAGATCTAGGAACATGCTTATATTTTTTTTATCTACCTTTCCTTGAAGTATCTTGCTTGGTATGAGAAGATTGATGGTTTCTTGCTTGCATCTGGTTTCACTTGTTGCCACTCAGATCACATAGTTTACATTCAATGACATGGAGATGAACTTTTGATACTAGTAGTATATGTTGATGACTTGATCCTTACTAGTAGTTCCTCATCCATGATTCAAGATATTCAACATAGTTTGATGGCACACTTTGACATGACAGATCTTGGGCTTCTACATTTCTTCCTTGGTCTTCAAGTTCTTCAGTCTATCGAGAGGATTTCCATATACCAACAAAAGTACACCATTGAGTTGCTTCATTGATTTCATATGAGTGATTGTAAGCCCGCACCTACATCATTTCATTCTGGTGTCATTTTGACTAACACTTGCACCACACATAGTGTGGATGCTACTTTGTATAAACATTTAGTAGGTAGTCTTTTTTATTTGACACACACATCCAAATATTACCTTCTTTGTTGATCTTGTCTCTCATTTTTCACATGACCCTCATGAGATTCATGGGAATCCAACCAAGCATATTTTGAGGTATATTAGTGGCACCACTCATTTTGGCATTCAATACACTAGGGAATTCATAGATAGTAGGCTACACTGACTTAAATTGAGTTGGACATGTTGATTCTCAGAAGTCCAATTCCAATTTTGGTTTTTCTCTTGGTTTTGGTCTAGTTGCATGGTATTGCAAGAAGCAAACCGCTATTGCATTATCTATTGAGGCTAAGTATCAAGGAGCGGTTCTTGCTAGCTAGGAGGCACTATGGCTTTGATAGAGTTTGGTCTTCCACTTGATCATCCTACTATACTTTGGTGTGATAACCAAATTTCCATTCACATATCATGCAAATTAGTTGAGCATCAATAGATGTTGGTGAACATATTTGTCCTTTATAATTTTAAATAAAAAATTACTCTATAATGCCCAAGAAGGACTAATCAATTCACAACATTTGTAGATAAATTACCATTGCATTGGTAATCTTCCTTTGAATTTTAAATGAGGTATAGCTCCATCTTCTAATGTAATTTTGATTTTTTGAAAATATATAAAATGGAGTATGCTTTTGACCAGAAAGTAGGAAAGGAAAAATTAACACCTACTCATAGCCATAAAATAGATGCAAAGAAAAGTGCTTTAAAACTAAAGAAACTACTTCAAAGCTGAAATGAACTGAAAAATAGTCAATATCATGGCTCACAAATCCAACTATGAATTCTTGCTAACTCGACTCAATACAATATTAATCATTCACTACAAATATATGAATTAAACACCACTGAACAACACATCCTCACAGGGAAGGAATATCCAAATGTTCATCTAAACTCACAATATTATTCATAAACATTAGTATCTAACTCACAATTTACTACACACAGACAATAAATATTCACAATAATGAATTAAAACTACAAAATTTGATCCTTATATTATGATCTATTCTCACTCATGCATCACAGTGCAAGGGGGATCAAAATGTCGGACCCTAGCAATATCCAACTAATGAAATATTTAAAATTTGACATTGTAACGGTTGGGATTTCTCGAAAACTGATTCTTGGACGCTAAACATCACCTAGTTGAATAAAAGGTTGGTTGGAAACTGACTAACCTTGTTAGATTATGACAACACCTTCATTAATTGCTATTTTTTAGGATGGTTATGATTACATCCCATTTCCCGATTGATAAGATGGGGGAATGAATCATCATTTATTGTAAGCAGACCACATGGCTTACTCTCATGTGAAAAATATGCCACCTTCAACTTTCGATGACTATTAGCATGACACCTAAGATCATTCCATGCAACTTCTTTAAATGTGAAGGATTTCATCACTATTTGAATCTAACTTGCAAGATTTCCATCACATCGCCTTGCTAAGTTAATTGAGTTTGAAGCAATTTGAATGTACTTTCAACTTTAATTGCTTCTAAGTGAGCTCTGCAAATTTACTTTCGCTAGTCTATAAATTTAATTCACCACTATTCATTTTCACAATGCTAATTTCTACTTCCAATATGTCAAGCTCATAAAATGAAGTGGTTGTGGAGAGTGATTTCCTGGTTGTGGAGGGTATTGAGTGCAATGTCATCTATAGGTTGGTGATAGACCAACTTAGAGAAATTTTCCTAATCCACAATGATGTGGAGGAGGAAGTGATCCATCAAATCATTGGTGAGCACTTCTTGTCTTAGCTGCACGTCCATAATTCTAGTTTGCTTGAGCGCTTCCTTTATAACATCATGTGTACCTCCGAGAGTTTTAGATGGGGGTCGTGAGCTGCTAAGTGTCTAGTTCGTCCACAATATATGTTGTGCATTGAAGATACTCTGAGAGGTTTCTCTATTCATCTGCTTGTGGGATTAGTCAGAAATGCAATTTTCATTATTTCTGTGTTGCACAATGAACGAGTTGGTCAAGCTATTGCCTTGTTGTGGTTGGTCTAGGGAGCAACAATATGGAGACATTTGGACACTTTGTGGAGTTTAACGAGAAACTCTTCTCCCCTGTGCAGATAGAGTGTATGGAAGAATTCATCGAGGCCCTCAGAGTCCTCATGTTCACTCTCTACATTTAATCCTCTTCTATTATGAAATCCCTCTTGTTTTGCAATGTAATACATAACATTTTTATTGATAAATATATAAATATATCCATCTTTTTGGTTTTTAAAATTCTCTGTGTTATGGAAAAGTATTAGAAATCTTTGTTTTCTTTCATATTCACTGCTTATAACTTTTCATTTTATGCTCATGGTGAATGGATGAAATTCTTTATTTCATTTGATACTAAGCAATTTTCGGCCTCATATGCACTAGTTACCCATTTCTAAATAGGTTCTTGAAATACTTCAGAGTCTACCATTGTTATGAAAACTTGCTCTTATGCCACCTTACTAAACAATTTTGAAACTTTAATCTAGTCATTAACCCCTTCATACAATTATATAAAGCACTTAGAAAAATAATTCACAACTTAACTTGAAAATCAAGGCAGAAATGGAGAAGTTTTGAGAACCCTGTCGAGAACCAACAAAGGTTTCAAAACTTTGTAAAACACCGTCAAGTTTTCATTACTTCGATCTTTTCCCATCTAATTCTCTTTTTTGGCTACATAGTTCTTTTGACTAATGAACAACTCATCACAAATACCAACACACAAATTTTCAAAGATTCAAGCTTGTCAGATGAGAAGAAAGTTGTGAAACCGCGTCAATATCTGATATAAGTTTACAAACTTTATTAAAATTTAACAAAAGACCTTGCCATTTGTCTAAGTAACTTGAAGGAATTTTTTTTAGAAAATGGGTGAATGAAAATGACAACAACTGGCTCTGATTTAGGACAAGGACTGCGAAGGACGAAGATATGAACCCATACTTGAAACTTTGGACATGAGTCCCTTATCCATTGGGAAATAGAGTCGAGATGATGTGTTAAAGGACCACACATACCAAAATAGGACACACCACAAAAATGGGCCCAAACCCAAAAGAGGGAAGACCAATGAAAAATAAACCTATTTACACGATAGGGAGACACCTACCAAAGAAACAAACCAAATTTTATTATACATAGCCATTGAAAGGTTGGGAAAAATATGACACATGAAAGCTAAGATAGACATATCCACGTCCTAACTATACATTTAAAAGAAACAACTTAAAATAGGAAGGACTTCCATAGTGAGAGGTTGTTTGCACCATTCCTCTGAATGTTTGGATTAGCTTCCTGATGAAAAGGTTCCAAGCCATGTCTTTAGTCTTTTCTATGATTACATCAGCCTTTAAAGGAGTCATCCAAGTGACAACAACATAATTGCTTGGGAGCAAATTGGTTGATGAGGAGAAAGCATAGGTTGATTCATTCTTGTTACTAAATGTAGCCATTTCGTCACTTGGAGAAATTTCTGTAAGGACCAAGGTCTCATATGTGTTTCCAAAATTACTTGCTCCACCTTCTAACCTACAAATAAATGTAGCTTTTGTCGGGAGTTGTAACTTTGTGTGAGACTCTGACATTTTCCTTGTAAGAGAACCTTCAGATACAAAATTCTTGTTAGCACATATCCCTACTCCTATTTTCCTTTCTTTTTACACATCATCTTTAGGAGTAGGACTTTCTCCTCTTTTTCTACATTCCAAAGTGGGAGAATGTGGAACTTCAAGCTTCTATGTATCATTTTCCTTAGTTCCTTTTTCATCCTGAGTCATTTGAATAGACTGCTCTTAAGATATTGCAGTCACTCGGATGTCAGAACCAGGTAATTTCCCAACGCCTTTTTGTGGCACAGTATCAACACTTGCATCGCTATGGTAAAATAAATATTCTTCATCTTATGATTTGTCAAAGTCTTCATCTTCCAGTCCTAAGAATTCAACATAAAATTCACTCTCATTTCCTGCCCTACAGGTGTTGGAGGATCCTTCCTAATGCAATATGATCAAGTGTGAAGAGTTAACCTTGGGTGGCTCATCATTACTTAAAACACTAAGGACTTCCTTCAGAATGAGTCTTGAACCTGGGAGAGATTCACCTTTAGGGTGTTCACGATGTCTTGCCAAATCTTCTTCTATTCTCATGGCTTCAACCTTTACTACTTCAAAATTGAATATGCCCCTTCTTCTCAAGAAAAAAATGAATTTTAGGAGGTAGGGCATGCATGAAGGAAACTGCTAAATTGGACTTGGTAGGTCTACTAGAGTGTGGGATTCAATTCAAAACTCTGGAGAATCTATCAATAAATTTTTTGATGTTTTCCCCTTTATTTCTCCGCATATTGAAAAGAGTCCTCAAAAGAGCTGCTACATCAACCACAATGTAAAATCTTTCAGTAAACCTTCCTCTAAGAGTATTCTAGTCAATAATGCACCCATCTTTGAGCCATCTGAAACATTCTATTGCTTGGCCTTCCAAAGATGCAACAAAAAGACGGACAACCACATTTTCTTCAACAATTACAAAGGTAACACATGCAATGGAAAATGCATGTATATGACCCTCTGGGTCTTGTGCATCTTCTTGAGTGAATGTAGGGAAATGCTCCCTTGATCCTTCAAGAAAGAGGAGGGTAACTCGATAGTGCCAAGGGGCCAAAACTGGTTCCCTAGGGTTGTGATGAAGAAGAGGCGATCAGAATAAATTGCAAGTAAGGAAGTAGGTTTCTTTTCTTGACAGAGTCACCAATCTCTGAAAAGAGATAATGTTCTAATTCCAATCAATTCTGAGGTGGCTCTCTTCGTGCTAGTGGCAGATTTTGGTTTTGATTGAGTTGAGGTGGCATTTTAGGATAATGTACAATCTCAATTCTTGGAAACCTCTCGACCACAAGTCTTGATGGGCATTGTGTACATTCTTCTTCTTCTTCAAGCTCAAAACTCACTCTCATATACTTGGTCATGCTTCTTTGATACTGCCACACAAGAGTGTTCAATTGAGAGATGATGCCTTCTTGTTGTGATGTAACCAAATCTAACCCTGGCTGTAAAACAAGAAAGATATTCTCATGCAGCAACACCACCTTTTCTCATGATATAGATAAGGTGAATTATGAATGTCTTCATAAAATTATCCCTAGTAGAGTCGCCAAAAATCTGTTGGTGAACAGATTTTTCCTTTACAATATTAAATACAAAATGACTCTATAATGCCCAAGAAGGACTAATCAATTCACAATAGTTGGAGAGATTACTATTGCATTGGTAATCTTCCTCTAAATTTTAAATAAGGTACAACTCCCTCTTATGATGTAATTTTGATTTTTTGAAAATATATATAATGGGGTATGCTTTTGACCAGAAAGCAAGAAAGGAAAAACTAACACATATTCATATCCATGAAATAGATGTGAAGAAAAGTGTTTTAAAACTAAAGATACTACTTCAATGGTGAACTGAAGTGGCAAATAGTCAATATAGTGGCTCACATACCAAACTATCAGTGCTTGTTGACTTGACTCAATACAATATTAATCATTCACTGCAAATACATGAATTAACCACTAAACAACACATCCTCACAAGGAATGAATATCCAAATGTTCATCTAATCTCACAAACTTATTCATAAACATCTAACTCACAATTTACTACACACAAACAATAAAAATTCAGAACAATGAATTAAAACTGCAAAATTTGATCCATCTATTATTCTCAATTCTCACTCATGCATCATAGTGCAAGGGGAATCAAAATCTTGGACCCTTGCAATATCCAACTAATGAAATATTTAAAATTTTACATTGTAACGGTTGGGATTTCTTGATAACTGATTCTTGGATGCTAACCATCACTTGGTTGAATAAAAGGTTGGCCGAAAACCAACTAACCTTGTCAGATTATGACAACACCTTCATTAATTGCTATTTTTTAGGATGGTTATGATTACATCACATTTCCCAATTGATAAGATGAGGGAATGAATTATCATTTTTTGTAAGCAAACCACGTGGCTTACCCTCATGCGAAATATTTTCCATCTTCAACTTTCGACAACTGTTGGCATGCCACCTAAGATCGTTTTGTGCATCTTCTTTAAATGTAGAGGATTTCATCACTATTTGAATCTAACTTGCAAGATTTCCATCACATTTCCTTGCTTAAGTTAATTGAGTTCAAAGCAATTTGAATGTACTTTCAACATTAATTTCTTCTATGTGAGCTCCACAAATTTTATTTTTCCACTCTATAAATTAACTTTACCACTATTCATCTGCACAATGCTAATTTCTACTTCTAGTATGTCAATCTCATCAAATGAAGTGGTTGTGGAGAGCAATTTCCTAGTCGTGGAGGGTATTGAGTGCAGTAACGTTTGTAGGTTAGTTATAGACCAACTTAGAGAACTTTTTCTTGATTTGTAGTGATGTGGAGGAGGAAGTGATCCATAAAATCATTGGCAAGCACTTCATGTCCCAGGTGCATGCCCATAATTCTAGTCTACTTCAGCACTTCTTGTATAACATCGTGTGTAACTCTGAGAGTTTCGGATGGGGGTTGTGATCTGTTGAGTGTCTAGTTCCTCCACAATATTTGTTGTGTATTGAAGATTCTCTAAGAGGCCTCTCTATTCATCTGTGTTTGGGCTTAGTCAGCGATGCAATTTGCATCACTTCTATTTTGCAAAATGAACGGGTTGGTCAGTCCATTGCCTTGATGTGTGTATTAGAAAATATGGTAGAGGTAGAAATTTTTTCACTCAATAACAATATAGTCATCTCATTTTTTCTTAAATACACTTTACAAATTTATAGGATTCTTAAATCCTATTATTTAGGAAACAACATAAACGACATCCCTAAATATATTGAGTTGTTTTAACAACTCAATTACAAAAAAACACTCCTACCACTAACAAACTCCAACAAATAACTATTCTCACATCCGTAATAGTTATGTGAGTTGTGATAACAACTCACATTATTAACTTATGTGAACTCTAACATTTAATTTCCCAACATTCCCTCCTTAGTGTGAACATGGTAAGAACTCACACCCTTCATCTGCAGTAGGCCCAACTCTTGTGGGTCGTGATCTTGATTCAAAATGAAAGGCACCTCCCATCAACCTTTCATGGTTTTCATACATGTTTACCACAAACCTAGACATGAACAGGAACCCATCATCTATTCACTTCAAGTGATTTTCTAGATCCTCCCACAAACCCTTTCAAGATCCATGAACTGCATTACAGTGGTGCTTTTGTTCGCTGCTATGCTTGTACATCAAGGAAGAAATCCACACAAATCTAAAAGACCCATACTAGAAAATGTTTCACATTACATTCCATAAGAACACAATGTTCTTAATTGTAGTCACTGTTACCGATCGTTGCCACTCGATCTCGAACAACATAGATAATCACCACTGCCACTGGAAGTTGTCTTTGACTTTAGTCGTTTTGGCATGAAATGGGAATGGAACATTGGTTATTATTCCCCCCCACAATGTGAAATTTCCACTTATTCACATACCTAGGAACACTGGAAAGTGAAACATATCAGGGTGCATGTTACTGTCTCAATCTTGATGTCTAGATCTTGTTGCACATGATCACCATTTCCAATGAACATATTCACTAATCTATCATCTTTTAATGAAGTGCGACAGTCAGAGGATCACCGCAGTCAGAGGATCTATGTAGTCATTTGCTCTCCAATGCAATCATTTTTCAGCATTCACACACCACACTGAAAAGCTAAAACAAAACACACACTACTATGTTGGAAATTGTGGTTATGTTGGATATTGTGGTTGTGTTGTTGATATGTGGTTGTAATTGATGTCAACACTATTAGCATTAATTCATTAGAAGTTGTATATGTCAAGGATATTGAGAAAATTGTAATGAGATGAGTTGCAGGTTGTCAGTGGTGAAGTGAATTTCAGTATGTCAGAAAGTTTTGTACGTTGATGATCAGGGGTTGTGGACTAAAGGGTTTGTTGCTGAGTGTATCTAGTTTATCCACGTCAAGTTTTAGAGATCCGCGTGAAGATTTGATTGAGTTATGAAGATTTATATTCTATCAGTTTTTATGTTGCCTCAGTTTGTGTTCCTGGTTGAAGATGATGCAATTTTAGTTAGTTCAATTGTTGTGGATGCTTCTCTGGTGATTCGTGATGCTTGTGGATGTTTCTAGATCGTGCTCTATCTTTGTTGCACGTCTGCATTGATTGTTGTGCTCATGGTTGACAATTTTCTCTTGCGTGTTCATGTTTTTCTTGTTCTTGGCCGACATGGTGGTTGTAGCGTGTTGTGGATCTTTAAGGATTAATTAATTGAAGTATTTTCGCGTTGGAGATGTTGATTTGGGTCTTCACTAAGTTGTGGCCGACCTTGGTTGATTCGCATTAATAATATTTAGTATTTTGGGCCGACAGTTTATATTCATTTTATTATTTTGTTGACGTCAACATGTAGGGATGAAATTTCTTGTTGCGGATATATAAGAGTGATTGCTTATTCGAATTGAAGTGTTCCAGTGGATGTCAAATGTGTGTGTGTGTGAATAATGTTCTAAATCATTCGAAGGCATAGCAGAGTGTGAAGAAGAGTGAAGAAGTATTCATGTGCTTAACCAGAACTGTGATCAGGCATTAGCAAATGCTATTTTATCAGTTCAAATCCCTGCAGATGTAATTTGAATCTTTCTATAAGACAGTGTGTCTTCCTTTGGGTAGTAAGCCTTGTTGTAATTGAGCAGTGAGCTCTAGGCAGTGTGCCTGAATGCAAGTGCATTCCCCATATTTTCATTTCTTATACTTTTAACAGGGTATAATCTTGTGGACTGACCTCCACCGTGGTTTTTCCTCTAACAGGGTTTCCACGTAAAAAAATCTTGGTGTTATGTGTGTTTCTAATGTGTTGATGATTTATGCTTTCATGGTTAATAATCAAATTTGAGAATAAAGTTAATAAGTTGAATAAGTTTTAAATTTCTATGACAATTGATTCACCCCCCCCCAACTCAGTTGTCTTCCCTTGTGTTGCCAACAATTGGTATCATAGCAGGTTCCTTGGAATAAGTTTAACAGCTTGAGGTGATCCGAGATGGCGACTTACAAGAAGGATAGTCTGAGATTTGATGGAACAAATTATTCTTTGTAGAAGACTCGAATGGAGTGCCATCTGAGATGCATTGGTGAACCCTACTGGAGCATTACAAGTAATAGGTATGTTATTCCTTAGAATGGTCCTAATACTATTGCTGAGATTAGAGATGTTGAGTATAATATCAGGGCTAAGGAAGCATTGTTGAGTGCTTTGAATGACTCTAAAATGAAAAATGTTATGGATCTGAAGACTGCTTATGAGATCTGGAAAAAGTTGGAAACCTTATATGAAGGTGATACTAATGTGAAGATTCCTAAGTTGCAGAGTCTAAAAGGAAAATATGAAAAGTTGAGAATGGGTGATGATGAGAACATTACTATTTTTATGCAAAGAGTGAATGAACTTGTGTGTCGTATCAGATGTGTTGGTGGACATAAAGACGAATCAGAGATTGTTGCTTAAGTGCTTAGATCCTTGCCTGATTCTTACAAAGTCAAAGGTAGTGCTATTGAAGAGCTCTGGACTGTAAAAAATGTAACCAAAGACATATTGGTTGGTAAGCTTACTGCTTTTGAGTTGAGTGAATTTGGTGATGCCCTTCCTAAGGTTGAATCTGCATTTATGGCTACTACTTCCAGAAGAGATAGACACAGATATGATCCAGGTGAGAGTTCATCTAGAAAGACATTCAAGTATGAGGATGAAATCAGACAGATTGAAGAAGAAGAAAGAGAGTTGGAAGAGCTGGAAGCACTTATTGTCAAAAGAGTATTGAGAGGAAAAGGTAAGTATGAAGGAAAAATTCCTCTTAAATGTTTTTCTTGCAATAAGATAGGTCATTTTGCATCAAGGTGTCCAGAAAGAACTCCTAAACCAAGACATAACAAGCCTAGATTTCAAAAGAAGTGTTACTATGCTGCTGATGAAGGTGTGACAGATGATGAATTTGATCAAGGAAATAGAAGTGATGATGAATGGGTATTTATTGCTATCAAAGAAAACAATCTTGTATCTACTAAATCTGCTAGTTGTATAAATGTGGAGAAAGCCCCAGCCGCTCGAGTTGAAGAGAAAGATGAATGGGTGATTGATAGTGGATGTTCACATCATATGACGGGAGATAAAAGTAAGTTTGTGAGCTTGGAAAAGTATGATGGTGGTGTTGTGAGATTTGGTGATAATACAGCTGGTGTGATCCGGGGTAGAGGATGCATTTATCTTGATGGTAAGCATAATATTGATGATGTATTGTATGTGGAAGGCTTGAAGCATAATCTTTTAAGTGTTAGTTAGATGGTTGATAAGGGATACAATCTTCAATTCAAGGATGGAAAGTGCAGAATACTGAGTTCCAGAAATGTAATTGCATCAAGTACAAAAACAAAAGGTAATATCTTTCACTTGAGTTTTGCTAGTAAAAGTTGTTTGATTTCTCAAGTTGATGAAAGTTGGTTATGGCATAGGAGAATGTGTCATGTTAACTTTGATAATATTGTCAAGATAAGTTCTACTAATGCTGTGAGAGATCTACCTAAGTTGGTGAAACCTACTATGCCATATGCAAGGAATGTTAGTTAGGAAAGCAAACTAGAATTTTATTTCGAAGAAAACATTGTTCAAATGAATTGTTGGAACTTGTGCATATTGATTTGTGTGGTCCCTCTAAGGTCAGAAGTTTACAAGGTTACATGTATTTCATGTTACTCATTGATGATTATTCAAGAATGGTGTGGGTTACTTTCTTAAGGGAGAAATCTGAAGCACTTGAAAAGTTCAAGACGTTTAAGGCTATGGTTGAGACAGAGACAAGTTTGAAGATTAAATGTCTGAGATCAGATAGAGGTGGTGAATTCACTTCCAGTGAATTTGATTCTTTTTTTGAAGAACATGGAATAAAGAGACAATTATCTGCACCGTGGACCCCTCAGCAAAATGGAGTTGTGGAAAGGAAGAATAAAACAATTGAAGATGTTGCTAGAACTATGATGCTAGAAGGAAATGTCCCTCATATCTACTGGAGAGAAGCTGTGAGTACTGCTGTGTGAACCCTCAATCGGGTACAAATCAAAGGTGATACTGGTAAGACCCCTTTTGAGCTATGGATTCGTCAAAATCCTACTGTTAAATATTTCAAGATATTTGGAAGCAAATGTTATATCAAGAGAGATGAAGACATAGGGAAGTTTGATGCTAGGAGTGATGAAGGTATCTTTCTGGGTTACTCTACTAATAGCAAGGCCTACTGGTGTTACAATAAAAGATTGAGGAAAATGGTTGAAAGTGCAAATGTCAAGGTTGATGAAGACTTAGGTACACCATCCAGAACCTTTGGATATGATTTTGATGATTAGAATGTCAATAAAAACAAGGGAAAGCAAGTTCAAACTACAAATCAAGTACAAATCATTATGATGGATCAAGAAAATCAAGAGGAAGAAGAAACCAGTGAAGTTGTAGAAGAGATAACACAAGAGCCTGAAGTTGAAGAACAACCTAAGAAAACTCTGAGGTATGTAAGATTGAATCATTCAGAAGATCAGATTATAGGTGATAAGAACAAAGGTTTCCAGACTAGGAGAAATATTGTAGAAGAATACTGCTTGATTTCAAAGACTGAGCCTACTAATGTGAATCAAGCATGTAAAGATGAGCATTGGGTTGAAGCAATGAAAGAGGAACTAAAACAGATTGTGAAGAATGATACATGGATTCTTGTTCCCAGACCTAAGGATAAGAATGTCATTGGATGTAAATGGGTCTTTAGAAACAAACTGAATGAGCAAGGAGAAGTGGTTAGAAACAAAGAAAGACTGATATGCAAAGGATATTCATAGATGGAAGGAATTGATTTTGAAGAAACTTTTTCCTTTGTAGCTAGAATTGAAGTTGTAAGATTATTTCTTGCCTATGCTGCTTACAAGAACTACAAGGTTTATCAGATGGGTTTCAAGCCAAATTTTCTAAATGTCGAATTGGAAGAAGAGGTATATGTTGAGTAACCTAATGGATTTCAGTTGACTGATAAGGGAGATATGGTGTGTCGGTTGAAGAAAGCATTGTATGGACTCAAGCAAGCCTCTAGAGCCTGGTATGCCAGATTAGACAAGTATTTACTAAAGCTTGGATTTTACAAAGGTACTACTAATAGTAATTTGTATTTCAAGAATGGTAATACAGATTTGATTGTTGAAGTCTTTGTTGATGATATCATTTTTGGAGGAGATGATGGTTTGTGCATAAATTTTTCTAATGAGATGAAGAGTGAATTTGAAATGTCAATGATTGGTGAGATGAAATTATTTTTGGGATTGCAAATTACTCAGTTAGACAAAGGGATTTTTATATCTCAGTCCAAGTATGTGAAGGAATTGTTGAAGAAGTTCGGTATGGAAGATTTAAAGCCAATTGGTACACCCATGGTGACCGGATGCAAGTTGAAAACAAAAGATGATTCTCCGAAGGCAAGTCAGACTAGATACAAATCAATGATTGGTGGATTTTTGTATTTAACTCAAACTAGGCTTGATATCATGAATGTTGTATGTATTGTTGCAAGATTTCAAGTTGATCTGAAGGAATCTCATGTGATTGCTATGAAGATAATTTTTAAATACTTGAAGGGGATAGTTGACTTTGGCCTATGGTATCCTAAAGATGATGATCTTACTTTGAATGCCTTTACTGATGTTGATTGGGCAAGAGATGTAAATGACATGAAAATTACTAGTGGTGGAGCATTTTTCTTGGGTAAGAAGCTGATTTCATGGCTAAGTAAGAAGCAGAATGCCATTTCCTTATCTACTATAGAGGCCGAATACATTGTTGTTGCTAACAATTGTACTCAAGTCCTGTGGATGAAATAGATGTTGAAGGATATCAGAGTTGTGTATAATGAGCCTATTGCTATATTCTATGATAATTCAAGTGCTATTAACATTTCTAAGAATTGGTGCTACATTCAAAAATAAAGCATATATCTATTAAGTTCCACTTTTTGAGAGAAAAGGTGAGTGAAAAGGAAGTCATACTGGAGTATGTGCCTACTAAGGAGCAAATTGCAGACATATTTATCAAGTCGTTGCCTAAGGATACTTTTTAGTATCTCAAAGGGAAGTTAGGGGTGATTACCCCTCCTAATCAAAACTAAGGATGCATTGCATTGCATCAGTCTGTGCATTTCAAAGTCATATCTTGATCCAAATTGATGTTGTGGTGGTTGCTACTCAGGGGGAGTAGTCATATGTTCAAATGTTCAGATATGTGGTTCAGAGTTTGTGTGGTGCTTAGAGATCTTTGTCATTGATGTCAAAGGGGGAGAAGATCATGTGTGAAAAACTTTCTAAGAAAAGAAGATCATGTGAAATTTGAGGAGAAAATGAGTCAGAATCTAAGGGGGAGTAAGTGTCAAGAGTTAGCTGCATTGATGGTTTTTTTCACATCATGTTTTTCCATCAATTCCAAAGGGGTAGATTGTTGGATATTGTGGTTGTGTTGCTAATATGTGATTGTCATTGATGTCAACAATATTAGCATTAATTCATTAGAAGTTGTATATTTCAAGGATTTTGAGAAAATTGTAATGAGATGAGTTGCGGGTTGTCAGTGGTGAAGTGAAGTTCAGTATGTCAAAAATTTATGTACGTTGATGATCAGAGGTTGTGGACTAAAGGGTTTTTTTTTTTAGTGTATCTAGTTTATCCATGTCAAGTTTCAGAGATCCGCATGAAGATTTGATCGAGTTATGAAGATTTATATTCTGTCAATTTTTTTGTTGCCTCAGTTTGTCTTCCTGATTGAAGATGATGCAATTTCAGTTAGTTCAGTTGTTCTGGATGCTTCTCTGGTGATTTGTGATGCTTTTGGATGTTTCTAGATCATGCTCTATCTTTGTTGCATGTTCGCATTGATCATTGTGCTCGTGGTTGGCACTTTTCTCTTACGTGTTCATATTTTTCTTGTTCTTAGCTGACATGGTGGTTGTAGCGTGTTGTGGATATTTGAGGATTAATTAATTGAAGTATTTTCGCATTGGAGATGTTGATTTGGGTCTTCACTAAGTTGTGGCCGACTTTGGTTGATTCGCATTAATAATATTTAGTATTTTGGGCTGACAGTTTATAATCATTTTATTATTTTGTTGAAACCAACATGTAGGGATGAAATTTCTTGTTGTGGATATATAAGAGTGATTGCTTATTCAAATTGAAGAGTGTCAGTGGATGTTGAATGTGTGTGTGTGCAAATAATGTTCTAAATCATTCGAAGGAAGAGCAGAGTGTGAAGAAGAGTGAAGAAGAGTGAAGAAGAGTGAAGAAGTATTCATGTGCTTAACCAGAACTATGATCAAGTATTAGCAGATGCTATTTTATCAGTTCAAATCCCTGTGGATGTAATCTGAACTTTCTATAAGACAACGTGTCTTCCTTTGAGCAATATGCCTTGTTGTAATTGAGTAGTGAGCTTTTAATAGGGTATAATCTTGTGGACTAACCTCCACTGTGTTTTTTCCCCTTACAAGGTTTCCACGTAAAAAAAAATTGGTGTTATGTGTGTTTATGATGTGTTGATGATTTATGCTTTCATGGTGAATAATCATATCTGAGAATAAAGTTAATAAGTTGAATAAGTTTTAAATTTATGTGACAACTGATTCACCCCCCCTCTCTCAGTTTGCTACCCTTGTGTTGCCAACACTACCACATAATAGAAAATAAAATGCCACCAAAGCTTATAAGCGGCCCCGTAGTTGGTGACTGACGAGAGGTCACCGATTGTCCTTCTTCCTCCATTTCCTCCAGTCTCTAATAGATTGCTACTTAGAAAAATTTTCTTTTGAGGCTCATTTCACCAATTGTGAGGAAAGAATATATCCTCTCGATTTGGCACAATGAAGTAGCTTGCAAGTGGGTGGGCCTTTCTAGCGTTCAACAAATATTTTCCTATGTACAGTCAATCACAGAAGTGGATTTGGTGTTTGTGTCCCATTTCTCAATTGCAAATGGAAAAGAGCTCCAAAAGAACTCAACACATACCAGATCCAGTTCCTCTCCTCAATTTGTTAAACTTAGAAAACTTGGAGGCTTGGATTATGCCCGCTCTGAGACCATATTAGAAAATATGGTAGAGGTAGAAAAAATTTCACTCAATAACAATATAGTCGTGTCATATTTTTTCTCCAATACACTTTACCTATTTAAAGGAGTCTTAAATCCTATTAAAACAACGTAAATGACATCCCTAAATATATTGAGTTGTTTTAACAACTCAATTACAAACAAACACTCCTGCCACTAACAAACTCCAACAAATAACTATTCTCACATATGTAATAGTTATGTGAGTTGTGATAACAACTCACATTATTAACTTATGTGAACACTAACATTTAATTTCCCAACAGTGTGCTTGTCTAGAGACCAACAATATGGAGATGTTCACCCACTTTGTGGAGTTTAATGAGAACCTCTTCTCCCCTGTGCAAATAGAGCCTATGCAAGAAATCATCGAGGCTCTCATAGTCCTCATGTTCACTCTCTGCATCTAATCCTCCCGTGTTATGAAATCCCTATTTTTTGGGAATGTAATAAATAACACTTTTATCGATAAATACATAAATATTTCTATCTTTTTGGCTTTTAAAATGCTCTATGTTATGGAAAAGTCTTTGAAATCTTTGTTTTCTTTCACATTCACTACTTATAACTTTTCATTTTATGCTCATGGTGAATGGATGAAAGTCTTTATTTCTTGTAAGCAACTTTCTTTCCTACAAATACGTCCTTGATACTTGTTGGCATTTCAATTAGCACCTCTGGAGTGCTTATTCGAAACATATAGCTATTGCAAGTGTTTTAGTAACTTCTCCTTTGGATTATAGAGAGGAAAATCCCTCTTTGCTAATGTTATGCGTAAAAAAGTATAGTAGACTAAGGTTTCTATCTTTTTTACTCAGCAGCAAGACACAAGGGTGCATAAACAAAATGTACTGTAGCTAATATTTTCTCTGGTTTCTACAAATCTTAACTACGACTAAACTAGCTTTTAATCTATCCTATCTCCCCAAGATAAACAGAGCATGAGGTCATAGGAGAAGGAATGGATGGTTGGATTACTTGAATTGACCGTTTTGCTAAAATGAGTCTGAGGCTCTAAGCCCTCAGATCTATGCTGGAATAAGGCTTTTATGCAAGCAAACACTCTTTACGGTAAGATGGATCTCAAACTTTCCAAGGAGGAGGAACCCCTATCTGAGGTATAGGATAGGAAACAACTTACTAGAAGCAACAAAGTACGATGCCTTAGCTAACAGGATTCCCGAGGAGGTAACGACACCTATCCAAAGTGTAGGCTAAAAGACAATTCATTAAACAACACCAAATGATAACTTTCAACAACAAAATATCTAAGGAGGAACCCCTGTCCAAGGAGGGGATTGAAACAAGTTATAATAACAAAACGTTGAAAGAACTCAAATATTTCAATCAAAATGCATGCGCTTTTTTATTTTCTTCTTCAAATTTCCTCAACATTTTACAAAGACTTAGGACATGCAAAGGCACGAAATCATGCACAATTTCTCATCAAACCAATTAATTCTCATCTAAGAGTGGAAAAATAAGCACTTTCAAACTTGTTGGCAACAATGGTGCAGCAATTTTGCGTAGTAAATAAAGGTTAACAAATAATGAGCCCAAGGTTTTTATTTATAGAACTCAAAGGAGTAGGAAACCCTAAAATCTCCTTGAGTTAAACAATCAATCCTTTCCAATCAGCAAGATTTATTCCTATATCTAAAAGTAGGTGAGCAAACAGTTAACTATAAATCTACTTCAGTTAATTGAAACTAAACAAAGAGTTAACTGGAAAACTACTTCAGTTGACTGAAACTAAACTACAAGTGAACTTTATTACAAAATGTGTCTCCAAAATAGACATCCACATTTAGTGGAGATCTGAGATCCACAATGTATGGAAGTCAAATTAGACATCCTCAATTAGTGGGATCTGACATGCACGATCTGTGGAACCCGTAGTTAACTTGGAAAGGCAAATCAAGTTAACTCCAATCACAATTAATGCTACTTTGGACGGTAGGACATCCTTTTTGGGGTGCTTTACACCTCATCTCCACTTGTCAACAGTGCCT
Organism: Sequoia sempervirens; assembly: GCA_007258455.2. Classification (NCBI taxonomy): domain Eukaryota; kingdom Viridiplantae; phylum Streptophyta; class Pinopsida; order Cupressales; family Cupressaceae; genus Sequoia; species Sequoia sempervirens. The sequence continues at coordinate 385,556,554 of VDFB02353493.1, read as the reverse complement.
CTATCCAGTCATTGACCTCTTCAGCCTCTGGGAAATTAATCCTCTATAAGATGATGACGTGATGTTTTAGCATCTCTTCACCTATCACAAGTTGTTGTTGATATTCTATGCACTTGGCAACTGCATCATCTAGCTTGGTAGACATGGCTACAAATTTGCTCAACTTGCAACCATCAGGATCATCAAGGAATGTGCTATGGATGACATCTTGGAATTGTTTATGTACTTTTCCTAGCTCAATGTAGGAACCTCCCTCCTGTTTTGATAAAGGTAAGGGATGGATTTTACCAACGTTCTTGTGAAGTTGATAATACTTTCCACAATATGATGGTACTCGATCAGTTCCACAGAATTGGCATCGTAGGCTTTCACCTTGTATGCCAATTGTTCTTTCCAAGCAAAGAGATGTTGCTTGTTCTCTATAGTGGAAACTGATTGGTATGCCACTTGTACATCTGTGATTGTGATTTCATCTCCAAGCCTCTTTTCTGGTGTCTCTAGCTTCGACTGTTGGATCTCTGCGCAGAGTTCATGTGCTCTATCCCTCAAGTGGTACAATTCTGTAAATATGCATTGCATTCTAACAACAAATTCCTCCACTTGATTTCTCAAGTTTTTTCCATATGAAATCAGCTGATGATAGTTTTGCTCCGTGGGGAGGTCTAGCAATTCTTGTGGCAAAGTTGAGATGTATGGGGTACCATGCATTAGGCTAGATATGTACACCCTTAATTGTTAATTTTCAACCTTTAAGGTTGCTTTGTCTCTTCCATCCTTAGCCATTCTCTCTTGAACGCTCACTGAGGAAATTCTGAGAAGGTCTTCCTACACCTGATGGGTGGTCTTTCCTAGGCTGACCTTCAACAATGTGAAGTCCTCAACCTCTACCGCATGTATATTTATGTCCTCAAGTGGGGCAATTGTCTCTATCACAAACTCATTCTCTACATTTTTTCCTACATGTATTTGCTTCTTCAACTTCTTCGCTAGCATGTCTTGAGGGACATGATCAAACTCTATGAAGTCAAGGTAGTAGGATGACCTTTCCCTCTTCCTTCCTAGGATACCTTCAAGCCAGATTAAATCCTAACTAACCTCGCTAGAAGGAGGAATGTTAGGCCCCTGAATGCCCGATGAATGAGATTGTGTTGCGGTGATGTATCGTGGTGGAGAGTCCAAGTCGATGGGGACTTGTGACTATTGTGATGGTGGTGAAGTAGGTGGCTCTGTCTCTATCATAGGAACTATATTTTTTGTAGTTGCTTCTGCTATACAGGCTTTGTCTCTGCTGTGAGTATCTCAATCATTGGCTCGGTTGTGGTGGTTCTCATGACTACCTTGGGTGTGTGTGTGGATGTCTCCACATATAACCCTTGTGCTCTTCCCCTCATGTGCCCTAACATCCACATCCCTTTGGGAGTATTTCTCCACTGCTTCTATCTTAGCTTCTTCCTTGAAGTGGAAGGTAGTGAAGATTGAACCAGTGGCAACTCTATTCGAGGAAGTACTACCTTCCTTACATCCTCTTGTTGTTTAGGTAGAGTTGATTGTTTCTGACAACCTGATGACATTGCAGGAGCACAACTCAATCAACCAAAACTCAACTTGACAAAATATCAACCAAAACTTTCTTGTCTTTGTAACTAGGACTCATTTTCCCTTCACATAATCCTTGTTTCAACACACAAAAATAGAGATTAAGTCATAAAACCACTTTTTTAATCTTCAAAACACCTTAAACAACATTAGAATGCAGACTCAAAACCAATTCCCAACATAGACACCTCAAATCTGAGAACTCTCAAAATGGATTGTCCTTAGCTAACCTTAATAGGCTTCTTGTCACCATTCAATTTGACATACAATAATATAAGAATCTTCTTAACTCTCAACCTAGTTCAAAGGAATTCAAGACTCCATAATTGAACTCTCTTCACATGACTCAATGGCCACACAAACTAGAAGACAACAATCTTTGCAAATACTGTCCTAATTAGGACTGAGACAACTTTTCCCAAATAGGACAGTTAATAACCATTTTCCTCAAACCCTTCAATACACCTTGGCACCTTTTACAAACTATAACACCAATGAAGGACTCAAAAAACAAAATCAAAACACATAAAACTCCACTGTATTCTGGATTTATCAGTCTCTTTCCTCTATTATAGACTTAGGGCCTCATGATAACTACCCCAAACCTCAACCAAAAACTCTGCAACTTAGGAATCCTTTAGAATACACTTGAAACTCCTTTCACACAAATTTATAGCAATTTTCAATGGTTAGAATGAAAGAAACATAATTTTATTTCCCACTGCTTACCCTAAACCAGGGTTTTACCTGCTTGGAGTGATTTCACAATAACTTTCACCAACTTGAATGGATTTTAATGAAATAAATTACAAAATTAAATAGATTCACATGGCTTTCATTTCCAAAGGAGGAGGAGAGGATTTAAGCACCATTCGTGGTCATACAATGGCCTACAATCAATAAAATGTTGGTAAATAACTAAAAAATAGAGTATTTTATTGATTTCTTCACTTATACATCATCTCTCAACCTGCCTCGAAGTTTGTGAGGCTTCAACATGTCTTAAATAACCAAAAAAAATCCTAAAACTACCTCTTCAACTATGTTTCTCTTCACCTTCCTCTATCTTGCAATTTGTTGCATTGACAACTTTTGTTAATTTTTTTGCAACTTTAACATTTAATGCCCAATGACCTTAAAATGACTATCTAGACCCTAAAAAAAACTTAAAATGGCATAATATACCTTATTACAACCTTAGGACATCATTTTTAAATCAAAACTTGAAGTTTCCTCATAGAGGCATATTCTTGCTAGGGTGCACCTGCACCACAACCCTACCCATTCTTTCCTCTATAGATGTATTCTCCTTTGCATAGCAATCCACTTTTCCAAGTGGTTGTGAGTCTACTTGATCCATGAAGAATGAGGAGATACTAACTTCCCCTTCATCATCAAATAGGCCCTCAATGTCTTATGACATAAAGTCAACAATTTATGGGAGCCTAAACCGGCTATAGTTCCTTCTTCGTACATCAAACTCATCATCACAGTTGACCTAGTAGTCTTCCATGGAAGACTCGTGTGATAAGTGTTGCTCAAAGTGCACTGCATAAAGGCCTCTAGGATCATACAACCTTCTCTCAATGAGATATTTGAGATTAAGTCTCACCATCTCTTGGCATATCATTTTGGCATCAACCATTTTTTTGCATCTATAGTCCCATCTGAATAGGAAAGCTTGCAATAGTCTTCTTTTTAAGGTGTAGGTGAGAGTGAACTTCGACCAACTACCATAGGAACTCCATGAAAACTACCTTGTCGGAAGGGTAGCATTTCATCATGGCAGGGTAACCATTGTATCCATACATGCATATATAGGTGAAGGTGGGGAATTGGATGAACCAATCCCTGGCTACTTGTGATATATGTACATGCATCTCATGGTTGAGGTCTCGTACGGTGTGCATAATGAAAAGATCACTTATCCGCTTGAAATGGTGTTTTGCTTGTGTAAACTCAAGACGCGGAAATTATTCATGGACCCTCTACACACCTAAGGTTCCCACAGTGTTTATTGTCCTAAATTCGCCTTGGAAGGAAATCAGGTATACAAGATAAGAGCACATGTGGAACCTATGAGCCTCTAGAACCTGATCATCTGCTAGTGGAGTGTGTCACTGATGAGGGTGTCCCAATCATAATGCTCTCTTTTGTTGATAATCTTAGCGATGATGTAGTACATCCACGACTTAAATTGGTTCCCATCTTCCTGTCCAGTGACCCTATTGAGTAGAGTGATCATCACTGCATACTCATCTTAGAATTCTCCTCACCCAACCATTTTGGGCAAGTTATCCTTTTTCACTTTTATCCATTTTTCTGCCATTTATCCTTTGCCACTTCAAATTCCTTTTCACATTCCATCACTAATATGGCCACATTGGTTGAGCATGGTGGAATAGCAAAAAAAAAATTCAATATCCTTTGGTCTAAGGCTGCAAATCACCCTCCCATCCACTAATCAGATTTCTCGTATGGTAGGGTTGTAATGCTTAATGCAAGTGATTACAAACTCCACATTATGTAATGTGATGGGGATTGACACATCATGAAGCAATTCAGATTCTTCAATGTTTTGTAGCATGATTTGGTTCATGCCCTCCAAATCTTCTGAATCAACCATCGAGTTTACTTGATGCAAGTCTGTGTCAATTTTTTACAGGAAATCATGGTACAAGACCGTTTTGGTCTTGTATTGTACTTGGGAGTATTGCATCCTAAAAAACTGATACATGGATTTTTTTTGTGCTTAAATGTTGAAAAAATTCAGTTCGTTAGATTTTTTATTCTAAGAATTTTCCAAAAAATCCCTAAAAATAGGGGCAACAAGTTTTTGTTTCTGGAAAATTTGAAGAGGGGTTTTACTAGAAAATTACACTGATCATACCCAATTGGTCAGATTTGTGGTAGCTTGTTGTTTTCTGCAACATGCAAGAAATTTAAGACAGAAGAGAGGAAGTGGACAAGAGGAAGATTGGAATTTATTAGCTGCCTTCTTGTAAAAATCTATCTCTAGATTCAACCCCTAAGAAATTATGCTTTTATGCCACTGATCTTCAAAAAATAGCGAAGAATGGTCAAAACCCTCTGTTAGATCTTGAAAACATACCTTGGAGAGAAAATTGTTGTTTTAGCCTTCAACTTGCAAAATAAAATAATGAAATGGGATGCCTAGCATGATTATATACAGATTGATGCTTGAATGCATCAAGTATGGGCGCCAACTCATAATTGAAGCCTGATTTAGCTTGATCTAGAGTTCTAAAGACTGATTTCCACTGATTGTGGGACGTTTTGGCCAAGCTTGCCTCCAAATCTCTAACTCAAGTCAACAAATCTCTCTTTGACTTTTTAGGCATCCTTCTTTAGTGTTGAACACTTTTTCATCATTTTTTTATGTTGAAGTTCCTATGTTCGATCCTTGCTCCCGGTCATTCAGTTGATCTTAACCTAATGCTAACATATTCACTAATGAGATGGAACAACCCTGATTAAATGTGCCTGGGAGCCAAAAATTTCAAAGACTGAATCTGATGCCTTCAAATTAGGGGTGCCTTTCCTCAACAAGGGCACTTTGAGCCTCAGACTTAGTCAATTTCTTAACTATTCTTCAATTACATCATTTTTGACCCTTTGTGTTCTAATTTGAGATCACTACTGACTGGTGAGTCTGACGATCTCGTTGAAACATGGGGTGGATAACCAGCTCGGTCCTGGAAAGGATGACTGGTATCTCAGCTCTTGAAAGTTAGTTTAGGTCCTTCAAAAGCTTGGGCGCTCCTGGCCAGTAGGGGTGCCTTTGGCTTTTTTACTTACGATTTTCATGTTGTCAACCTTCGAGAGCGGCCCCAGTTTGATCTTTGTCGTCAGGTGTCAGATTACACTATTGTCTTTGCTGAAGGTATCATTATTGAGATCGATCATAAAAGAGAAGATCATCCTGGAGGTAACTAAGCTCATAAGCTGCATCTGACTGCCCAAAAAGATGGGCACCTTCAGCAGGGGCTCTTTTAACCAACACTTAGCCAATTTCTTGACATTCTCACTCCAACTTTCACCATTAGGTGTTTTCTGCTTGATCTCTGCCTCTGATTGTTTGACAAGTCCTATGGATGTGTAGTTGGTTTGATCGTGAAGCAGAGAACTAGCTGAGCAGATGCCATGTAGACAACGATGGTTGGAAACCTCATCAAGTGCCTTAGATTCAAGGGCGCCCCTGGTGCCTTGATATGCACTGATTTATCATTGATGTTGCATGCTCTGACGATCAACCATTGCTCTTGTTTGATATATCTCGTAGGTTGGCTGACAAGTTTTTTGCAAGGCTGAGTTGCTATTGAATAGATCATTCGAAGATAAGTCTTCTTGAAAGTGACATCAAGGTCTTCTTGTTCAAGGGCGCCTTTCTTCAATAGGGGTGCTTTTCCCAAGTGTAACTGCCTATCCTCCTTGGTAGCAAGGCATTGGTTATTCCAGAGTTAGTCATTTTTGGAATTTTCTAATTTTGAGAATCCCCTTCGTGAGATAGCATCTTTTTAGAGTAATTTTTCCATGGTTTCTTTGTTGAAGCTTTTGAAGTTTAGCTTTCAACACCTAGTACTAGTCAATCTACCATTAATGGTTGCAGAGCTCCTAACTTTATTCTTGAAAAATGAAAATAGACCCACCAGAGTAAAACTAATTTTTTGGTGATTTTGACTTGACTAGTGTGATTGTGAAGTTAATTCATCATATCAAAATCATTTTCAATGAATTATGGCAGGGTCCTATTTTCAGGGGTTTCCCTAGAAATAGGGGCACAAAACCCTAATTTTCAAATTTTTAGAATTTTGCACATATGTTCTTTGACATAAACCCACAAAAAGTTTACCTTCTGTTTGACCTAAAACATACTTTCAACAACATTTTTACATGACCTAGATCTTTTAACAAAAATGTCTCTTAGAAGAAAAAATTTATTTTGGGTACAACAATACTAAGCAATTTTTGGCATCATACGCACTAGTTACCCATTTCTGAATAGGTTCTTGAAATACTTCAGAGTCCACCATTGTTATGAAAACCTATTCTTATGCCTCCTTATTGAACAATTTTGAAACTTTAATCCACTCATTAACCCCTTTATACTGTTATAAAAATTACTTAGAAGAATAATTCACAGCTTAACTTGAAAATCAAGGCGGAAATGGAGAAGTTTTGAGAACCCTGTTGAGAACCGACAAAGGTTTCAAAAATCTGGAAAACACCGCCAATTTTTTATTACTTCAGTCTTCACCCATCCAATTCTCTTTTTCGGCTACATAGTCCTTCCGACTAATAGACAACTCATGACAAAGACCAATGCACGAATTTTCAAAGAGTCAAGCTTGTTGGATGAGAAGAAAGTTTTGAAATCGTGTCAGTATCCAATATAAGTTTGCAAACTTGATTAAAAACCAACGAAAGTAACCTTCCAAATTATTTAAGTACCTTGAAGGATTTTTCTTTTTAGGAAAGCGGGTGACTGAAAATGATGGCAACATCAGAGAAAGCACATTGAGATTCATATGCACTTCATTTGACAACTTATCCAGGATGGTGTTATGTCCTTAGAGTATTTGCATATTGAGGATCAAGTTGCAGACATCTCCACTAAACCTTTAGCATCACCTTTCTATATTGCATTACGACAGTTGCTTGGGGTGAAGGAAGTTGTTCTTTAGGGGTCTTTAGTCCCTCTTCCTTTGTATATAGTTCTATTTTTGGAGAGGAGTTTTTTCTCATTGGATTTTCTCCTTTACTCTATTTGTGAGATACTTTTTTTGGTACATGAGTACCTTATCAAGCCCTGTTATTGAGACTCATCTTTGAGTGACTTACTCCCTATAGAGAAGGGGGATTTGTCACACCCAAGGCTTCAGGTCACAAGAGATCCCTAAGGAATGAACTACCCTAAACTACCTCAGAATGATCAATAGGTAAAGAAAGAAGAGATAGGCCGAAAAGGAAGGAACAGTAAGACTCTATTTCCCTTTTGCTAATAATAGTTTTTTTCAAAAACCAAGTGACCAGACTACAAGGGTCTCAGACTGCGAATCAAAAAACTATTTGTCTAAGGATGGAAGCATGGGAATTGAACTTTAGTGCATCACATTAGAGTCTCAGGGATGAATTGGCATCCTTTACGGAAAGAGGGTCAGATGATAATAAAAAATGTTGAAGATCTACTTATGACTCTAATATTGGAGTTTTGTAGTATAATAGTTTAATAGGAAAATGCATAAATAAGTATTACAACAAGAAGAATACTATAAAGTTATTCTAATAATGAAATCACAAAGAAAGAGAGAAAGAGATAACTCATATTCTTTGGTTCTCTAGCTATAGCTCCAAGTAGATGAACGTGCACCTACACACATAGAAATAGGAAAAGTGTTGGGTTGTGTTATGAGGTTTTCCTCAGTCATACCCCCATTTCATTGTTCCCACCTCCACGAATAGCCAGTACACAACACTATGGAGAAAAATGATAAAGGAGAGAATATAAATGACACAAGAACCAGAGAACAATGACAACTTGAATGCTACTCTACAAGAAAATAGATGCAAATAAATGAAAAGGCACAATGTTACCTTCCCTACTATAAGCACTTAAGGCTGATAGAGGAAGGGAGAGAATGACACCACCACGCCAATGAGGTAGAGCTACATAAACTTGCAGTGATGATGGAGTTGAAGCAAAGAGACACTGTAGATACCAAGTAGAAAGTTGGTAGCAACAAGATAGAGTGAGAGTGAAGCAAGAAGTATTGTAAGAATGAGAGAATTAGCTTAAGAGAATGAAGGAATGTGCTAGAGACTATAAGAGAGTGATGGAATGAAGTTTGAATGGATAAAATGGAGGAAAAGAGTCATTTTTCACCAGTCAAGATTTTGTAGGAGACATTACCTTTGCAAATAATCAGGAAACGTAATGTTTTTGCAGATTCCAAGTGCAAGAATCTGTCAGGATGGCAACACGATGCACAGACGTCTGCTTGGTGTGTGTGTGTCCCTGGAAAAAATATCTCCATCAACACAAACGATAGGGACACATGGGAAAATTAGGATGAAGGCAACAGGTTTTGTATCATCAAACTTGTAAGGCTAAAATGAGGGTAAATTAATGAGAAATTTTCCTAGGTGCAAATTAATGCCATTACATTTTTCCCCCACTTTAGCAAGCATATGTGTTAGTGCATATGTGAGCTAAAGTAGAAATAGATTGAAGAGAATATACCAATATCGTCGAGGAAGTAGATCTTTGATCTGACATAACCTAACATGTTAAAGGGAGCCCCACCAAGATGCGAAGATGACATGGGTCTTTGATCCTGCATAGCTAGCTATGATCTCACCACAAACATGTTAGGTTGTAGGAAAAACATGTTAGGTGAAAAACGCTAATCATAAGAGACATCCATAAGACACAAAAATACAAGCCAACATAATAAAACATAGCTTGATCAGATAGAAACAACACACACTGATTAGATAGATAAGCCTACAGTTGCTACAAACTATGTTGCAAGACAATCACAAAAAAGACGGGTCTAGTCAAGTTGCCCCTAAGATAGATGCCAAGATATAAGATGTCTGACACCAAGACACGTGACATTAAATATCAGATAAAAGACACACATTACAAAATACCAAAGAATTATTTTGAGGAGAAGGCTTTTCAAAGAGGCATCCTTCGGTAGGGAACCCTTCAAGACACCAAGGGGCCCATTCAAAGGAACACTCTAATTAAAAGGCACCACATTTTCCACAAGTTATTTTCTCATCAAGGGATATGTTGGAAAGAATGCTCGATTTTCAAAGGAAAGTTTTCAAACTTTCATTTTAGAAAAAATGCTCCTTTTTCAAAGGAAAATTTTTAGACTCTTTCACTTATGAAATCCTTTTCAAAAGAAAATTTCATTTAGGAGTCCTTAGAGAATACAAAATTTTGGAAAATGAGAGATTTCAATAAGGGATTCTTTCATCAAGGAATTCATTTTAAGGAAATTTTACACCAAGGAATTCTTTTCAAAATATTTTGCCTTATTGAAGATTAGAATAGCATGGTAGCCCCCCCTTAGGATGGTGTGTGCTATGCGGAGGAGCATGTGACATCCTAAGGAGAGAAAAGAGAGGCAGAGATGTGGCATGCAACACATGATGAGATGTATTTGTGGTATGTTGTCACACATGTGAGGGACAACACATAAGAACCACAACATTAAGAAGTAGATAGAGATGAAGAAATCAAGAGACAAGGGGATCTAAGAATTTGGGGTATAATATGGTATATGTATGAACAGTCATCAATCCCCAAAGTTCTTAGAACATGAAGAAGAGCACATGAAGACAAAGTGAAAATAAAAATTGATTCAACATGGAAGGCGTAAATACCCCCAACACTTTGCATCATCCCCAACATCGAAAAGCAATTTTACGAAATATAGAAGAATGATTATACAAACAAAAGAAGTGCATGAAAAAAATTTCATTCCTATATCCAAGTGCCTACAAGGGTAGCAAGGGTCCTCTGAGAATTATCACAAACACAAAAGGGCAATCACAAGGTAACACAAACACACACAAAAATCTAATCTATAGATGTAGAAGAGGCACCACCCTAGTCCTCATCGGCCAGTAAGTCATCTTGCTCCCAATCTAGATCATTGTAAGGGGAGGGTGGACAGATCTGCAAGGGTGGGATAGAAAGGAAGTTCCCTCTAACTCGCCTACAACAAGGGCCAAGGAAGAAGGCCCCTCAAGGTCTTCTTCACTGATCTCTTGTGAAGCAAAATTCATCGATTTTGCAAAAATCAATACAAAGTTGGGATATCATCCACCGAATTGAACATGCACTTTCCAGGAGTGCCTTATTGCAACTAGATGGGACAGGGGTGAGGCACCTAAGAGTCATTTCCAACCTCATAAAAAGGAGTAGTTACAAACTCTGGGGACGCGAAGGCCACCTCCATTACAAAGATGGCGCAAGCCAAGTCAAAACTAGCTCTTGAAGAAGGTGAACCCTTCTTCCAACCTCCACACATGGTGAGGTCATCCTCCAACTTGTACTTCAGTAGAGGATGTTGAATCCCTACATAAGAAGTAGAAGTGGAGGAGAAATTAGAGGCAATCAAAAAAACATGACCTTTGTGTGAGGCATCTCAATGGGTTGCGAGAAAGGATGTCCAGGAGGGAGATTAGAAAAGGAGGCTCCACAAGGGATCAATGAAAACTTTCACCCTTTTGGGGTGAGAATCATTAGGACCTACCGGAGGAGCCAAAAGCAAGACCAAGGTGATGGGAATTAAGGTAGAAACAACAAGAGAAAGCGAAACAACAAAAAAGGATCTAGAGAGAGACACAACTGGTTCATCCTCTTTCTTTTGCAAGGCAGTGTGCTCTATAGCCAAAGCCTTTCATCTATGCTTGCGCTCATGTGCAAGCTGGTTACATTGGCTATGGGAACTGGAATACATAGCCTAAGAAGAGACCGGAGGCTTCTACTCAACTGTAGGAGCATCCTTCATAACCATTTTTGGTGGAAGGATGGTCTCCTAAGTAGGAGCAGGAGGAGGAGGCACAGGAGAATAAATAATCACAAGAGGATAAATAGGCACAGGTGTCTCAATAGTGGGCCTCTTCCCATTCACTACCCTAAGGACAAGTGGAAGAAAAATAAAAGGCCACGAAGGCCAAGAATCTAGAACAACCCCACAGGAAGACTTCCCCTTGCCATAAACAGTATGTTGGGGAACAATGGGTTGCACAAGAAGCTCAAAAATTTGGTGCTTCACATTTCACCATGCAGGAACCATTGCACTTCCCATGTGAGGCACATGAGCGAGAGTTGAAGATGTTGCATCAAGACAAGAATCAAAAGAAGATGGAACCACAAATATAAAAGAAGGCTCTGGAGTGCGAGCAAGCTTCCCCTTTCCCTTGGGCGGGTAGAAGAGGTAGCTTGCTACTGCGCTATCATAGAGGATTTTATAGAAATAGCATAGGGAGACATTGGATAGCTAATCTTTGGAGTTTATCCCCTGGTCTTATATTTAACATAAGCCTTATATAAAAAATATCCCCTAGGACGGAGAGGTTTGACCAGGGAAATCCAAAAGTGATCCAGTGAGAAGCCCCCACACGATACTAGCGGTTTATAGCTAGTGTCATGCACCACATGCACAGTGCCTTCATGGGGGAACTTTAAACATTTATGGACTATAGAGGCAATTTTTATCATATAGGCTAGCCACGGAATGCCTAACCTGACTCTGAATAGGTCAGACTCTAGGATCACAACAAAGGACACATCAACAACCTTGGGCCCTACCAAGACTAATAAAGAAATGACACCCATAAGGGCAATATAGAGTCCATCGTGGGTATGAAGAGTGATTTGTGACTCTTCGTATCTCTCCTTATGTAAACTATTTATAAAAAAAGTTTCCTTCGATATCAAATTTACCCAACTCATCGAATCAACCAAGATGCTAGTTACGACATTGAAATTAATCTGGGAAAGAATGTATAATGGGGAAGGCTCCTTATTTATTGGCTCATCATGTGAGGTGAAAGTTATATTAGGTATTGCGCTCACATTTTCAGAAGGAGGGATATGAGTGAACGAGACTATGTTCACATACTCAGATGGAATTAGCTTAGAAGATGTAGAAGATTGTGTTTAGCAGACAGTGACCTACCTAGATTTTGTTTTTGAATATCCAAGAGTATTTCTAACTACATATCTATGGTTTGTAGATTGGGTTACAAAGCTACACACTATGCGACACACAAGTCTACAATGCACCTAGGACACGAGAGAAATATTCTCAATACCAAGAAATGAAAACAAGGACATTCACGTCAAGTTCAACAAAATTGTAGAGAAGGGGGATTCATCACCCCCAAGGCTCTAGGTCATGAGAGAGCTTCAAGGAATGAACTGCTCTAAACTACCTCATATTGATCAATAGGTAAAGAAAGAAGAAACAGGTTGAAAAGGAAGGGAAAATAGGACTTTGTCTCCCTTCTGCTAATGATAGGTGTTTTCAAAAACCAGGTGAGAAAACTACAAGGGTCTTGTATTGTGAATCAGATAGCTCTTTATCTAAGGATGGAAGTGTAGGAACCGAGCTTCAATATGTTGTGTTGGAGTCTCAGGGATGTGAACTGGCATCCTATATGGATAGAGGTTCGTATGACAATAAAAAACACTCAAGGTCTACTTACGACCTAGATATTGGAGTTTTGCAATTTAATAGTTTAATAGGAAAATGTAGAAATAAGTACTACAACAAGAAGAATACTATAAAGTTATTCTAATGATGAAATGACAAAGAAAGAGATAACTCACATACGGTCTAGTTCTCTAGCTATAGCTCCAATCAAATGAACCTACACCTACACACACAAACAAGAAGGGTTGGGTTGTGTTTGGAAGTTTGTCTCAGTTAGACCCCTGTTTTGGTGTTCCCACCTCCACGGACAACCAATATACAATGATATGGAGAAAAATGATAAAGGAGAGAATAGAAATGACACAAGAATTAGAGAGAAATGACAACTTGAATGCTACTCTACAAGATGATAGATGCAAATAAATGAAAATACATAATGTTACCTTCCCTGCTATAAGCACTCAAGGTTGATAGAGGAAGGATGGGAATGGCACCGCCACGCCAAGGAGGTAGAGCTTCGTAAACTTGTACTGACAATTGTGTTGAAGCAAAGAGATGTTGTAGAGACCAAGTAGAAAGCTAGTAGCAGCAATATAGAGTGAGAGTGAAGTAAGAATTTTTGCAAGAATGAGAGAATTAGCTTGAGAGAATGAAGGAATATGCTAGAGAATGTAAGAGAGTGATAGAATGAAGTTTGAATGGATAAAATGGAAGCAAATAGTCATTTTTCATAAATCAAGAGTTAGTAGGAGATGATACCTTTGAAATGAATCAGGAAGCATAATGTTTCTATGAATTTCAAGCACAGGAACCTACCAAGACGATAACACAATGCACACATGTCCATGTGGCGTGCATGCGTCCTCAACAAAATTTCCTCCACCAACACAAAATGTTAAGGACATGTGGAGAAATCAAGATGAAGGTAGTGGCTTTTGCATCATCGGACTTGTAAAGCTAAAATGAGGGTAAATTAATGGGAAATTTTCCTAGGTGCAAATTTATGCCATTACACTCCCTAAGTATCACTTAAGGGGGGTGTTAGTGTGAAAAGTGTCTTTATGCATCTAGTTATCTTTTATCTAGTTCCTACACCTAGTAGCACTAGCTTAAGTTCACTTAGTGGTTTAGTTGCCTCACCTCATAAACACTTGACACATGCCTTAACACTTGTCGCAAGTGTTCTACATGTGCCACATCATTTGGAGGGTTAGTCAGCCTTTTTGTTTCACCTTCCTACCTCTTCCTTGTTCTGTATAGACAAGGAGTGGTCATTGTATCTACACACATTCTATGATAGTTATTTATGTTTTGCATTGTGATTTATTCATTTCATTGTAGTTTAAATATTGCATTCATTACTTACTGCTCCAACAAAATTATCTTGCAAGTTTAATTTTAACATTAAGTGGCATTGAAATTTGGAAAATCATCTATTGTGACTATAGTTGAAGCAATGTGATCAAATGTGTGAGTAATCCTCAAATTAATCATTAACATTCTAGTCATTTTGGTTGCATGTATTACATGATACATTTGAATATTCTAAAATTGATAAGCTTAGGATTGTGCTAACTTAAGGAGAGGTGAAATGTTTAACTAGCCTGCAAAGCAACTAGAAGATCAAGGTAAAGTTGATGAATTGGTCAATTGTTATTAAAATGGATGCAAGGGACACCAAATGTGCAAGTAAACTCCAAAGCACAAGAAAAAACATTGGGATCAATTATTCTTTAAGTAGAACTAAGACAATTGAGAAATGTTAAAATAATTTGATGAGTGTTTATTCTTGAAATTGAAGAATGCAAAGGTCAAAGGTGTGGATGTGCATATGAAATAAGTGGATATTCAACAAATTAAAGTTAGAATTTTCCATTGCAATTATCAAGAAATAGTAGCTATGGAAGAATTAAAATGTTAGCAAGTGCAAATAATTATGAAGGTTATCAAATTAAAAAAATTGAGGATTTGAGTGCACTAGGGATTCATGTGCAATTGAGGATTTGAGAGTGCACTAGGGAGTCATTCAATTGAGGATTTGAATGTGTTCTAGGTAGTTGTTATGCCAAGGACTTTGTCCAATTTGACTTGTATTGTCTTTGCTAAGGTATTCACTTCAATTAGTTTTTATTGTAATTCTTTTGAATCATCCTTTATTATCATAATTATGTGTTCTTTCATATAACTTGTTTCAATTCATTCAATTTCACCTTTCTTTGTTTATTTACATTGCTTGTAGATGTAGAGGCAAACATTGTTATCTTTTTCTCTAAATTAGTTCTCTTGTTTGCTCTTGTTTGCTTTCCTCCTTGCTTTCTCATTTTCTAAGCTTGCTTGTAACTTTTCTATTTGATTTTGCAACCACTTTTTCTTTCCCGGACTTTAGCAATGTTGTGGAAACCACATCATTGATTTTTTTGATACATTATTTCATTACAAATTTTCATTCCATTGAAAGCCACTAGAATGGTTCTTACTTCATACTTAGAGCAATGCATCTAATCTTCAAGTTTATTTTCATGTCACTAAAATCCACTTGAGTGTTTCTTACTTCATAATTGAATCAAAGCATCTAATCGTCTAGTTTATTTTCATTCCACTAAAATCCACTTGAATGTTTCTTACTTCATACTTACAACAATGCATCTAATCCTCTAGTTTGTTTTGAAATTTGGGCGCAACAAAAATGTACTTTATGGTTTTTGTATCTGGACCAAATATAGGCAATTCATTGGTTCTTACAAGATTTGAAGTTATAACTATGCTCTCTAGCACTTGTTCCTTGTGTCGTTTATATTTTTCTTCTTTCTTGTTAAATTTAGCTTTGTAATCAAAACTTAGATTGTTGACACAATTTAATGCTTGAATGATAAAGGGATAGTTGTAATGGTGGGGGTATTTATAATTTCTTAAGGGTGAGGGCTAGTCATTCTTGTCCCAATCACATTGACAATATGAGGGGTGCATATTTAAAATAATTCATTTGAGGTGGGAGTGGAGATAGTTTAAATTTCCATAATCTTTTGCCTCTTCTCATTACCTTGTTTAGTGAGATTCATTATAGTATTTGTTTCTATTGACCTCTTTTAATTTTTTTTATTGTAACACATTTTGGCCACTAATAGTACATATACTGTCACCATAGTGGCACTAGACTCTCCACCATCTCCTTTATGAATTGAATCTTAAACAAATAAAGAACCTTGTGGTATCGGTTGTGATTATATCTCACAAAAAGGATTTAAAAATAGAACAAATTTAATTGTGTTGGAGTAATTAGGACATCACTTGATAATTAATTAATCATTAATTAATTAGTAAGTCCCTTATTACTTTATTCACTTAAGCTAAACTTAGGAGTGTTTTTTTATTTATTAGATTGGACTAAATATATATCAATTTGTCTCATTGCATGAGATTAGGACACTTGTCACAATCTAATCAAATCTTGATCAAGAGTTTATTTTTATATGTTTTTATAAGCATTGACCATTCATTGTAATGGTAATCCATGTAATGTATTTTATTCAATTCAATTACAATTACAAGTTAATCTCAATATCAAGTGTGTGTGTGTGTGTGATACTTTTGTGGATTCAATAATTTATCTCTTGGTTGCATAACAAATCAATTGCTTTGACTCAATATAGGTCAAAATATTCATTGTTGGGCGTCGTGATTTTGTTCGTCAAATTTTTTAAAGATTCCCCAAGAATCTTAGAGGATTCCAAGATTTTTTCATCCGGAGTTGGGAGAGCATCGGTCCATTTGGAAGCTCGTTTTGATGTCACTTTTCCTCTTATGGTTATTAAGTATTAGCAACGAGTTTAATATAACAAATATTAGAATTAATATAATTTATAATATGCAACGTTATCAAAATAAATGTGAATAATTAATGTAAACTACAAACATGTGAGAATTAAATAATTTTAACCTAATAAATGGAATAACACCTCCACATAGATCAATCATATTAACACCAAAATCATATAAGACCATTTTCCCAATATTGTCGAATCAATGGTCTTCAATACTTATATGAAAATCACAGACAGGTTGTTATCTGACGCTCAAAGGAATGGTTATAGGTCCAAGCTTTTCATGGCATAAACACCCCTAGAGGAAACTGATTCTTACACAGAACCCAACCTGCCTTCACGACATAAACACATCCCTAGCCAAGACACTCCTAGGGGTACGTTGTACCCCGAGTTGGACACACCCCTGTGTGCCCCTTCTCCAAATGTTTCAATTCCCACCCATGACCCTAACCTTCACTACTTTGTGCCCTTTTAATTTTTCTTTCCTCTTTCTCTTCTCTCCTTGAATGTTCTCCATCCATGAATGTTCTCCCATGCCTTTCCAAGTCTCACATAAATGCTTATATAAGCCTTAAAGGGTGGTTTCCAAACCTTCACACCCATTCATAAAGACTAACTTTTAATTATTAAATAATTATTATTCTTCCCCTTTTTAAAGAGTGTTTATACATATTCTTGGGGGAAAAGTCACATAACAATTCTCCCCCTATAAACTAACTATTTCCCTTAGTAGCACAAGATGTATCAGCATCACAACTCAAACAAACACATGATCAATACTTGAAGATACTAACATTGAATATTTGTATTCTTCATAATATATCTATTTTATTCTTTACTTTATCTACATTATTTGTTTCTTTATATTCATAGATAATCCTTTTTAATTTTATTTTAAATTGACGAGTAATCTTAATAAAATCACTTTTCCAATCAAAATTATGATGAGACCTATATAGATGTTTTATGAAATATATCATGAATTCATAATTGAAAAGATAATTATAGTTTATGTTTAACCTCATATATTTCAAATTTTCCATTTTACTCGCTCATGTAACTTCTTCAATTATTAAAGTATTACAATGTGATCATACAATAATTACTATGCATATCTAATACTATGTGGTCAATCACGATTTATAAAAGTTTTAACTTATATAATTAGAATATATTCTAAGATGATAATCATGCATTCTATACTACATGAGTATCCTCTTTTCCTATACATCAAATATAATTAAATTGACACATGCACAAAGTTATTGGGTTGATCAATTCCAATAACAAAGTGCAATAGAATAAAAAATTGTAATCTTTCTAGGTATCTTAATGTATAGTCATAAAATTGCACCCCTTGCAATTTCACATGCATTCTTGTATCCGCTTTAGTTTCCACTCCCTTAGCATCTTGTGTAGGCTCATTTCAGCCCCTGCATCAACCTTTTTCCCTCTCAAGATGCTCCAGCACCCCTTTTCAGCAACTACCCTTGCATGCTACCTTTGTTGGCAACACAAGGGAAGACAACTGAGAGGGGGGGTGAATCAATTGTCATAGAATTTCAAACTTATTCAACTTATTAACCTTATTCTCATATTTGATCAATAACCATGAAAGCATAAATCAACAACACATCAGAAACACACATATAACGCCAAGATTTTTTACGTGGAAACCATGTTAGGGAAAAAACCACGGTGGAGGTCATTCCACAAGATTATACCCTGTTAAAAGTATAAAGAAATATGAATGGGGAATGCACATGCATTCAGGCGCACTACCTAGAGCTCACTGCTCAATTACAAAAGGAAGACTTACTGTCTTACAAAAGATTTGGATTACATCCACAAGATTTGAACTGAGAAAATAGCATCTGCTAATGCATGATTACAGTTCCAGTTAAGCACATGAACACTTCTTCACTCTTCTTCACTCTTCTTCACACTCTGCTCTACCTTCAAAATATTTAGAACATTATTCGCACACACCATGCATTCAAATGGTATAAGCAATTGCTTATATATATCTGCAACAAGAAATTACATCACTACATGTCGGCCTTAATAAAATAATAAAATGAATACAAACTATTAGCCCAAAACATTAAAGATTATTAATGCAAATCAACCAAGGTCGGCCACAACATAGTGAAGACCCAAAATAAAATTCTCAAACACAAACCACCTTCAAAAATTATTCCTCAAAGATCCACAACACACTACAACACCTTGTCGGCCAAGAACATGAAAAACATGAACACACAAGAGAAAATCTTCAATCGCGAGCACAACGATCAATGCGGACATGCAACACAGATAGAGCATGATCTAAAAACATCCACAAGCATCATGAATCACTAGAGAAGCATCCGCAACAACTAAACTTGCTAGAATCACATCATCTTCATTCATAAACACCAACTAAAGCAAAAAAATGACTGTCAAAATATAAATCTTCATAACACGATCAAATCTTCATGTGGATCTCTGAAACTTAATGTGGATAAACTAGATATACTCGAAAAGAAACCCTTTAATCCACAACTTATGATAATCAATGTATTGAACTAACCAACCAACTTCACTTCACTTCACCACTGACAACCTGCAACTTATTTCATTACAATTTTCTTAATATCCTCGACATATATAACTTCTAAGACATTAATGCCAATAGTGTTGACATCAATTACAACCACATATCAGCAAAACAACCACAACATCCAACAAGATTTGCATCGAACTTTGTGCCTTTCCCGTTCGCATCATTTTGTAGCGTGACATGTCTGAACACTAGCGCGCCGTGTAGATATCTGTGTGCCACACTAATGTCCTAAGATGTTTCAACGCTCAAACAGCTATCTCCAAGCATGTTTGCCACTTGTCCTCGCCTTTTATCAGTGGTAACGACTCGAGTCGCCTTGTAACCGCCCGAGAAGCTTCTTTTCCTTCCTTAAATGTTATCTTTTCATTTCATTTGCAACTCTCTTATGCTTCTAGCTTCACTCTAGCTTCATCCCAACTTCTAGCTTCCTCTTCCACTTCTTGGCACCGCCCTTTGCAATACTCTCAAACTTTCACAAGCTCATTACAACAACACCCTTGGCTCTTGTAGCTTCATCTCCCTCATCTCATACTTGTGAGCATCTTGGGATTCCACATCTTTCTATTGCATCTCTACTTTGTGACATAGGTTCTCCTCCTTGAGCGGAGATTGCTTTTATCACCTCTTTTGTGATATAGGTTCTCCTCTTCAAGTGGGGATTTCTTTTATCACTCATTCTTTGTGGTGCGGGTTCTACTCCTGAAGCGGGTTTTTCTTTCACCACATGCTTTGTCCATTTCAGTTACACTCTTTCTTTCTATCTAGTTGTCTGTGGAGGTGGGAACACCAAAATGAGGGTTTGACTAAGGCAGACCCCTATACAGCTCCAACAATTTCTCCAGATATTACACATGTAGGTTTTGAAGACATTCATTTTACTGGAGGCTTCATCACTTGCGTGGTCGTGACCATTTCCTTTCTTCTCCTTATCTCTATCATTTCTACTTCACTTCAGTTCTATCACTTTATGTTACTTTCCTGTATTCTAGAAGTCCTTAGCAATTAGAATAGAAGTGGTCACTTTGTCATTTCTTGTGATAATCTCGCTTTCTATTCCATACGAGACACCAACGCAACTCAAGGATGCTAGTGTGCTACGTTGTCGTCTGTATTTCACGTTGTCGTCCTTTGGCCGAGAGCTTGTCAATTTATCCATAAAATCTATGATTTTCTCTTTCCAATTCTAAAACTTTCACGTTGTTCCTTGAGGTAGTTTAAGTCAGTTCGCCCCGTGAGGATCTCTAAATGAAGAGAACTCATGAGTAGCGAATCCCCCTTCACTACACTTAACAATGATAGAAAACTATTAACATGCATTAAACACTTTATAGAACTCCTAAATTATATAGGTTTACACTAATATGTAAAAAAAATTGGCATCTCCCCATGTGTGACACTAATTATAGAACTCCTAAATTATTTTTGTTCAAATTCCAAATCAAAAAAATTTAGAGGTTACCTCTCCCCCTGTAAAAAAATGGCATGTCCCCATGTGTGACACTAAGATAGTTTTCATATCTAAAAATGTATTCTTTATTCCACCTTATTCATTTAAAAAACATCATATTTTTCCAAGTTTTAAGAGGTGAAGATGGTCCTAGAACCTGTGGGTTATGGGCCCACAATGCAAATTAAAATAGACTTATGTAACAAATATAGCTATCAAAAAATGGCTATTCTATAAATGCAAAAACTGTGGACAAGATTCAAAGAGGCTTAATAACTATGGAATTTGAGCACTAATGTCTAAATTTGGAAAGACGCAAATTATTAAGTGGGAAAAGCTATATTAAGATACTACATGACAATTAGATTATATAAATTTGAAGACTTGCTTGTCATTAAACATTATATAGGAACATCTTACATTCCTGTGATAACAATGTGTATACACATGTTTATATGAGGAAAGAGTGGGTAGAATACCACAAACCTCTTAAGGGAAAGACTTAGGCTTTAATTATCATTCCCATAATTAATTCTAAAGTGGACTACTACATTATTTATCTTATGATGAGATTTTGTAAAGAAGGGGGAAATTAGTGAAGTAGGATTTTATAACTATTTCACAACTTCTATGTTGAAATATGAGCCATGATATTAATATTATAAGATTCACAATCTTTAATACTAAGCTAGATATTGAAAGTATTGTTTTATTCTTAAAATGTCATGTTCAAACTATGTAAATTCATAAACTCAGTGACATGATAGTTCACAACATGGTATGGTGCCATGAAAATAATCAAAATTGCTGCAAATCTTGATGACAGATTCAATGGTATGTTTGCACAACAAAAAACTAGTGGAGATTTCCTTAAAATGGTGTAATAGTATGGCTAAATAAGATCATGCATTTAGGTGAGGGTCTTCTCTCTTAGTGATCCTATCAAAACATTATTTAAAATGTTACATTAATAAATTTTCCAATATAATCTTAATGATTTTGTCAATTATGTTGATTTTATTGGCCTTAATCTACCAACTATGATTTACTGATGAGATAGGCATTGCTAGTATCCAACTATTTCTTAAGGATTTTTGGGCTTCTAAAGTTGGTATGAAATTCCCTGTCGACTGTCCTATGGAGGAATTTCCAAATCAAACATTTGATATGGATAAGTTGGCAAAGATTCATGCCAATCCTATTTTCTCTTTCACACTATTTTTTTGGTCAATACGTACTAGAAAATGCAGTACATCAAGAAACCTCAAAATATTGTAAAGAAAACTATTAATGAGATAATCTAAATAGATTTTAAAGAAAAAAATATGTTGGAAGATTTATGTTTGGTTTCATTGTTATTGATCGTATGGCCATGGGTTGCAGAGGTGCAACTAGATATTAATCGAAGAAGATGAAGGTTTCTCATACAAAATGCCAACATCTCTACCTTGCACATGATCTTCAGACAATTCAAGTACATTATTGTAGGATCTTCATTTGCAAAGAATAATTTTGTTTTGTTTGCAATCACACGATTTTTACATTCTATGTCTATGAAAACTATTATTTATAAATGCAATGACCTCCTTTAATGCATGCATCCTTTGTTTCCTTGCCCTCCCGACTCTCCCAAAAACTAGTGGCAAGATTTATGACCATCGACAATCTCTTGAGCAATAAATTTTGATCTTAATTTCCTTAGAAAAGAAATAAGGTTCAAATATTTTTGGTTTGACAAAATTAATCATTTTTGGACAACAAAAATATTATGTCCCCAAGAAGAAGAAGACAAAAATAAACAAACATATATATCCTTTGTAGAGAAAACAAATTGAAAGAAGCATTTGGTATCTTATAAATATTTGTATATGTGGATTTTAGTATCTATGATAGTGTGTTTATGGTGTATGGGAATCTCAAGCAGTATGGAATGCATCATCAATTTAGAGATGGAAATAAATATGGAAGAAAGAAAACTAAAACAAACCCAAACAAGAGAAAGATACCATAAGAGGGAAATAGAAAGAAGGGAGAAAGAACAAGAAATAAAAATGGAAGAGGAAATCCTAAAGAAATGACTAGAGTGTGCCAAGATGGGCGTTGTTGAGCGCGTCAATGTGGGTACATATGAGAATAGGAAAGGAAGAGGGAAAGAACCAAAAGCCAAATATACCACAAAATAATAGAAGGAAAAAGTGGTGGAACCTAACCCTAAGGATTTGTTAACTAAACATAAGATAAGTTCACTCACCAATGGAAAGACATAGTCACAAATGAAAAGATACAAAGAACAAATGTCACCCTCGGACCCAAATTCACCCCTTAGGCCAAATATAACACATATAGAGATAGATGAAGAGATAGAAGGCAAAAAACCCCAATTGTGGACAACATATACAGTAAATTGGGACATCATAGAAGGTAACAACCAATCCATTAAGTGGAGGATCATGGAAGAACAAAACAACTACGAAAGGATAGAAAGTGATACCAAACCCAACTCCATATTCAAAAATCAAGAAAATGGTACCAAAAGTATGGAAGAAGGCTCATCAAAAGAAGGCATGACCATGATGAGAAAAATTCTAGTCTTTCAAAGGGGCACTAACAATGTTGTAGAACATGTTTTCCTAGTAGAAACCATATGGAAAAGTCAGAATGAAAAAAGAGAAAGTATATTTTTTAATTTTATTTCATCAATTCTTTAAGAGAAGAACCACTAAAATGGTATCGAAAAGCATACCCCCAAAACAATAAATCATGAGATGAAGTAAAACAAGCCTTCCTAGAAAAATTTGATAGCCCGAAACTCCCAACGAAGGGAGTAAGAAAGCTAAGAGAATTATCTTAGCAAGATGATGATTCAATCTTAGAGTTTGACAAAAGGTTCAAGGAAGTGGTCAAGTGGTTAGATGAACCACTAAATGGAAAACAAAAAAGAGAACGGTTCCTTTCTGCCATAACTCTAGAACTCATAATGGCCCTAGATGGTAGAAAATTTAGCTCATATTCGAAATTGGTCACTTTAGCATGCTAGATAGAAGATCAATCTTGGAGAAGGATAGAGAAGGAAAAAGAGAACAACAAAATGAAAATATTATAGTTAGAATGGACCAATTACGATTAAGATAGGAGCTTATGAAGCAAGAAATCAGTTCGTAGAGGCCTAATATATGGTGTTCCTATTGCGATAGAGAAGGCAACATCTGGAATGAATGTTTGATGGGGATAGGAGAAAAGAAGATAAATGTGCTAAGGGTAGACCTCCACACCATGAGAAAACCCACTTCTCTATATTGTGCCATTTGCAAAGAGTGGGATAGCCATGAAATAGTAGAATTCCCATCACAAAAATTCCAGGTGAAAGAGGAAGCCAACTATGATAGGGAGATGGCATACGTGAAGGGGCTGGCGGAAGGGCCATTACATGCTAGTGCAGGAGCACCAAATCTATCATTTGCAAAATTGAACATTTGATGGTTAGTACGTTGAGTCTAGGGTGTTATGGGGTAATTTGACTATACTTACATTAAATAAGGTCTATGGAGACCATTTACTATGTAATTGGGTGATAGGTGAGTCATTTGTGGTAGTGTGTCAAAAAGTTTCAAAAATGTAAAATGTTGTCATAGCAAATTGAAAAAATGCAACTTTTAGGAATGTGAAGGGTCATAAGAATTTGAAAAGTAGTTATAGGAATTGGGTGGTTAGAACCTAAAGGTAATAAGTATAAAAAGGCTCAAAAAGGCTCGAGCATTGGTTGAAGAAGATTGTATTGAAATCATTCATATAGTCTTTGTTATGCTTTGAAACTTCTTGTAATCTGTAGGGGCATGAAATAGCTCTCATTTTAATCTAGTTTGAGATTCTAACATTTAGATTTTAGTGAGATTTCTTCCATTTTCTGGAGCCACCTGTAAAAGGCCAATGAAGGCTTTGTTTGGAGTTTAAATAATGTTTGTCATTCCACCTACTTTCATGGCTTGTATCTCGGTGGAATTCCTTTTCATATGATATGTTAGGTTTCCTCATGGTTCTGTAGGCAGAGGATTCAAGTTATTTGAATTGGGGTGATGCCCTAGGGAAAAACAATGAGTTTTCCTTGTGAAAAAGGGGGGTTAAAAAAGGTTTTTGATAAAATGTTGAAGGAAACTTCTATGTAAAGGTTATTTGAGTTTTTTTAGGGTATTTATGAAATGTTGGATGCATTTTTTGAGTTAGGTTATCCTGGGTTATAGGAGTTTGAATAAACCCTTGTCATTTTGCAAGTAAAGCAAGGGTTTGGTGGTTCAATATCATAGTGGTCATGGCACTGATGAATGACAGTGGATTTTGAGGTTTTGTATCACAACTAAGGTCTATCAATTGATTCTTGGTGATAACTAGGTGTTTTGGAGGTACCTCCTTTGTAAAAGAGGGCTATTTGGTGGCCTAAAAATAGGGGCAATCTATTGGTTTTCAACTTTGTCTCAAAGAAACCTTATAGGATATTTTGGTATGATATGTTAGGTATAGAAGAGGATCTTAGAAGGTTTTTTTTAGGTCTCTGTATGGCCTTCTCTAAAATATATTGAGAAAAGCAGTTTTGGATGGCTACAAGCCTCTAGGTGTGTTCAAGAAAGGTTGAGTGGATAGTGTTGTAAGGGTGGGTTTCTTGTTTGAGTCAGATCAATTTGAGTTGGTTTGGGGGTCATCACCACCTAGGTTGCAATCACATGCCTAGGACCACAGATATAGGGTCCCCCCATGGTGGAACCTAAGAACAACTAACACCATCCTAGGTCCAAGAGCCTATAGTGGTAATAGCCCATAACGGGGAGGAAGGGGTCATGGACATAGACAAGGGAGAAGAGTTGACACCACCTATTTTGTAAGCCAAGACATTTTTCCATGGATGTTGAGGGGAGAAGATAAAGCAATGCGGATTTTGCAATGAAGAAGATCATGATGCATTTAATTGTGAAATAGTGCTCCAACATTATAAAAATGCACAATCATAGGGTCAAAAGGATAAGAAACAAGATTCAAACACCACGAGAGGGGATCAACTCCTCTACAAAACCCCCAAAGACCTATAAGAAATAACTAAACTATGCCAACAAATAAGAAAGGATAAATGATATATAACAAAAGAAGATAGCAACAAGGAAGAACACTTCTGAGAGGATAGACCCAAGAAAAAGGGTGAATTCACGATAGTAACCCAACAAGGCGCAGATATTGGGAAAATAAATGTGGAAACCATGGAAGAAGAGGAGAGCTTTGAGGAAGAAGGGACATTCTGCCCCACAAAGGAACAAAATGATCAGATAGCTGAACATACTAGAATTATTGAATAAGAGAAAGAAAGAGAGGAGGAACAAAGAAACTACTTTAAGGAACAAGAAGTAAAAGCTCTTAAAAAATTTGCAAAATTAGTAGGATAGCATGAATTGATCACCAAACTAAGGCAATTTAGTAAGTATTGGAACAAGAGAAACATACCACAAGTCAGAACTGTGGGAAAACATTGGAAAATGAGACCTATCATGATTGAACTCTAGATTCACCAAGGAATAACACTTTTGAGAGGATAGACCCAAGAAAAAGGGTAAATTCATGGTAGTAACCCGATAAGGCACAGATACTGGGAAAACAAATGTGCCAACCACAGAAGAAGAGGAGAGATTTGAGGAAGAAGGGAAATTCTGCCCCACAAAGGAAAAACATGATCAAATAGTTGAACATACTAGAAGAATTATCAAACAAGAGAAAGAAAGAGAGGAGGAAAAAAGCAACTACTTTACATAACAAGAAGTAAAAGATCTTAAACAATTTGCAAAATTAGCAAGATAGCATGACCTAATCACCAAACTAAGGCAATTTAGTAAGTATTGGAACAAGAGAAACATACCGCAAGTCAAAACTGTGGGAAAACATTGGAAAATGAGACCTATCATGATCGAACTCTAGATTCACCAAGGAAGAACACTTATGAGATGATGGACCCAAGGAAAAGGGTAAAGTCACGGTAGTAACCCGACAAGGCACATATACTAGGAAAACAAATGTAACAACCACAAAAGAAGAGGAGAGCTTTGAGGAAGAAGGCACATTTTGTACCACAAAGGAACAACATGATCAAATAGTTGAGCATACTAGAAGAATTCTCGAACAAGAGAAAGAAAGAGAGGAAGAAAAAAGAAACTACTTTATGGAACAAGAATAAAAAGCTCTTAAACAATTTGCAAAATTAGTAGGATAGCATGACTTGATCACCAAACTAAGTAAATTTTGTAAGTATCGAAACAAGAGAAACATACCACAAGTCAGAATTGTGGGAAAACATTGGAAAGTGAGACCTATCATGATCAAACTCCAGATTCACCAAAAGAAGATCCTGAAATTAATGGTTGATATAGGCTCAAATGTGAATCTAATCCCATATGAGAATTCTGAGTAGACTAGCATTAGAACCAACTCCCTACAACATTAGTTTGGTGGATGGTATTGGAATGAAAGCAATGGGTACATGGAGAAGTGTGGAAGTTAATGGAAAGGGGGTGAAATAATTCGTAGAATATGAGGTAGTCACTATGAAGGAGACATTTAACTCATTTGATGCATTATTAGGGCTAAGATGGTTTGTTGATACTTGAGGAATCATAGATACCCAAAAGGAGGAAATATCCTTCTTAGATGATAAAAGAGTGGTCAATATACCCCTAGGGAAGAAGCACGAAGGACCTTATATAGAAGAGGTAAAAACAAAAGAGTACAAGGATAATGACCAAACGATAAACACCATAACCATACCAGTCGATGAAACTCAAGAAGAACCTAATTTAGAGGGAGAACTAGAAGTAGAAGACACTAAAGGAATTACTAATAGTGAAGTGGTGTTAGAAGCATGGATACAAGATAACCAAGAAGTGTATTCTCAAATATTATTTGGCTTCCAAAGAATATTCATGATAAGGAAAACCCAACCAGAACAAGGTAGTGTAGTGCAATACATGTGTGATATCGCCACGAAGGGAGAAAAGAGTAATAAAGGGGACTCTCGCATGAATTGTCATATTTCTCAAGAGATCATTCAAGTTAAGTTTCCCAAATATTTTGGAGTAGGTGAACTAATACCCTATATACCCCAAATTGAGAGAATCCTCCCCAATGAAACAGTTAGACTAGCCAGACTACCGCATACTCTTACTTGCACTCTCACATGTTGGTATAACACACACAAGAAAACCATAAAGAAATGGGACACATTTAAGACATTGGTAAAGGCTAGATTTCTACCAAAGGTAGGAGATTACAATGGCATACCTCCCTATGAAGACGACATTCCATCAAAAAAGCAACTAGACATATGTAGATATTGCTAGGATAGAAACTATGAGTACAATGATTGATTATATATTCAATTTCTCTACTAGAAATTGTTCTCGGTGGAAAGAAATTGGTATATTGATTAGGAGAGAAGTGAAGAAAGTAGAACATGGATAAAATTAGCCACGAACTTCATCCAAACCTTTTCACTTTTCAGTAACAACCCACAAATACAAACTGTACTCAAGAAAATAAAGGGAATTATCTTTAGCCCAATGGAAGAAGAGGAAACACCAGTACCACAACCCCATTCCACACCATCAAAGGAAGAAGAAATATATGAATACAAGGATTGGACAAAATGGGAGGTGTCCAGATTAGAAAAACATTGTTGTGCAATGCAGGATGATGAGGAAGAATAAACACAGGATATAGAAATTTGTCAATGGGAGAGAGAAATAGGAGAAACTACCACCCCAAAACAAAAATACTACAATGGACCAACTAAACTGAAAGAAAAAAACATTATGGCAGAAGGCGATCCTAAACTCACACATGTAGGAGATTATTGGGATGAAAAGGTGGTTGCACAAACGATTGAAACACTAACCGACTTCCAAGATCTATTTCCCCAAAATTTTATCGAGATGAAAGGGATCAAAGAGGAAGTGGAAGTTATGAAGATCCAACTCAAAGAAGGTTCCAAACCAGTCTGGAAGTTACCATATAGATTAAATCCTAACATGAAAAAGAAAGTAAACATTGGAATAGAAAATATGTTGGTCGTTGGGATAATCAAACTGGTAGAAGATGCGGAATGGATAAGCCCAATGGTAGTACAAAAAAAAATATTGGAGAAATAAGGGTGTGTGTCAAATTTTGAGAACTCAAAAAAGCATGCATACATGACCCATTTCCCACACCATTCACAAATAACATATTAGAATTGGTAGTTGGAAGGGAGATTTATTCATTCACCAATGGCTTTTTTGAATACCAACAAGTGAAGATCAAGGAAGAGGATCAACCCAAAACAAATTTTGCTACCGAATGGGGATCATATATGTGCACAGTAATGCTATTTGGATTAAAGAATGCTTTGAATTTATTCAACCAAATAAGATCATTACTTTCAAAGACTTTATTCATGATTTTCTTGAAGTCTACTTAGATGATTGGATAGTTTATGGCCTAGTGAAATACCATGTTCAAATTCTCTGATGATGCTAAACCATTGTAGAAGCATGCATATTTCACTAAACCTAAATAAATGCACATTTTTGATACCATATGGGACACTCCTAGGCCACATAATATGCAAAGAAGGACTAATGGTAGACCCAATGAAAGTAGCCATAATCATAAATCTGCCACCACCGAAGAATGATCTGAAAGTCAAGACATTTTTAAGATACATGGGGTATCACAGGAAATTCATCAAGGTTTATGTTGGAGTTGCAACCCCACTAGAAGACCTTCTAAAAATAGGATGAAGCATCAAATGAAACTAGGAATCCCAAAAGGCCTTTAATACTTTAAAGAAAAAATTTGCAGAGGCACCAATCCTCATCTTTCTATATTGGAACAATCCCTTTCATGTTCATGTTGATGCCTCTAGAATAGAAATAGGGGTAGTGCTCACCCAACCAAAGGGGAATAAAGATCATCCTATAGCATTTGCTAGTAGGAAATTATCAACAGTAGAGAAGAATTACACAACCATTGAAAGAGAAGCATTAGCAATGGTATACACCCTACAAAAGTATCGACATTATTTACTATCCACCCATTTTACCTTCTTCACAGAACATGAACCCCTTAAATACCTACTCAAAAAATTGGTATCTCATGGTCAAATATCTATATGGCTATTACTATTCCAAGAATCCAATTTTAAAATAATGGTAAAACCTAGAAAGAAAAACCAAGGACCAGATTACATATCACAGATTGAAACCAGTGAAGAACTAGATATATACGAAGAAGAGTTACCTGGTACACACTTGTTTCGCATTACAACAATACCAAATGAAATGCAAGCAAAAGGGGAACCTAAAACCTTAGGGTCCCACACTTTTCCCTAGTTTCATTAATAATAGGGAGATCTTGTGTATAGGGATAGAAATGAAAAGACGGAATGGAGATTTGATGGATTTGTACAAGGTATGTGATTGACTTACAACCTAATAGGTGAGTCAACCAGCCCTTAACCGAATCTATAAATATCCTAATGATATGCAATGATCTAATTGTCCTAATGATGCAAATAACCACTTTAACATAAAAATAATAGATCTAAAATATCATAGAGAAAATCAAACAACAAAAATAGAGAGGGGAGGACACTGTGCACCTGTGGTACAAATTTCAACTTAATTTTCAAGGATATTTCCTCTTGGGGCACCACTTTCCTAGTAGGTCTTTTTTTCTAATCTATTTTCATAGTCCTGTGATGTCAGATCCGCACTTCCATTTCCTGTTGGCAAACTTGTCGGATCACTATTAGATATTTCCGAATTGAGTTTTGTTAGTTTTCAAGGCTTAGGGTTTCAGATGTAACAATGAACAAAAGTGTCTTCAAACTTCCTTTGATCTTCAAAATACCTGAAATCCGCACATTCACAAAGAGAGGAAATGTTGTGCCATTTTAGGGGCTTGCCTTGGTCAAATCCTATGTTAGTGTTTCCACTTCCATAATGGCAATGTCAATGATAAATGGATAAATGATAGGAAGGAATGATGAATTCACAAAGTGTTGTAACTCACCACCCTTCAATGGTTTCCTTGAAGTACTCAAGTCATACACATCACCTCAAGGTCTTGGAGCTTGCTTCCTTGATCTTGCTTGAATGCTTGAATTTCTTTTGAGACCTACAACAAGTGTTAGCCTTCATAAAACAATGATAATATGAATAAACATGGACTCACATAATATTTCACATGATGTTGGATCTTGAATTTCCGCAATAAATCCTTTAATGGCTACTCTTGAATTTCTCTTGAATACTCTTTCTTGGCATTTCAATTCACACCTCTAGAATGCGAATTAGAAATGGATAGGTATGTATAGATAAAATGATCTTCGAATTAGGAGGGGAAGCTCCCTCTTTGTTGATGTTGCTTAAACAAAGTAAACTAAAACTCATTTGCCAATCTTTTTGTTCCGCTAAGAGCACAAGGTTATAAAACTCAAACATCGTAGCTAAGATTTTCTCTTTTGAATTTCAACTACAACTAAGCCTACTCTAATGACGTTTCTAACCACTCCAGTAAACACAAAGCTTGAGAGTTAGAAATGAAAAAGGAATGATTCTTTGGCATAAATAATTAAATAAACTTTCTTCCAATGCGCATCTATTGTACTTTCAATGCAAGTTGAAATAGAGATCATATAAGCATAACACATGAAACAGAAACCTGAGATAGTAGATCCAAGCAAATGAGGCATAAGATTCCTTTTCTCAAATTTCAAGTAACAAAGATTACACTTCTGGGACATGATTGTAGCAAAATAGGCTTACAACTTAGTGATCAACCAAAATACATTGGCACAAGACACAAGAACTGGACAATAACTTGTAGCTAAAAGAGGCATAAAAGCTTTCTCTTACACTAAGTGAACTGAAACTGAACAACAACAACTTGTAGGAAAAATAGGCTCAGCAATTTGCTATCACAATAACTATTAAAGAAAAATGGGAAACTGCCCTTATTTATACACAAGCAAAGGAGTAGGGAACCCTAAAATCTCCTTCCTTTTACAACTAAGACTTGCCAACATGCAAGCTTTATTTTTAAAACTAAAATAAGATAAGCATCTAACAACCTATGAAAGCAAAAAAAAAGAGGGAAAGTGACAACTATTACATCTCGATTTCTTTCTCCTTCAAAGAATGGATAAGCATGAGACAGGAATAGAAAGAAAGCATGAGATAAGAATGGAAAGAAAGATGGGAGAAAGTTGATGCTTTAAATCTCAACCCCATCCACCAAAAAGATAGAAATTGTATCTCTATAAGGAGCATCAATACTATCTATATCAAAATTCCGCTTTTCAAGGATCTCTTCACCTTCTGCAATTGAACATAGAGAATATTTCACATCTTCGACTAATTTATCGAATCTTGATACTTTCGACGGTTCTTCAACTAGAGTGATGACCTTTTATAAATACATCCTCTTGCTTCAGCATATCTTTTGCAACTTTTATGCTTCTAACACTTCTCTTGATTTTCAATGGAAGAGTATTGTACAACTCTTTTCCAATACTTGTCCTCTTGCTCATACCACATCTTTTTACATTCTTTGACTGAGATGATAATTTTTTCAGACCAAGGTGGTATTGAAAAGCATTTTTCAATCATGTTTGGCTTGTGACTGCAAACTACTCTTCCATCTGCTGCTTGAATTTCTTGTTTTGCGATGTTGTAATGCTTGATACAAGTAATTACGAACTCTAGACTTTGCACTGAAACATAAATTGATGTTGTTGCAAGTAATCTGGATTGACCAAGGTGTTTGATAGCAACATTATCAGGATCTTCCAAAGCATGCAAATTGAACACTAGTTTGACATGATGCAAGTCAGTTTCAGCAGTTTAAATGAAATCGCGATATAGCACTAATTTGGTCTTGAATTCGATGGGAGAGTACTCCATATTGAAAAACTTGAAGATTGACTGTAAACTTGACTATGTTTGGACAGGTTTTGCAAAAACCCAAAATTTAGCTTGCTGATTTTTCTTCTTCAAACGAGCAGATTTCTCAAAAAAAAATCTGAGATATGGGTTTTGTAGAGAATCTCGTTGCAATAAGAGCCAGATTGCTCATTTTTGAAAATTGTTGATGGCTGGTTACAAAACTAAAACCCTAATTTTTTATTTTTTTCTAAAAGCTGGGTTTTGTGCAGAATCACGTTTGAGATGGACCCAAATGATCAGATTTTGAAAATTTTGAAGATTTCTTGGACATGCATGAGAAAATCAGGTTCTTGAAAAATATAAAAAAATTCAAAATTGTTGAGAATCTTGAACTGAGCTGGCCCAAATTGCTGAAAATTGAAAAAGATGACCTCCTCCTTCTGAAAATAGATGCCTTGGAAAAATAAAGCATTTAAAAAAGAGCCTCTATGTGAGTTGATCAAGAAAATATGAACTCTGAAAAATCTCCAAGTTTTTCCCTTTGAATCTTGAATTGAATAAAATTTTAGGCTTCTTCTCTCTTGCCTTGGACGCCACCTACAAAAATTGTGAAGAATGAATGCAAAGGAATCCTTTTAAATAAGTTTTTAGGTTTGAAAACTGTTTTATTTCCTAAATTTAGAACTGTGAAACCCTAAATCAAGTGCATCGAACTTGGGCACTTTTTTTTTTATGTTGACAGATGAAATTTTGAAAATTTTCTCTAAGGCATGAAAGCTTGGATGCCCTTCTTGGAAGACTTAGCCATTTTCTTGAATTTTCCTAAATTTAGCTTGATTTTGACCTCATCTTGACTTTGAATTCCAGGTGCTAGGTTGATGATGTGAACTAGCCAATTGTTCCGTTATGGAGCTTGAGTGAATCTGACAAGATCATCCTAGAGGCTAATTTGGATAAAAACATCATCTTGACCTACAAAATGTTGTGCATCCTTGGCTGCCTGGGGCGCCCATGGCTTCCAGTGTTATCCATTTTTTGATATTCTTCAACTTATATGTTTTCCTTGATTGTCTGATGAATTCTCATTTTTGGTTGATCAAGTGGTCCGATGAAATGATGGCTAGACTC
The DNA here is from genome assembly GCA_007258455.2 of Sequoia sempervirens. Lineage (NCBI taxonomy): Eukaryota > Viridiplantae > Streptophyta > Pinopsida > Cupressales > Cupressaceae > Sequoia > Sequoia sempervirens. The sequence continues at coordinate 385,522,802 of VDFB02353493.1, read as the reverse complement.
GTTGGATAGCCTGATGAATTCTGAGGGGGGGTCTCCTGGGAGTGATATTTCCTGAAAGCTGAATTTTGGGGGTTAAAAGCTTGGGCGTCCCTGGTTACCTGGGGCACCCAACTCTTCCAGAGTTAGAATATATTATGAGATTTTCATCTTGCACAATTTCATCACTTTGCTCCACCTTCGATATTTGATGACTGCCAACTCTAATGAGCTTGCATATGATTGTGTTTGAGAGATGCTTCAAAATTGACGAGAACATACTGGAGGCGTTAAACCCTAATTCATCCATTTAATGACCCAAAAGTTGGGAACCTATCTCCTCCTGGGGCACCCAATATCTCCAACCTTAGCCATTTTTTTGGCTCTTTTTGAACCTTCAAACTTGAAACTTCATGTTATGCCCTCTGTTCAATCTAAATTGTTGGCAATTAACAAGCCTCATGATCTGGCTAAGATATTCAATGAAAAACTAGCAAAATTCTGAAGGGATTGATTGATCTGGAAAACCCTAATTATTGGATTTGAGCCTCCAAAACCTTAGGAACCCCTAGCTACTTGGGGCACCCAAGCTTACCAGACTTAGTTTATTTTCTAAGTTTTCATGATTTGGATTCTACCATTTTCCAAGACTTCTCTGTTTGATCTGAGATTCTCGTTGACTGACCGATCAAATGACTGTGCTGATGGATTCACTACAGAGCCTGCTAAATTTTGAGTAGCATTGTCTAGGAGCACAAACCCTAATTCTGACATTTGGTGCCTTGAAAAGTTGGGCACCCCTGGCTACCTGGGGCGCCCATCTCCTCCAGTGATAGTTTTATTTTCAAAAAATTTAGTTATGCATTCGTCCCTTGTGCTTTTCGTTACCTTGACTATTGGAAACTAGAAAAAATTCTAAGGCACGAGCATCTAGGTGCTTAGATTCAGCCGGGGTGCTTGAACTTTCCATACTTAGCCAAAAATTTACATTTTTCAACTTTCATAACACCCCTTCTCCATTCTCCATTCTACGTTCACGTTCATCATTTCTCATCTTTTTTTCAGTGCTTGAATGTTTGAATCTGACACCTAGCAGTTGAGTAACCTCCATTAATGACCTTGGAGCTCCTGAAAAAGCAGAATAGATCCACTAGGGAAAAACTAGTCTTTTGACGATTCTAACTAGACCAGCTTGATGAGGAAGTATTTTAAGCCAATCAAAATCAATTTGAACCCTAGAAGCCAAAATTTCTATTTTTAGAAAAAAATTCCAACATCCATTTGAGAAGAAACCTAGAAAAAAGTTATATTTTTAGAAAGTTTCTAAAAATAAAAACTTTCATAAAATTTAGGGTCAAAAAATTGAGATTTGGGTTTTGTAGACTTGGTCACTCTGAGCAGACCCAGATCGTTACATTTTGAAAATTTTGAGTTTTTGACCCTCTTGCAAGACATGCAAATTCCCAATTTTGACCTTTTTGATAATTTTAACAAGACTTTTACTAATTTCTTCAAAATGCCTAAGTGTAGCAAAAATTTTAATTTGGGGTACAACATTTGGCCCTGTCTAGAGACCATGTCAGACACTTTTGGCTTAGGAGAACCAAAGAATCTCTGGATTTTTAAGCATAAACCAATGCCTTATCCATTGGGTATCAGAGTCAACAACATTTCCTAATCACCTATTGTAATACTTTCCTAAGTCACCTATGACAGGACTTCCTAGAATCACCTAAAAGTTGGACTTCCCTAAAAATCACCTAAAACTAGACACCTAATCACCTAAAACACAACGAAACTGTTATGGAAAGGGGAAACACAACATAACGATCACATCACGAAAAGGGGAAACACATCACGAAAACAAAAAGGAACAATTATTTATAGAAATTTTACTCCACCCCCAAAGGGATGAAGTGCTTCAGGTACTACTCGTTGTGTGGTAACGGGAGGAGACCTCCATCTAAGCGCAAGATAATATAAATGTTCTCCCCTAAGATTTTGTGAATCTTGAATGGCCCTAGCCACAAGGAATCAAATTTTACATGCGTTCCCTTGGGCTCATGTCTCTATCCCACAGCAAGACTTGATCTCCAACTCAAAATATCACTAGCGAGCTTTCTTATCAAAAAATTTCTTCACTCACTCTTGATGCTGAGTGATTTTTTCAACCACCTCCACCCTTTCTTCTTGAAGCTTTGTCAGGTACAGGATGCACTTTTCAATTGGATATGTGAACTCCCCATCTTCCACTGTGAAAGCCAGCTGTAAGGCGGACAACTCCAGTGTGATAGGTAACATAGCCTCCATACTATACATGATGATGAAGGGCGAGGTACCAATGGCTCTCTTGGTAGTAATTATGTCTACCCATAGAGCATCATAGAGTTTCTTATTCCAAGTTCATTGACTGGAATCAACTAACTTGTGTATGATTATGACTATGTTCTTGTTTGATGACTTAGCCTGTCCATTACCCTGAGGGTAATAATCTAATAAATGTGATAAAGTGATAGTGTGATCAAAATAGAACTCCAATAGCTCCTTTGATGAGAAACATGTTGCATTATCTATCACAATTTTGTGAGTCACCCCGAAGCGCGTAACAATATTTTCCTTCAAGAAGTCACACATGACCTTAGACGTAGCCCGGTTGGTAGGAATAGTTTCAACCCATTTTGTGAAATAGTATGTGGTTGTTAGGACATAAATATGCCCGTTACTCAAATGTGGGTTAATACGACCTACAAAATCCAAACCCCATTGTTGAAATGGAGCATCAATAACAACTGGCCTAAGAGGAATGGTTGCCAACTTCATCTTGCCAACAAACTGCTGACACAACTGACATTTGTGCACCCATTCATATGCGTTGCGAAATATAGTCGGCCAAAATAATTGTGATCGTAAAATTTTAAATGTTGTAACCCTTGATGAAAAGTGGCCATCGCATGCTTGACTATGGAAATCTTCCAACAAACATCGTTGTTGTTCTTTGTTGACGCATAACAAAAATGTTCCATCAAGCCCTCGCTTGTATAGAACATTGTTCATAAGCACAGAGTTCTATGCTTTCAGCTTTAGTGTTCTCTTATGTTGCTTATCTAGGTGTCTTGGACATTCACCAGAAGTCAGGTAATACCATATCTCAGTAAACCATTCTCCCGTAGATTCAACTAGTAGGACCATAGGAAGATCCTCTTTATCTTTAGGTTCAAGTTCTGGTACACCTTTGGCTTGGAGCTTCTTATCACCATCCTCTGCCATCAACTGACAAAGACCTCTCCCATGAACAAGTTTGGTTAGCTTGATCTTCAAATCATACTCTTGCACTCTTGTGACCCAATTTCCTCTCTTTGTGCCCATCTCCTGTTGAGTTAACACACTTTTAACTACTGGATCAGTGACATATACAATTGTGTGGGAATTCAAGATGTAAAATCTAAAATTCTTTACAGCTTAGACCACTGCATATGCATTCTTTTCAATCTGAGAGTATCGTGACTCACTATCCTTCAAACTACTGCTCATGAAATCTATTGGAAACTTAGTTTCTTCATTCAATTTTTGTGTCAGTATGGCAGACAAAGTATGCTCTGATGCATAGTAATAAAGGATAAAATCCTTATCAAAGTCAGAATGGGCGAACACTAGTTCTTGGTTGATAGCTTCTTTTATTGTAATGAATGCCTTCTTGCCTTCTTCTGTCCACTTGAAAATGAACTTCTTCATCATAGCAGAAATATCTTTTGTCAATTCAAAAAAATCTGGTACAAACCTTCATTTTTCCAAAGGAGTGTACCCCAGTTTTTCTTTTTGGGAGAGATAAGTTTCTGATAGACTCAACCCAACTTGGGTCAATTTGAGTTCCTTCTTTAGAGACGATGTGACCAAACAACTTTCCCTCCACCACAAAGATGGAATTTTTAGGATTCAATGATATTTTATGGTATTTGCATCTCTCGAAGACTTTCCCTAGATGTGAAAAATGATCTCCTTGTATCTTCGAGAAAATAGTGAGGTCATCGAGATAGGGAACAATTACTTTATTTCTCAAGTCTCCAAACACCAAATACATGGCTCTTTGAAATGTAGCACCGACATTGATGAGGCCGAAGGGCATTCTTTCATATGCAAATATACCCCAGGAGGCAGTGAACGTCGTCTTGTACTAATGTCCTTCGGCCACTGCAATCTGATTGTAACCAAAAAAAACATCCAATAAGGACAACATCTTCGAACCGGTAACCGTCTACAAGGTATGCTCCATGATTGGCAAAGGATAATTATCCTTGAGGGAAGATTGATTCAAGTTCCTGAAATATACACAAATTTTGATTTCTCCTTTTTTATTTTGTACAAGAACTATCTTAGACACCCAGGTGGAATGATGAATTGGAAAGATAATTTTGGCATCCACCATCTTCTGGATTTCCACGTAGATGGTATCTTGTATTCGTGGATTATAGTGTCTTTTTTTTTCCTAAAGAGCTCTGCTTCAAGTTTAAGAGGAATTGTATGAGACAATTCTCTTGGTGTGAAAACTTTCAAGTCTTCGTAGGTCCAGGCGAATACATCTAGGTATTGTCTGAACATAGAGATAAACCTCTCACTTTCCTCTACAGTGCAACATGTACCCAAATTAACAAGTTGGGGCTTGTTATCTATGCCAATATTTACTTGATGATACTCAGCAGAGGTCCTATCTCTTGAGTTCTTTTGTCTTGACTGTATCAGTCATGCCTGTCAAAAATGTTCTCCAAGGACACCAAGCCCTTGGGAATTTTATTACCCTTCAACTGGATAATGCTTGTTTCTGGCTTTTCTAAATTTCCTTTATCTTCAACAACTTTTGGCACATCGAAGACTTCTATTACCAATTCTCTGAAAGAAAATGAACTTCCCTCAAATAAAAATTCTTTGAAATTATCTCCCATAACAAGAAATTCCTTAATATGGTCATCGTCATCAAAAAATTTCCAATTATCACAGTTATCAAGTACAATTGGCCTGTATATAAGCTCAATAGCAAATGCATTCTGGCGAAAGTCAGAATGTGGGTTGATATCGCAAGAGAATCTACTTTACTATTGTCTAGAAATGGAATGTACTTGATATCAAATACTTCAAACCATTCTATTGCATTCCACGCCCTCTTTCTACAATGTTGGAGATGATCCGCTTTTACTTTGAATTGGTCTCTGACCTACTTCACAACCAACTCCGCATCACCTTCAACTTTCAATTGTTTAATATCCATATCCTTTCCATTTCTGAGACCTAGTAAGAGCACCTCATATTCCACCGTATTGTTTGTACATTAAAATTGCAAGCGGTATGCAAAAAGATATAACTGTCCTGTAGGAGAAATTATTACAACTCCCACTCCTGAACCAGCAGTAGAACAACTCTCATCAAATTACAGTCCACAGCTTCATATCATCTATTAATTTATTTTCAGAACATGAAACCTCTTAACTTTCTTCAGGTATCTCTAACAGCATAGCACAAGTACCAAGGCATGTTTCTTGGTATAGAATTTGGGCTTGAGGATCTTGAGACTTCACCATAGCAAATCGAGACTTGGGCTCTAGTTCTAGCTTGAAAGTACCATTCATTAGTGGAATATTCACAGAAGACCAATCCATTTGTATCTCCCCACCGAGGTCTTTGTAGAAGCTTCTACTCAATAACATCCTATAGCTAGCTAGAATGTCAACTACCAGGATAGTCATCATTATCTTTTTCTTTGGACAAGCCACCAACCCCACTTGAGCATCTTTCAATTGTATGACCAATGGCACTGACTTGGACTCCAGTGAATAACATTTTTCTTTTTTCTTAGTGCATGAGATTCCTAGTGCATTCATCACTTGTAGAGGCATGATGTTCTCTGAGGCTCCTGAATCAATAATACAATTGCTCAGTTTGAAACCACCTATATACAAAGAGATATAAAAGGGCTTAGGATTGTCTTCTACTGACATGGATGATTCAAGCAATGTCGGTTGAACAACAAGTTCCTTCTTTACAACCTTAAGGAGTGTATTCAACAGTTTTAGGTGATCTTGGAGATATTCCAGCTGAGAAATTTGTACTTTATTCTTCATTAGGGAGTCTACAATATCAAAATTTGTTAAAGATGAGTCTTGATCCATTTCTTTCACTTTCTCTTGAGAAGGCTTGGAATTATAAGTAGAAGCTACTTCTTTTCCTTTCTCTTTTTCTTTTTGTGCTTTGAGTCTCTCTTCCTCTTCTTCTTTCTGTGCTTTCAAATGTTGAGCTCATGTAAACACAGGTATTATAAAGTTTTCAGGATTCATTGCAAGAGTGTACTAACGGGGATCTTCTCCTTCCTCAATATCGGGTTCTCTTTCAAAGTATCTCGTTGCTTGCAAGAGTGTGCTGACGGGGATCTTCTTCTTCTTCAATATCGGGATCTTCTTTTTATGCTTTGAGTCACCATCAAATTTGTCTGTCTATGGTAAGACAACATTCAAACTTGGTGTTGGGACAAAACTTGAACTGGGTGCAGCTTCAATGTATCCCATAATCTAGTTCATTCCTAAATTCTCTGGACATGTAGTACCAGTATGTGCATCGGTCTCATGGAAAAGACAAAATACAACATTTTGCGTCACTTTCATTGTTGGCCTTGGTGGAGGTGTTGGCAATCATGGCTTGTAATTATTGAAAGGCTAAAAATTATTTCTCTTTGGCTGATACAGTTGTTAAGGTTTATATTGTGGTGGTGGTAGTGCAAGCATCTCCTTGGCTACCTTTTGTAGTAGTGGATTTGTAGAACTCTAAAAGAGAGGCCTGATTGAATCCCTCTTCATCTTGTCGGAAGTGATCATATTATCTTCTAGCTCGATGGCATGTTCTTGCGCATCCATCAATTTTGTTTCTTTTGTCATCTTCAGGAAGAAGGCTATCTCTAATAGAAGAGAATTTATGAAGCAGCTCATCATCTCTAGAGATGGATTAAGTATAGAAGAAAGTCTTGTAACAAGACAATTAAATCTTGCTACAAACTCCCTCATTGGATCGTTGTGTTCCATCTTTGAATTTGCAAGTTGGGAAAACAACCAATGACTGTCTTCAACAAGCTTGAATCTTTCCAAGGATTTCTCACTCATAGTTTCCCAGCTTGTAATAATGCTCGGCTCCAGGTGATTGAACCAATCAGCAGCATTTCCCACAAGAGTCTCCACAAAGAGATGCACAACGATGTCTTCATGTGCCACATGCAAGATGGAGCAAGCCGTTGAGAAGGAAAATATATGATCATCAGGATGTTGAGTCAGGATGTTGAGTTTTGTCATCGTGAAACCGTGGAAAGTGCTTCCTTGACCCTTTAGGTAACTCATGATGTTCCCGCAAAGCCATAGGTCCAATGCTATTACCCCAAGGTAATGAGGGTAGACGTCTCAAATTCCTACCAACATTATTTTTGTTATCACCCATTGCTTTTGGTTGGATCATGCAATAGGGTACCAGATGGTCATTGCCATGTCATAAAGCGTAATATTTCTTGAAGTTTTACGCCTTGTTCCCCATGGTGGGCGCTAGAAAATTGTTGGTGTTTCAATTTGCACCTTTGTAATGTGAATTATAAATAGACAACTATGCACAAATAAACTGCTCTTCGAATTAGGAGAGGAAGCTCCCTCTTTGCTGATGTTGCTTAAAGACAGTAAACTAAAACTAATTTTCCAATCTTTTTGTTCAACTAAGAGCATAAAGTTATAAAACTCAAACGTCATAGCTGAGATTTTCTCTTTTGAATTTCAACTACGACTAAGCCTACTCTATTGACGTTTCTAACCACTCAAGTAAATGTAGTGCTTGATAGTTTGAAATGAACAAAGAATGATTCTTTGACATAAATACTTAAATAAACTTTATTCCAATGCACATCTATTGTACTTTCAATGCAAGTTGAAATAGAGACCATATAAGCATAACACATGGAATGAAAACCTAACATAGTAGATCAACACAAATGAGGCATAAGATTTCCTTTTCTCAAATTTCAAGTAAAAAAATTACACTTCTAAGACAACAGGATTGTAGAAAAATAGGCTTACAACTTAGTGAACAACCAGAATGCATTGACACGAGACACAAGAACTAAACAATAACTTGTAGCTAAAAGAGGCATAAAAGCTTGCTCCTACACTAAGTGAACTGAAACTGAACAACCACTTGTAGGAAAAATAGGCTCAACAATTTGCTATCACAATCACTGTTAAAGAAAAATGGGCAAGGCTGCCCTTATTTATACACAAGAAGAGGAGTAGGGAACCCTAAAATCTCCTTGCTTTTACAACTAAGACTTGCCAACATGCAAGCTTTATTTTTAAAAATAAAACAAGATAAGCATCTAACAACCTATGAAAGTAAAAAAAACAAGGAAAGTGCCAACTATTACATCTTGATTTATTTCTCCTTCAAAGAATGGATAAGCATGAGACAAGAATAGAAAGAAAGTGGGAGAGAAGAATGGAAAGAAAGTTGGGAGAAAGTTGTTGCTTTAAATCTCGACCCCATCTGCCAAAAAGCTAGAAACTGTATCTCTATCAGGAGCATCAATACTATCTATAGAAAAAATCCACTTTTCTAGGATCTCTTCACCTTCTACAATTGAACTTAGAGAATCTTTCACATCTTCGGTTGCTTTATCAAATCTTTCTACTTTCAGTTGCTTTGCAACTAGAGTGATGACCTTTTATAAATATATCATCTTGCTTGAGCATATCTTTCGTAGCTTTTATGCTTTTAACACTTCTCCTGATTTTCAATGGAAGAGTATTGTACAATTCTTTTCCAATACTTGTCCTTTTTCTCATACCATACCTTTTTACTTTCTTCGACTGAGATGATGATGTTTTTAGACCAAGGTGGTATTGAAAATAAATTTTCAATCATGTCTAGCTTGAGACTGCAAACTACTCTTCCATTTGCTACTTGGATTTCTTGTGTTGTGGGGTTGTAATGCTTGATACAAGCAATTACAAACTCTAGACTTTGCACTGATATGGGAATTGATGCTAAAGCAAGTAATCCAGATTGATGGTGTCTAATTGCAACATTTCATGTCTTCTATAGCACTTATTTGGTCTTGAATTCGATGGGAGAGTACTCCATACTGAAAAACTTGAAGATTGACTATAAACTTAACTATGTTTGGACAAGTTTTGCACAAACCCTAAATTTAGCTTGTTGATTTTTCTTCTTCAAACGAGTAGATTTTTCAAAAACAAATATGAGATATGGGTTTTGTAGAGAATCATGTTGCAAGAAGACCCAAATTGCTCGTTTTTGAAAATTGTTGATGGCTAGTTGCAAAACTAAAACCCTAATTTATGAATATTTTCTAAAAAAATATGAGAGTTGGGTTTTGTGTAGAAGCACGTTTGAGATGGACCCAGATGATCAGATTTTGAAAATTTTGAAGATTTCTTAGACATGCATGAGAAAATCAAGTTCTTGAAAAATATAAAAAAATTCAAAATTGTTGAGAATCTTGAAATGAGCTGACCCAGATTGCTGAAAATTGAAAAAGATGACCTCCTCCTTCTGAAAATTGATGCCTTGGAAAAATAAAGCATTTAAAAAAGAGCCTTTGTGTGAGCTGATCAAGAAAATATGAAGAACTCTGAAAAATCTCCAAGTTTTTCCCTCTGAATCTTGAATTGAATAAAATTTTAGGTTTCTTCTCTCTTGCCTTGGATGCCACCTACAAAAATTGTGAAGAATGAATGCAAAGCAATCCTTTAAATAAGTTTTTAGGTTTGAAAACTATTTTATTTCTTAAATTTAGAACTGTGAAACCCTAAATCAAGAGCATCGAACTTGGGCACTTTTTTTTATGTTGAAAGATGAAATTTTGAAATTTTTCTCTAAGGCATGAAAGCTTGGATGCCCTTCTTGGAAGAATTAGCCATTTTCTTGAATTTTCCTAAATTTAGCTTGATTTTGATCTCAGCTTGACTTTGAATTCCAAGTGCTAGGTTGATGATTTGAACTAGCCAACTAATCCATTGTGGAGCCTGAGTGAATCTGACAAGATCATCCTAGAGGCTAATTTGGATAAAAACATCATCTTGACCTTCAAAATACTGCGCGCCCTTGGCTACCTGGGGCACCCATTGCTTCTGGTGTTATCCATTTTTTGACATTCTTCAACTTCTGTGTTTTCCTTGATTTTTTGATGAATTCTCATTTTTGGATAATTAGGTGGTCCGATGAAATGATGGCTAGACACATTGGATAGCCTGATGAATTTTGAGGGGGGTCTCCTAGGAGTGATATTTCCTTAAGCTAAATTTTGGGGGTCAAAAGCTTGGGCGCCCCTGGTTACTTGGGGCACCCATCTCTTCCATAGTTAGAATTTATTCTGAGATTTTCATCTTGCACAATTTCATCCCTCTGCTCCGCCTTCAATATCTGATGACTTCCAACTCTGATGAGCTTGTTGATGATTGTGTTGGAGAGCTGATTCAAAACTGAAGAGAACATACTGGAGGTGTTTAACCCTAATTCATCCATTTGATGACCCAAAATATTGGGTGCCTATCTCCTTCTAGGGTGCCCAAGATCTCCAGCCTTAGCCATTTGTTTGGCTATTTTTCAACCTTCAAAATTGAGACCTCATTTTATGCCCTTCATTCGATTTAAATTGCTGGCAATTGGAAAGCCTGATGATCTAGCTAAGATATTCAATGAAAAAGTAGCAAAATTTTGAAGAGATTGACTGATCTAGCAAACCATAATTGTTGGATTTGAGCCTCCACAACCTTAGGTGCCCCTGGCTACTGGGGCACCCAAGCTTACCAAACTTAGTTTATTTTTTGAGTTTTCATGATTTGCACTCTACCATTTGCCAAGAATTCTTCGTTTGGTTTGAGATTCTAGTTGAATGACATATCAGATGACTGTGTTGATGGATTCACTGTGGAGCCTGCTAAATTCTAAGCAGCATTGTTTGGGAGCACAAACCCTAATTCTAACATTTGGTGCCTTGAAAAGTTGGGCGCCCTTGTCTACTTGGGGCACCCATCTCCTCCAAAGATAGTTTTATTTTAAACTTTTTTAGTTCTTCCTTCATCCCTCATGCTTGTCGTTACCTTGACTGTTGGAGACTAAAAAAAATTCTAAGGCATGAGCATCTAGGCACCTAGACTAAGCTAGGGCGCCTGAACTTTCCAGACTTAGCCAAAATTTTACATTTTTCAACTTTCATAACACCCCTTCTCCATTCTTCGTCCTATGTTCACGTTCATCATTTCTCATCTTTTGTGCAGTGCTTGAATGTTTGAATCTGACACCTAGCAGTTGACTAACCTCCATTAATGACCTTGGAGCTCCTAAAAAAGCTCCTAAAAAAGTAGAATAGACCCACTAGGGAAAAACTGATCTTTTGACGATTTTAACTAGACCAGCTTGATGAGGAAGTATTTTAAGCCAATCAAAATCAATTTGAACCCTGGAATTCAAACTTTCTATTTTTATAAAAAAATTCCAGCATATGTTTGAGAAAAACCCAGAAAAAAGTTATATTTTTAGAAAGTTTCTAAAAATACAAATTTTCCTAAAATTTAAGGCCGAAAAACTAAGATTTGGGTTTTGTAGACTTGGTCGCTTTGAGTAGACCCAGATCATTGGATTTTAAAAATTTCAATTTTTTGACCCTCATGCAAGACATGCAAATTCCCAATTTTGACCTTTTTGACAATTTTAACAAGACTTCTACTCATTTCTTCAAAATGCCTAAGTGTAGCAAAAATTTTAATTTGGAGTACAACACTCTTGATCACAATACTTGCTCTTAATTTCTAGATTGCTCTTTTTTTTTAAATGATGTAATAACTAGGTATTTATATGTCATTATTTGAATTTTCCAAAAATTAAATCCCGACAGCTGACCTTAGACATTTGAATTTCAAATAATAAAATGTTAACACCGACATTTGAATTTGGAGACAAAATAGGGGGACATGGGCACCCTAGGCGCCCTAGGCGCCAATGTCCCAACCCTATTTTCAAGGGTTTAAAGTGTCAAGGACAAAGTATTAACTGGGAGAATTTGTTTTATGCTTGCAAATTGTCGGAAAATATTTAAAATAAGCTATGGAATGCATAATATTGGAAATTAGGAGCTTAATTAAGTCCAATAACTTAAAGGGGAGAAAAACATAGTGTGAAATTATCATGTGTGACAATTTATGACACTACATTTAGCCCCCACTTTAGTGAGAGTATGAACTTACGCTCAAACTCACAATAAAGTAGAAAATATATGTCAAGAGGGGTCCAATTGCACAAATGTTGAAGAGATAGGATGACTAAGGATCAAGGGAGGTGATCAAGCCCCCAAGATCCAAAATCCCATGTCAAACCAACATAAGCACAAAGGAACACACATGTGTGAAATGTAGCAAAACAACATACACAACATACATGTCGAAAAACATGAAGCGTTGTCATGTCCCCTAATTTTTGCAATTCATGATATTATGAATTATAAATGTTGATATATAATTAATAATAATACATGATCAAAAGCTCATATGTCCTTACCTGATAAATGAGATTATTATTAATAAAGATGATATTATTATTATTATATTTGATTATATACACATAAATAAATACATATTACATTTATTGCATAAAATATATATCTTATATTTGATATTTGAATATATGTATATATTCAATAATATCTATATATATATATATAAATAAATAATAATATTAAATATATATCGCTACATTACTACACATAGTGCATATATCAGTTAACCTTTATAATATGAAATAAATAAATAAATAACAAATAGATTGAATATAAAATAAAACAAATATAAGATATATAGTAATCAATAGCCAACATAAAAGTAAACATAAATAAATATTAAGACCAAGACTATCGAAAGAGGTAACTAAAGTTTAGGGATGCGATCACCAAAAAGGTAAAGAGATGCATCCAAGAAGGCAACGGTCTATCCAAAACAACGCTTGGTGGAGGCGCACGTCTCCTCAAGACACTTTAGTCATTTAAGGGAGGATGAATTCAACGATGGAAAAAAGGATATAGTTATGGTCAGAAATATTCTCTTTAATCCAACGCAGGGCAGCAATAAATATATATATATAGCGATGATGGGAAGATGACAAAGAAAATAAATAAAATATACAAACAGATGGAGAGATAAAATTAGGAATATGTGAACATATTCTGAGCTAAAAGAATCAGCGAATCACTCAAAGACATTTCACGTCTGTCCCAATGACATTTGACTATTTATACCCATGAACTCGTGGCTGGAGAAAGAAGATGCCTATCTGCAGATTGATGAAGGAGGTAAGGAGTAAATATAAACAATTTTGATAGTATGTGAGCAGTAAATAAGTCATAAGTATAGATATCAGGTAAATAAGAATATAAATATAGACAGTATATAAGTGCATAAGTAAACATAATAAGTATATGTATGTTGGGTTAAGGTGAGTAGTGTAAGCCTAGAATTAATTGATAATGGTTATACATATATGTATTATGTTTAATTAGGTAATGATGATTAATTCATGGTTTAAGGTAATCAAAATTATGATTTCAAGATTATGTTAATTAAAGGTAGTTATTTGGTATTTGATAAATATATTAATATTTAATATAGGTAGAGATAATAATGTAGATGTCAATATGGGATAATTATTGTGGTTTATAGTTAGTCAGATATGCATATCATATTATCATAGGAAGAAATGCATATCATGTTATTAGTCTCATAGTTAATGTGGATCCATCTACCTGAACCCCTAATTGAGCATATTAGAATGGATAAGTATATTGGGAGACCGAATGACATGTTAACAATTGATAAGTGTATAGTTAGATATATATATATATATATATATTGAAATTTATTGATACATCATAGATAGTGGGCACATACAAGATAATATTTATAGTGTATTATTTGCAATTATCCAATAATGATGCTTGTAACAATTATTGAGCCTTATAAGTAATAATGAATCCATTAATTCACTATGATGTTAAATGGTATAATAGAATTCCTTCTATGGGATCTCGAAAGATGTTTGGGATCTCGAAAGATGTTTTGTACTCATCAAGGAATCATTCATAGTGAGTAAGAGGGAGGATATGAATAATCCTTTGGCAAGAAACAAATAATTATATCATCTTTGATCTGACTAGATGCTATTATTGAAATTTATTGATCCCTAATGTTTCTAATGTCTCTTTGAGAAACACTTTGAATGCAAGATTTGAGTTAAAGTGCTCCCACTAGAAAGGGGTCATTACAAACATACATGATGAAAACACATGGCATGATGGAACATAGAGATGATGATGAAATGAAAACAAACATGATGTAAACACGAAGAAAACAAACAAAAAAACACAGGATTGGTACTAAAATATTTGAGTCAGTAAGGCAAAGAGACCTTAGTCTTAAATTGTCTCAAATACCAAACATCATCCATCAAACAAATGTTAGATCACATGAGGACTAGTAAGTTGTGTTATGCTGCGCCACTCATTAAACACGTGGCTCCATTGGAAAACAAGGTGTGTTATGCTAGGTGGTCATGTTAGCGGGCCTTCATAACTCACACCATAGCAAAGTCCGATATTTGCTAGGTGAATCACAAATTGGAAGGCACACGGGTTAGTGAGGACCAATTTTCACTAGTTGGGCCCCCAAGACAAGGCAGTAAAATGAGAAACGCACTAGGTCTAGTGAGGACCACTTTTCACTAGGTGTGTACCCATGTCAACCATACCAAGAATTATACTCCTTGATAACTCTAATAAGGTGCTACAAAATGGTCAAAATAGTATGTCAATGCCATACTAAGTTCAACTCTTGTGAACAAAGTGGAGAAAAAATGCCAAACTCACCTCAAGGGATGCATAAGTTTAACATCTCGAGGGACAAAAAAAACTCACCTTAGGGGGTGCATAAACATTGATAGGATAAGGAAAAATACTTAAGGGGTGTTATAACAACACCACCACAAAAGGTGATTTACAGAAACAGCAAAGGGGCTATGTTCAATATATGAAAGGTCACATATTAAGGAATATCACACATGAAATCACCACCAAAGAGACACTCACATAGATCAAGAAGGCCACACTTTTGTTGAAAAGGTCACAGTTCCTAGGTAATGTATGCTATCATCACTAAGAAGGGACCATTCTTATGCAAACAATGAGTGGGGGACTATATTCCCCCCCTTAAAATGTTATTGTGCTTGCTACACTAACATTTTAAGGAGATAAAGAGGGATCCATTTACATCAAGGTAATTTTATACCCTCATGGATAGTAGTGATTATTGTGTTATACTACAACTACCACATGGCAAGGAGCAAAGAAAATGAATATTAATCTATAATACACTCAATTCGATCCTCATAAGTACCAAATTCTCTTAATTTCTTCTTTAACGCATGACATTCATCAATAAGATGTCCAAGTGTTCTATGATATGCACAGTAAGACATATTTGAACTCTTTCCTTTCTTATCTTCTCTATCACGGATGGGCGACAATGTAATATATCCTTGTTTGAGAAGCGTGTCTAAGACTTGTTTAGTTTTGTTTATAGGGTGTAGGAATGGTAATTTCCTAAGAGGGCCACGGACTTTCGATTTCTTGGTTGGTGGAACAAATGCTTGATTTAAAGGAGGATCTTGGTAACCTACTCCTTTAGTATCTTTAGATGGTATTTGTTCCAAAATGGATTGGATCTCATGTTCATTCTTTATGTCAATCCTTTTTTTATCAATATCTTAAAGTCGTGTCCATAACTTTGCTCCAAGTTAATGGGTGTGCTTGTAACTTTATGCTTATAAGATGAAGGAGCATTAGGTGGTATGTATTCCTTTTGGTTGTTATTAATAGGTACTTCCATGAGATTTGGTTGAGATGTGCCTTGTGATTCACTTTTTGAATGTAAGAGAGAAAACATTTCAAGTGGTGGTGTGGTCGGTGGTGTTGATTATTGATATGGGTGATTCGGAAATCTCATGAAAGGATAAAAGGATGCATTATTTTCAAGGTTGGGCAAAGAATTATGTATGAATTCATTCATTCTCTCCTCATCCTGTCTCAATATATCTATCTCATGAGGACATGCATTAGGAGATGAAGGTTCATGAATGTCCTTATTTGAATTAGGGTCATCATCAAACACACAACTTGAAACATCCACCAAAGATTTTAGAGAGGTCAACATATTACCAAAACATTGAGCCGTCATTGGTTATATAATTCTTTTATGAAGGTTTAGACTGTTATGCAATAGGTGACTAAGAAACAAACAATAAATCAGGATAGAAAATTTTGAGAAAATTTTGTCACTGAAATTTGAGCCAAAAAATGTAGGACAATGGCACCTAGGGTGCCTATGTGCTAGGTAAGATTTTGCAAAATTAAAAGTTTTACTATATGTTATACTATTTAAGGTTTCTGTGTTAATGTGTAGACAGGTCTAATAGTGAATCATTTTCCAAATTTTGCTCAATTTATAGAAATGTAATTGAAAATGCAAGTATGCAAATTTTTTGAAAATGCTTGAACAATAAATGACAATTGTAAATGTAATTTCCAAATCCAAGATCCAAAAATTAATTGAGTCTAATATGCAAATCTAAAAATGATGATATGAAATTGATTTTGAAAGAAACTAATGCAATTTTTCCCTTTTTAGCAATATGCAAGATACCTAAATGTATGCAAATGCAACTTTTATTTTGTTTTCATATTTTAAATGACCTAATGCAGATTTATGAATGCAATTTGAATGTAGTTCTGAGCTAAAATAACTGAAATAAACCCTATTGTAACCTATAATGCAATAGGATATGATTTTTTTTTAAATTTTTGTTCTTTTATGATGCAACAAAAATTAAACCCTAAATGATAAATGCAAAGAAATGCAAAGAAAACCCTAGATCTAGGGTGTATTTTTAGAAGGCATGTAATGTTAACATGTCAGGTTCACCAAAATGAAATGTAGGGAAAAGGGGAACCTTTGAATTTTCACCTTAGGGTCCCACACTTTTCCCTAATTTCATTAATAATGGGGAGATCTTGTGTATATGGATGAAAATGAAAAGATAGACTGGGGGTTTGATGGATTTGGACAAGGTATGTGATTGACTCATAGACTAATAGGTGAATCAACTAGGCCTTAACCAAATATAGAAATTAGGTTGAAAATTGTACCACATGTGCATAGTTTCCTCCCCTTTTTGTTTTTGCTATCTAATTTTCTCTGTGACATTCTAGATTTGTTATTTCTATATTAAAGTGGTTATTTGCATCATTAGGGCAATTAGATCATTCACAGCCCCATAGGAAACTTTCGCTTCCTGTCTGCAAACTTGCGAGATCACTGTCCGATATTTCTGAAATTGAGTTTTCATGAGTTTTCAAGGCCTAGGGTTTCAAATGAAACAATGATTAAAGTGTCTTCAAACTTCCTTTGATCTTCAAAATACTTGAAATCTGCACATTCACAAAGAGAGGAAATGTTGTGCCATTTTAAGGGCTTGTCTTGGTCAAACCCTATGTTAGTGTTTCCACTTCCACAATGGCAATGCCAATGATAAATGGATAAATGATAGGAAGTAATGATGAAATCACAAAGTGTTGTAACTCACCAGCCTTCAATTGATTCCTTGAAGGACTAAAGTCATACACATCACCTCAAGGTCTTGGATCTCGCTTTCTTGATCTTTCTTGAATGCTTGAATTACTTTAGAGACCTACAACAAGGATTAGCCTTCACAAAACAATGATAACATGAACACATGGACTCACATAAGATTTGACATGATGTTGGATCTTGAATTGTTACAATAAATCCTTTAATGGTTGCTCTTGACTTGCTCTTGAATACTCTTGATCACAATACTTGCTCTTAATTTCTAGACTACTCTTGTTTTTTTTTTCAAATAATAGCTAGGTATTTATATGCTATTATTCTAATTTCCTAAAAATTAAAAAACCAAAAACCAACTTTAGACATTTCAATTTCAAATAATAAAATGCCAACACCGACATATTTGAATTTGAAGCCAAAATAGGGGGACATATGTGCCCTAGGTGCCAGTGTCCCAACCCTATTTTTGGAGGTTTAAAATGTTGGGGAAAAAGTATTAAATGAGAGCATTTTTTTATGCTTGCAAATTGGTGAAAAATATTTAAAATAAGTTGTGGAATGCATAATTTTAGAAATTAGAAGCTTAATTAGGTCCAATGACTTAAAGGGGAGTAAAACATAGTCTAAAATTGTCATGGGTGACAATTTACAATGCTACATCAAAAGAATTAGAAGATATTGCTATTCTATTATCAACTGAAGAGTTCCCAAACGACATATCCTCGCAAGATAAATAATTGCTAGCATGGAATGTAGCACCATATACATTAGGATAAGGATATCTACACCACCAAGGGAAGGACAACATCCTATGAAGAGTTGTCTATAAACATGAAAGAAAATCCATTTTGTAAGAAGCACATAACGAGATTGTCGAAGGAATTAACTCCAAAGAATCCACCACAAGAAGGATAAAACCAATTGGCCTATGGTGGCCAACACTACACAAAGATACCAAGGACTCCACAAAAAAGGTGTGATATCTGTCAGAGAGTAGGGAAACCTACCGCCTGGGATGAAATTCCCCTAAGACCGATACTACCCAAAATCCTTTCAAGAAATGGGAAATAGATTTTATTGTGTCAATTGACCGACTAAAAAAACACTCAAGAGCTCAATTCATTATAACTTGCATGCAGTACCTAACGAAATGGGTAGAAGCAGAATTGACCAGAGATTGTACCGCAAAAATTGCCGCCAAGCTTTTATATGAAAACATCATTACCAGATACGAATGTTCATTAAGCATAGTCAACGATCAGGGAAGCACTTCATAAATAATATGATAAAACTATTGCTACAAAATTTCATGATAACTCACAATAAAATCTCTCCATACCATTCACAAGTGAATGGGGCTACTGAAGCATTAAACAAAATAATAGGGAAAGCATTAACAAAATTGTGTGATGGAAATTAGATAGACTAGGATGTTAAGATACCAACAATACTTTGGGCATATTGCACCTCATACAAAAGGACTAACAAATTCACACCATTTCAATTGGTATATGGACTAGATGCAACAATACCCGTGAATTTCATAATCCCTAACATATGTACGCGCTAACTCTGTGGTTAGAAGAAGAGGAATCATTGATGAAAATAATAGAAGAATTGGAAAAACTAGATGAATTCCAACAAGTTGCTATGTATAACCAACAATTGGAACAACAGAGGTAGAAGGCATGGCACGACCGAAACTTATGATTAAAAACATTCCAAATAGGGGACTTAGTGCTACTATATGATAGCAAATTTAAGAAATAGGGGAAGTTAAAACTCTGATGGTTAGGACCCTATTACATTCATAACATTACTAAATCTAGAGCAATCGAACTCTAACAACTGGATGGAACACTTGTAGTAGGACATGTTAATGGTGCACACTTGAAGAATTATTACCTACCACCAAAGCCAACACAAAACCATTCAATATATACATTGTACCATAGTCTAGTCAAACTCACAAAAATTAAACATCAAAATACACATGCCACCCGTCAAATCAAACCAACAACTCAAAAAACCTATGAAATCAGGTAGAGCATTAAATACTTAGCTACCACCCCACCATGCTACAACCCATACCCCACTAACCAAAATTCTATAAAAACCAAAGTTCCTACTCCAATCTTCACAAATGCAATTACGAGAAAAGTGTGAACTGAGATTCCACCAAAGATAGAAAAATTCCAAGGAAAGCTCTCCACAAAACAACCCTACACTAAAAATGGCCACTCCCACAGTCATTAACATATCTAAGAAGCCCATATTAACATTCAAATGACTCATGTTCAAAGTGAGGATAATTGACAAAGAGGGGGAATTTTTACTAGTATTGCACAATGTTTTCTACCTAAAAGATGTTAGAAAATACATCCACAAACCCATTGCAAAAACCAACCACACCAAGCTAGAAGACCTCCACCACCAAAAGTTGGAGGATGAATTGAAAACCTATAAGTTGGAGTACATAGAGATAGGTCAAAAGAGCCTGGATGTATGGAAAGATTACCCAGACTTTTGTATTTAAGAGGAATGGGTTTGAGTCATGCTAAGTTGAGATCATGATGACTTCATGTATTTAGACAAGCCACATAGAATCATAAAAGAAGCCATCCATTTCATAACCAAGCTGAGAGTGGTAGGAGGGATTCTAGAAAAAAAGGCCATTAAAACCAGTGAAGTAGAGAAGCTGATTGGAGCCACATTTGACAACAAAAGCCTGAGCCTAAAAAAAATTACAAATCCTAGAGTCTGGTATGCAACAATAGGCATAGCCTGCAAAATTTACTATGCCAACTAGGAAGACTCC
The DNA here is from genome assembly GCA_007258455.2 of Sequoia sempervirens. Lineage (NCBI taxonomy): Eukaryota > Viridiplantae > Streptophyta > Pinopsida > Cupressales > Cupressaceae > Sequoia > Sequoia sempervirens. The sequence goes on along the minus strand of VDFB02353493.1, from coordinate 385,502,294 downwards.
ACAACTTCTATTGTCGTCCACATCGCATACAAGATGGTGCTTGAAGGAAAATACTTTGGTTTGTGAGAGGTTATGAGGGAACAATTGTTGGAGAACCTGCAAAAGATTAAGATTTCTAGGTATCACTTCCGATATAGAACATTACTTATCTGTTTAATGTTTTATTTTCTATAAGAACTACCCAACTTCAAAGGTAGAATTTGGCAACTCGACCAGACCATAGCTGCCCAAATTAAGTACCATACCCATCAATTTGAGAATTTTCAAGCATAGAAAACAACATACTAGGAGTTTTTTAAAAACTTCTAGGAACAAATGCAATTAAGGGACTGAGTCCCCTATTTATCAACCAAACAATATGAAAAAACTATGACATTCATGGTGGACAAAGACAACACATATATGTAGGCAGTTGAACCTCAAATTATATGGATTCCAACACTACCATATGAAGTCACCCCTCAAGAAATAAATTCCTATGCGATAACCCTCCTCTAGAATCCAAGGGAGCCCAAAGTAGAGAGGTTTGAAACCTACCAAGAAGTAATGGACAAGAAGATTAACAAAGAAAAATAGGAGGACTTGGAAAATAATAGAAAGAAATATCATAAGAAAGGGGGCATGCTAGAAGGACTTAAACCAGCAACGACCACCCTGGTACAATCAAAACCTTCTGGAAAAAGGGATGCAAGGTCATAGACCGCCCCATCGGGAGCATCAGAAGGACCTTCAACATCAACACCAACAACCTCTTGATCAAGGAAACCACCACAAGCCCCAAGGAGAACCTGACAGGCAAGGGAAAACAAAGGGCCCAAAGGAAGAAAGACAATATAGAGGAATCCAAGGTAGAAGAGATCTTAGAGGAAGAAGAAGAGGTGGAGCAGCCTCTACAACAAAAGAAACGAAAAAAAAAGAGATAAAGCCTTGGACCGCGATGACAAAATAAAGGAGAAATCCATAGTGGCACTGAGCCCCAACATTACAGAGGAGTAGAAACAAGCTCTAGTGCAAGCACACGAACTAGAGTTCCAAACTAAACATTGAGTCGACAAAACTCCTAAACAATTATCCAAAGGATATAGAAGCTCTCTAGAAGGAGATCCAAGAGGCTACTCATAATCTCTACAAGGAGATGACCAAGGACCTTGACCAAGAGGAAGGTTCAACACCAGAAGATACCTTTCCTCAAGAAACTAGAGCCACAATGGAAGAGCAGATGGAGAAACTGGAAGAAAACACAACGGGGTCTAGAGAAGAAACAAAAAAGAATAAGGAAGAATTTGGAGAAGTATCCACTCCATCAAAAAAATTATAGCTCAAGAACAACAAATCCAATTGAAACCACCCCCACAATTGATCCAAGTACCATTAGTGGGCTCTCAAGTGAATCTAGATGGAATTCCACCCATTCAAAAGTTATAGTTAGGGGACATTTTCTAGATCAACCTAAGTCGACATCAAGGAAATGCGTGGATGAAACGTTGAAGCGCATAACCAATCGGCCCATAGACATACTTCTTATTGAATTAATATGATATTGTCCTAAGTAGGATATGTCAGGACCCAAATCTATCATAACACATCTTTCATTGTTGGTGCAGCCCCCAAGCACATAGCACAAGCAAAGGAACAAGCCTTGTCAGCCAGATAAAAATACAAATCAAGATACAATGTTGCACCAAAGCAGCCAACTAGAAATGTGCGCATCACATGGGGATGTTCCTTGAACATACAATAACACTTTCATACACTTATTTCATATTTTCATGCCACTAATAGCCACTGCAAATCAAAAAGGAAAAAAACTATATTCTAGAAACATAGAATGCTTAATCATGAGATATAACATTAACATATCAACTTGCAGACCACTTCAACACATGAGAATGAAATTGCGACACTAAAAAAACATTGAGAGCACATTCACCAATCCGCAAGAGTAGAGATATCAATATAGAGAAATGTGGAGCATTTCCTAGACTAGTCTAGACAACCAACATTGCCAACCTTCAACAATTCATAGAGATCTCCTTGAAAAAACAAGTGACCTGAAAAGATAGGAGTGCAACATCCACATAACTTTGAAATTGAATACCAAACTGCAAGACCAAATCATCAACAACATGGGAATACAAAGCATTCTCCCAGATAGACTTCACTGCATCTTCCTAAACTAGAACCACTTAAGCAACTTGCGAAGGCCAAAACTTCCTTTCAACAACACATATTTCATCAGGAATATCAGGAGAGAGCATAATACATACAGTTGTAGACCTTCGAAAATATCTCTCCATTATCAATCATACTTCTAATCCTCATTTGAATATATCATTATGAAATCAACTCTGCTGACAATAATAATGCATTCTATGAATTTCAACAACTCTTCTTTGATAAAGCATGGCATCCAATCATGAACTTCAACAATTCTTCTTTGATGAGGCATGACATCCAACCATGAACTTCAACAATTCTTATTTTATAAGGCATGAACTTCATCACCAATGTTAGCCCAAACTGAATATAACAATGATAACCAATAGAAAAGACTAACAATTTCCTTAGTGTTGACATCAATGTCAACAACTGCTAACACAAATCTCTATATATTGAAGCCTTGAGATGGTGGTTTCAGAATTTTGTTTGCAGGTTGTCAGAGTAACAAAGTGTTGTCGAGATTCAAAGGAGTGTTGTATTGAAGTATACTTCATTTGAAGATTAATATAAGCATTACATCTATTTGGGTGTGGATTTTTTTTCCCACAAGGGTTTCTCCACCTATATCTTGTGTCACTTGTGATTCTCAACTTGTGGTATTATTGTTTTGCTTTCATTCTTGGATATGTTAATCACATAATCACATAATTGGTAATCTTGAATACATAATTTCATATTTGCAACCACATTATTATGTTCATAGTTATGCAAGTTTCACCTTGTTATCCAACATTTGTCCAACAAAATTTGCATACCCATTGTCTTTCCCACTTATTTTTTGTGCCCATCTTGAGGAAATATCTCGATACATGTGCATAATATGAAAAATGTCATGATCTTGTGCAAAATCATGTGCATTCCCCTAGTCTTAATACATCTTTGTAGACACATTTATCACCTACCCCATCCATGTACACACATACTTCTATACATTGATCTTATCCACTCATTTATCACACTTATTCATACACCTACTTCTATATAGTACTAGCCACCTAGATCTGACTATTTATCCATGTTGGGATTTTTTTGGTTGTGGGGGAAACCCCATAATCATGAATTTTTCCCTTTTATTTTTAAAATTCAAATTTAATTGATTGACCCCTTGTCATCTTCCTTCCTTGAGTTGAATAAACACACATTTGACACAATTTCATGTTATAAGCTAGTATTTAACAACATTAAATCACATCATTTCACATACATCAATTCCCAAGCGTTTCCTCTTATCCTAAAGAATTGAAGGAGCAAGTAATAACAATGCACCTTCAATTTGGTGCTTTGAGATGAGTAAATAATTTGTATACACTATTCGAGGGACTTTATTTATTTCCTTTTAAATATTTGTACTAAATTTTGGGGATTGATCTAAGAGAACTTCTCTCCTTGTGTTACAATGATAGTCCTTCCAAAGTATTCCTAAATATTGCCAACCTTTATATTAACATAAGTAGTAGAGAAAACAAAGACCAATGACTACTCTTGAGAACAACGTTGATGGGCTCCACATTCTTATTGAAAAGGTTAAAAATTTGAAGGATGAGGATCTAATGGAGAGGTCTAAGGATGTTGATAATGATGATAAGTTTGTGGTTAAAGGTAAACAGGGTACTTCTTCTGTTGGGGTGGGACCAAGTGCTTGTACTCATAGTCATTCCAGGAAACCCTTGGAAGCTCAAAAGAAAGACCTACAGAAGGTGGTCAACCTTCATAATCACTTATATAACTAGGACATTGAAGCAGCTAAGATTCTTAAGTATTTATATTAGTGTGTTTTGTTTCTTTTTTGTTGTCTTGTTTTGTGTTGGTTTGATGCTAGTTGATTGTTGATTGGCTATGCTTTTCTCTTAGGCAACATTTCTTTGTAAAGGGTTTTGGGTCCCTTCAAAACCTGTTTTACCTTTAATAAAAGGCAAAGACCAATCAAACTAGTAGAAGAGCATATTTCTACTATGTGTAGGGATGAACTCAAACTCCAAGAACTAATTTGCAACTATGTTCAGGCCTATGAACTTGTCCTTTGATAGAGCATATATATAATACAAATTATGAGCCATTTCACTAATATAAAGACATTGTTATCTAAACATAAACTAGTCTAATTCCAAAATCTTTCTCATTGATACTTACTATTTGGTTATAGATTTAACTATCACTTTCCATTATAATTACCTACCTACTTCAATTATTTTAAATTATCAAATCATTAGACCCAACAATAATTAGTTAATCCAAATTAATTTATATTTATTTGATTATATTTACCTAATTAACCTAAATTAACCTTCAGGAAACCTTCTTTTCTCTTACAAATTTATAGCTACACATAAAATGATTGAAATTCAAATTTAAATTTAAACCTTTATTAAATTGAGGAACTATATAAAATTCAAACTTAAATCTTTAACTCATACAAGTAAATCCAAAAACTATTTAAGGCTTCAATTATAAATTTATCTTTCTATATCATTACTATTAATAACATTGAAATCTAAAAGCCTTGTAAAACAATAAAAGATGCACTTTAAAAGGTTTATAAAAGAACGAACAATTAGTTAGAAAGACTTTATGTTTTTGATATTATGAACATGAGAAACTAGGGTCTCAATCCCTTACAAAAAGAAGCTAACAAGAGGTCAAGACAACCAACCAACTAACCAAAGAATCAAACAAAAAGGAAGCACCAACTATACATAATAGTATTAGAGCCTTTTAATAAAATAGTAGCCTTAAGAGTCATAAGAGGAGTCACAAAACAACCAACAAAATTAAGAAACATGGAAAACCAAAAAAGAGTTGTCTAGGGATAGCTAGACGATAGCAACAAGAGCAGCAGTCTTTACACTCTATACCAAGTAGTAAGATTTTTTCAATTCTTCCAAAGAACACTGCCCCCATTCTAATCCTTCCTATCATCATATTTCAGTTTCTTTTTATTATTGCTCGTAGAGAAACTTTATTTTATAATATTAATCTTTGATTTATTGTTTTAATTTATTTATATATTTAATAGTGAGGAATTTTTCCTTCAATTAGAAGGTCCTAATATATAAATGAAGTGACTTTATGACCTTTTTCTGTCTACTTTTGTTGTGACTAATGTAAATAATAGAACATTTTATTTAGTGGCTTGTTTTTGCTTATCAACTCTTATACTAGTTCTGTCATATATGTGCATGGGTATATTACAGAATAGTCAACAATTTTGTTTCTACTAAAATAAAAAATAGAACATGCTAATTGTTGTAACCATAGGTTATTGCTTATGGTCCACATTCCTCTAACCATGAGGCCTACGTTCACACAATTGCTTTTTCACCCTAATGTTTGACTATTTTTGTAGAGACTTGTTTCCCTTTTTAACAGAGCCACAGGATGCAGTATCTGTTCTGTTCTTTTGGAATATCCTCTTTTGATAAAGTTAAGATTTTCTTTGTAGATAAAACATGTCAGACTTCTTCAAGATACATGAAACAAACTTTAATATTTGGTGTACAATCACATACTTTGATTGGATCTGAAGAACTGTGTGGCATTTGAGATGTCTTTGTCTACAGCAATTCATCTGCAAATAACTAGTAGTGATGGAAGTTTTTCAAATTTTTATTGAAAAATCTAAGAAAAATGAGTCAAAACCCAAAATAAACAATGTAACACTCATAACATTACAGTCTAGGACCAAAAGTCCCTGCAGGAATGCAAGTGAAACAGTTACAAATTATATTTTTCATTGAAGCTTGGGACATTTTCTGCCTAGCATCTGATCTCTGGGATCGGCTAGAAAAAGATGTTAAATGTTAACTTTACCTTGTATCATCCATGAACCCAGATCTCTTTCTTACCAGTATAATTGTGCAAAATTTGTAAATACAAAGATTTTACTTTTGATCTTCCTATCGGTGAACACCAACCAAGTAGAGGGATCCATTCTTGTGGGACACTGGTTTTCATTTGCAGTCGACTCCAGAAACCTCGAAACCTCTAAATTGTAGTACACTGGAAATAAGATAATGTAAAAATCAAAATTATATGCACTACAGGTGTAGCTTGACACTACAGAGAGGCTTGGGAAGACGGATCTAATAGAGAGATCCCAATTTGGAACATTAATTTTCATATGCGGTTGATTCTAGAAGCCGCTCACATTGTAGTACACAGCAAACGAGACAACTCTAAAAGTACTATTCCCCATCTCTGTAGCGTAGGTGCAGCTTGACGTGGTAGAGAGGCTTGGAAGCGCCATGATGAGCAGCATCTACATTCGGGAGAGTAAAAACAGCAAACCCAGTTGCAAAAGCAAAGTACCCTGTTCCTCCCACAACAGGCAGCTCTTCTCTGTCCTGGTGATGCTTGTGCTGTTTCCCTTGGATGCTCACACTGCCCTTATATTCAGAAGTATTGATATTGAGATTGAAGACATTGAAGGCAGAGGTGGCAAAGAGGCTTGTGGGCAGCATGAAGCCCTGTGCTCTTCCTATCACTTTGGAAGTGTTCTCAGGCCCCTCTGTTAAGGGCTGATCAAATACAGCTATTTGGATTGCAGAGGGATCAAGCTTGTTGTCTGCATTAACACTGGAGCCTGGTGGCGCTGGTTGGACATACAAGGATATAAGACCTGGCTGATTGGAGCTAATGGGGTTGTTAGGGCTAGGTGTGGGTTGATGGGTTCCTTTGCTACCGCCTGGTTTAAACACAGACAGAAGGATAACTGCCACAGTGGCTGCAACCACGGCTGTGCACATGAGAATCCTAGAAATCATTGTGGTTCAGAATGTCAAGAACCGGTTTGGCTTTTTTCCTTGTAATGTATAACAGGCCCAACTCGTTCATGGCTGAAGAAAAGGAATATTGTTCTTAACTTAACCACCCTAGCCTTTGATGCATTGAAAGCTAAGATTTTGAAGCTTAGCTTTCTTGCACTTAACTACTCTGTCGGTGCACACAACCCCAAGTTATTCCCTTTCCCTCTGCTGTTGCCCACTTTTTCAGCTTTTGGGTATTTTTATATTGTTAACCAACCTACAACTGTGCAACCTACGCCCAACCAAAATAGCAGGGACTGGAAGTGGTTAGTACGACAAGGAACCATGCATAATACATGAACAGAGAGGTGGGGATTAATTTTCAGAAAAAGGAAAAATATACTTAATTGAGCATTGTGGATGAATGGGGTGCACAACAAGAAAATGGTGTATATAATATAGCGATGGGGCCTCTATTACTAGTATTGAAGTTGGAGGAGTGTGGGCCATGGAAGCCATTTCTAACATTTTGATGGCTGATATTTTTTGGATTCTTCCTAAAACATGCATGTCTTGGTCTGCACACATGGTTTGCCTCTACCTGTACACTTAAATAGTAAGTGCTTATCCTACCTACTCTTTTGGTTTTTTTTCCTTGTTTCTTTGAATGCTGTTTGATTGTTGTTTAAAGAGGTTTACATACGACAAATGCTTAAGCCAAAGCAGGTTAACTTTATCTGTCAATCAGAAAGGTTGAATGGATATTACAAAGCTGTTGGGATTGGGTTCATTTTTAATTAGTTTTGACGAGAGAGATTCTCTGAGATTTAAATATGACTAACAAACAAAATATTGGTATAGTGTCATTCAAAAATTTATGTAGATATTGGAGTGAATTAGAAGGAATGGATAATTTCAGTTAAAGAGATTTAAATCCTCTCTAAATCACATTTTGTTTTCTGATATTTCAGGCACTTGTCGCTAACACAGGAAGCCCGTGGCACGTATAACTGTCTATTAATTATGTTTTATTGTTATCATCTTTTGTATTGAATGAACTTTATGTTTTGCTTAGATTTAACAATGGTCCTCAAAATGATAAGTTTAGGTGTTATCTGATACGTCCTCCCACAGAAACCTGCCATATTTTCCAGACAACATATCCAAAGACGTGCAAACAGCCATCAATTTTAAACAGGTAACTCTCCTATCGATGCCCTGAAGGCTAAGTGGTGAAGAATATAATGACCAGATTCACAAAAGAGGTAAATAGTACTCCAATCACGTTATGTCCATATGAACTGGTTTGGGCTCCGATAGCATAACCTTCTGTACTTAAGGTGCTTCTATGTGGGCAAAGTATTTTGGTCACAAAAAGGTACATTATATCAAAAAGTTCAATCTTTATGTGGGAGCATGATGAAAGGACTACCTAAGAGTCCCAATTAAAGGTAAGACAAGGTTTCTCGTTGCACAGGTAGGGACTGGGTCTCATCATCTTAGATGTGAGACAAGTAGGTGGACTGTCTCCAAGGAAAAGTGGGAGCAAAAACTCTGTATTTTCTGTAGCAAGGGGGTGGTTGAGACCGAATGTCACTTTATCTTCAAGTGTGCAGCTTATGAAGACATTCATATCCATTATGAGAGCAACTTGAAGGTGGATAATCTAAATGAGCTCTTTAAAGAGGCAGGTCTTCTCAAGATTGCTAGCTTCCTGATCAAAATTCATAATAGGAGAGCGGACATTGAAAGGAACCTAAAAATGGTTAAAGATCAAACTCTGGATCCCATAGGCTGATGGTCTAGTTGATGTTATTAAAATCATTCATTCATTCAAATTTGTCATAACAATTTTATATATATATACTAGTTACAAAAAAACAAATATGTGTGTGTGTGTTTGTTTTTTTATAACTAGTATATGTATTAATAGGGGATGCAATTAAGTTGATAGAAAAATATATATAAGTTAATATGGTAGAGAGTACAATATGATTTGTCCATAGAAGATACATTATTTTTATTTTTCATTTTATATATGAAAAATAATATTTGAAGTCCGATGCATTAGATTTTTATATTTTTTGTGTATTAAATTTTATTTTTGAAGGTTTAATTTTAATTTGCAGGTTATATAATACCTAATAATGAGAAACATATGTTTGAAGGTGTTATTTGATTAACAATTTAGAAATACAACTTTAAAATGCATATAATATTCTCTAGCACATTTGAAATATGTTTGTATTACATATTTGTTTATAATCAATTGAAGGGATGTTTTGTAACAACTTTAATTTTGTTTGGAATGTGATATTGAATTTATTTTGCTTCTATCAAACAAGCTTGAAATGAACTTTTTGCTTACTTATTTTTTTGGTTCCTACACATTGGAATAGAAAGTTATTGGACTAATATCATAAAGACATTCTTGCTCTTATTTCAAAGATACATATTAAAGATGACATGAAGTTACTTTGAGTTAACAATGAAAATCAAGACAAGAAAATATAATAACATGAACAAATATCTTGAGCCATTGGTATATGATTGTCAAGCATCCACCTATGCATAACATAGATATGTTACAAAAACACTTTTTTTCTTCTAGACATTACTAAAATCTCAATTTAAATTATTTTGAAGCCACAATAATTATAATCAATACAACGGCATAATATGCTCAATCCCAACCCCTGTCATCAAATTCAATAAATATAACTAACTTCCATATTAAAAAATAGACCACATTCATGTATATTAAATGAACATAAAGAATAAAACTACATAAAAAATTCACATCTTCTTAGTGCACCCCTCGTAATTAAGCTAATGTCTCATACCAACTTCATTTAAAACACTTGAGTTTGGTTATTAGCTAGATAAAAAAAGTCATTAAATGCATTGTCTTATTTGTGCTTCCTTGTTTTAAAGAGCTAGAGTTACATGCAAACCAAATATCAATTTGTTACACCCTCTAGTACCATGGGGGTTGGGGTGACTAGACCTCATGACCAACCTCCTGCAACAGGAAAGATTTAGCCAACCGAGCTAGGGCCCCAACCCCCTTCATGTCTTGATATATATGTCAAATGTGTTTTTACAATTTTTAGATAAAATTCTCAAATAAAATGTTTCCAAAATAGCAATTTTAGATTTCTTTATAGTTACACATATTTGAGAACACCAATAACAAAATTCATGTGACCTAAAGGTCCCTTGACAAAATTTCTTAAAATATGAAACACTTTAGAAAAATAGATTTAGCCTTAAAAAAATTAATTCAATGTTCCAATGATATAGAGCATCCTCTAAATTCATGAGACGAACTTGTCTCCTTAGTTCTTATGTATTAAATTTGCATGTCTACATGACATTTTTGTATATGACAAATTTTACACTATTTTAACATTGTTATTATATTTATGATACCTAAGACAAACATCAAATCTCAAATGTCGATGCACAAGAATAATCAATGTATTGATCTAAAATGATTTTAAACCTCCATGATCACGTTAGAGTTGTTCTTTTGTGGAAGCTCTACTAATTTCTTGGGCCTCTCTAGTTCTTAAGCTAGTTTCTTTGTTGTCCCTTGTTTCTTGTTGTTTGTTCTTGTTTTTTATTTTAGTCTCACGTGGATATTGCTTATTCTTGTTGCAGAAGATTTCGTAACTCTTTCAAAACCCTCTTATGATTCATAGCTTTGATAAAAAAAAATACTTATCTAATAAAAATTTTATTGATCCACATTTTTATTAATTTTTCCATAAAACATAACATTTACCTAAATTCTAAATTGTGATTAATTCTTTTAATCATAATCATAAAATATAATTCCAATTTTAACAATGTTCAAATAATTGAAACTAAACAATCTTGTGATGAACCTAGGGTTTTATATTCCAGCCTTACCAATTTAGAATAGATAACAGCAGGTTAAATTATTTCATTATAAACCCCAGTAACATAACCAATCAATTTTCAATTTGCACAGTGCACAGAATTGAAATTTATTTAGAATAGATAAAAGCAGGTTAAATCATTACATTATAAACCCCAGTAACATAACCAAACAATTTTCAATTTGCAGAGTGCACAGAATTGGAATTTCAATCAAAAAATTATACAGCTGATCATAATTCTAGCTATTGATTAACTCAAATATCAGATAAAACAAGTCATGAACCTAGTACAAGGTGATAAGGAGATTTGTAGCTTGTGAAGAAATTAAAATTGTCTAAAAATAGACCAACAGTGACCTGGTCGAATAGCTAGCCCTTAAACCCTCTTGCTTCCATGATCTAGGTCTGTAGTTGACATGCAAATGCAGGTTGAAGCCTAGAGATGTTTGCCAGCTGATATTTTCTCTCAGCTTGAGGCGTGAAACCCTAAAGGCCAACGTCCCACTAATAACTCTTATGCAGGGATATGATTTAAGTAACCTCTCTGTAGTCATCCTAGGGTTTCTAGTGGTTCTGATCTCCCTTCCAGCCCTATAGGTATGGCGGATTGATAGAGTCTCCTACGTCTAACATATTGGAAATTGATGATGCTTCCTTGATCTTCTTCCAGAAATAAATGGAAATGGCAGATAGTATGGACAACACCTATAAATATGGTTTATTCAACCAACTTCGCCACGAGATGCTTGCTCTGAGATATGGTCGATCTGTTGATAAAGAAATTAGGCCTGCGATGGACAGAGATAACAATTTGAGTCAACCTTGAAGTCTAGATTGAATGTAAGCAGTAACTGTAAGTGGAAGAATTTTGCCCTCACCTAACAATGCCTTGTATAGAGGTTTGCATCGCTGTTTAAGCCAGGAAAATAGCCACAACAACAATTATGATTATCCAAAAATTGTCCACCAAACTAATTTTATATTAGTTTGAAAGTTTTTGAATTCAAGTGCGTACTATATATGATGTTGTTTCAAACCACACTCAATGGTTGATTATCATTAGGAAGAACCACTCAATGGTTGATTATCCTCTTCCTAATGATGAACCACTTAATGTGGTTTGAAACATCGATCAAATATAGCATATAGAGTTGAATTCAGAAGCTTTCATAACTAATTTTCATAGGATGTGGAAAAATTATACCTACTATAATTTTATACTAATTGCAAAATAGGTCCACATGATCCAAATTTGGGCACCCTAGAATATTGACTTTCTTTATTTTATTTTATTATTTATATCAAATATTTATTAATTAATATAAGCTTATATTTATTGTGGTGTTTAAAAACATCGCGTTGGAGCTCGACCTTTCTTGGAAGGGACGTGATAATCCTCCCTTTCCCAATTTTTTTGTACTTGAGAATATCAGACTTGGATGCTCAAATATTTTCACTCTTTTCCATGTAGCATCCTTGAGTGGAAGATTATTTCATTTCACCAAATACTCTAGAATGAACTTGTTTCTTATCCTCTTTTCTCTCATGTCAATGATAGTTTTGGGCTCCAAAATAAAATTCCCTTCATCATCAAGTGGTGGTAGCTCTAATGAAGGTGTGACCTATTGTCCAAGAGTCTTTTTAAGGCACAACATGTGAAAAATATTATGAATCCTATTGTTTTTGGAAGTTCCAACTCATATGCAACCTCACCTATCAACCAAAAGAGTTCTTGCCAAAACAAAGTAATAAATATGATGTCCCTATCACTTACAATGTTTCTTGGCAACTCATGTAGTTTAAATATCTCTCTAAAGAACAAATCAACCACCTATGGAGCCTTTTACTTTGAAGATATAGCATGAAAATGAACATACTTAGTAAGTATATCCACAACCACAAAGATGCAAACCTTACCTACACTTTTGGAAGACCCGTGATGAAATCCATAGAGATACTCTCCCATTTTTGTTTGGAATGGGTGAAGGTTGCCTCCCTAACAGTCCCTAACATGCCTCCAAACATCACTCTTGAGCCCCTTCCATGAAAAAAAACTCGTACCTACTTATATGTCTTGTAGTACCTCGAGTGACCAACTAGTGTTGTGTCATGACATGCCCTCAATTTTTTTTTCCTTCATCCTTAATTTTAGAACTGTTGATGTTGAAAATGAGAAAACTAATGAATCTATAAAACTAGAATCAAAATATTTTCAACATCACATCAATGAAGTTTTTCCTAATTGAATACAAATGTAGAAATGTAATATTAAACTACAAAAAACCAAGCATAAGCATTCAAAAGAAAAATAACTCCATTGCTTTCCTATCATCAAGATCTTCAATTACACATTTGATGCTCTCATATTTTTTATAAGCACAAATGTATCAAGAAGCTATGATGAACGGATGTAAAAGTTTTTTGTGACTGAAATTGAATATGCTTAATGGTGAGAAGAGAGAGGGCTTATATACATGTCCTCACAAGATAGATATGGGTTATGGGAGAAATGTGGGATTAAAAGAGCAAAATGGAGAAATGGATATTTATCCCATATTGTTTGATTTCGTGTAATTGATGGGAGTAAAAGAAATAAATGGGAGAGTTTGTGATATGGTGGAGGTTTAGGAATTTAGAATTAAAATGGATTTGTGAATTAGATGAATGATTTAATTAAATAGATTTATGTATCAAAATGTGAATGATTTAATCAAATATGCAATGGATAAAGATTTATGTAAATTAATGTATGGATACTTTAATCACTATGTGAATAGAGTATGTATGAAATGGATAGATGATTTATGGATAACTGATTGTGCAAATGGATAAACGATTATAATATTTTAATGATTTAAGTGTATTAATGAATAAATAGAGGAAAGTGTTCTTGAGGTCCATTCCTTCAGGTTGGCCACCTTTGTTGTGTTGGGCCCCACTTGATGTCCCCATTGAGTCAGGCACTTGAAGTGGTGTCGACGGTTTACTATGCGCCCATTCCTCAACTAACTAGGGGGTGTGCGTGGGGGTTCGCCACGAAGTACATTTCTTTAGAAAAAAAATAGAGGAAATTATTAAATGAATTAATTAAATAGATATTAATATGCATTTAATTAACAGAAGAATAATAGGATGAATGTGGGGATAAATTTTAAGTGTCTACAAGAACAAGTTACAATCAATCCTTATAAATAATGAGCTCATCAACCACCTTGTACTTGTCATCTTATAGCTTTCCATCCAAAATATCAATAGCAAATATTTTCTTGGCATATACAACTATTATAAAAACATTCCAATCAACAAATATATTAATCATATAACATAAATAAGGCTTCTTAGATAGTGCTTCAACCACCACATTATTTTTTCCCTTATAATACTCAATGTCAAAATCATAGGCTTGTAGCTTACTTTTTTGTCTATCATTTAAATCCTTCTAATTGAGGAAGAACTTCAAACTGTTATGATTCGTTTTCACTATGAAACTACCACAAACTAAATATTGTTTGAACTTTTCTAGTGCATGCATGATGGCTAGGATCTCCTTATCACAGATAGAGAAGTTGCTCTCTAAATCCTTGAGCTTCCTAATTTCAAATGTTATGGGGTGTTTATTTTGCATCAAAATCACCCCAATCCCCTCCCTTGAAGCATCACACTCTAAAACAAAAGGAAGTGAAAATATAGATTATCCAAAACAAGACATGAACTCATTGCCTCCTTGAGCTTGTTAAAAGCTCTTTGTGCTAAAATGCTCCAAGAGAAAGCCCCCATCTTTGTCAAATCTATTGGTGGGGTTCCAAGCTTTGAATTTTTTTTGGCAAACCTCCTACAATAGATGTAAAGTACCACAAAACCTCTCAAGCGTGATAAATTCCTTAGTTGAGGCCAATGCCTTATTGCCTTAATTTTCTTCTCATCCATGCTAACCCGTTGGGCAGTAATCTTATGCCCTAGATACAATATCTCGATCAAGACAAACTCGCATTTGGATGCTTTAGCAAAGAATGAATGTTTCTCTAGTATGCCAAGCACCTCATCTGTGTGTCTCAAGTGATCCTCCCAAGTCTTGCTATAAATCAAGATGTCATCAAATAAAACTAGCACAAATTCCATCAATTGTAAAATAAATGTCTAATTCATGCATGATTGAAATATGACAAGTGCATTAGTCAACCCAAATGGCATGACCAAGAACTCATAATTCTCATAATGACACTTGAATTTTTTTTTGTGCACATCATCATTTCTAACTCCTTTTTTAGGATATCTTGACCATAGATCAACCTTGGAGAAGTATTATGTGCACATCATGACTTGCCCATCTATCAACCCATCAATCCTAAGTATGGGGTAGCGATTTTTTTGTTGTCTTCTTGTTGAGGGATCCATAATCAATGTACATCCTCATAGCACCATTTTTTTCTTGATGAACACCACAGAAGAAGCAAATGGGCTAGATATATTTCATATGTGTCCCATGTCCAACAATTCCTTAATTTCCTTTTCAATCTCCTCCTTGTGTCTCCTAAGATGACAATAAAGTGTAGTGATGATTGGTTTTCACATGATGAAAACCCCTATTTGATGGAAAACCTAGATGAATATCACTAAGAACCTTGTTGTGCTCATCCAAGATGAATTAGATGTCAACATGATAAGACCTCCCATCCTTAGATGGACCTATATCTATAATCAAGCACTTTGTTGCCCAAGCTACTCGATCTCTATAAAAAATCCTCTCCATCCTCTTTGTTGAATCGACTATGGGACCCCCATTAGATAGGCCTCGAAGAACTACCTCCTTCCCATTGGATTTGAATTTTAATTCCAAAATTTGATAATTTTGTGAGAACTTTCCAAGTGAGTACAAAATTTTCTCATCAAAACCAAATCTAACTCACCAATGCCAACCACTTAGAAATTATCTCGAATCTTATTCCTCCCTAGGGTTAACTCAAGCTACTATTTTTTTGTTGTTGCATGGAATAGTAAACCCATAAACCACTATAACATTAAATCCCTTAAAATATTATATCTTCAAACCCATCTTAGTCACCAATACCTCATCAATAAATTTATGGGTAGCCCCACTATCGATCAATACTATCACTTTATGTCCCTATAAGACTCCTTTAACTCGAGGATGATACATAGGTGCTCCTAAAAGTGCTACAAGCGTACCTCATAAATACTCTCCTCCTTGATCCTCATGGTCAATCTCATCCACAACAGCCTCAAGTTCAAGCTCTTCTCCCTTAGAATCCTCATTAGAAACTACCTCTATATAGTGTAGATGCCCCTTTCCCAAGCACCTATGACCTGGTTCCCATGGCTCTCTACAAGTGAAGAATTTTATTTTTTCCTTTGAACCTCATGTTTAGACTCTTCCACCTTGCTAGGTTTCGAAGGTAATGCCTTAGGTTGTGGAATGGTCTCTTTTTGTGTCATGATGGTGCACTCTTAGGGTGGAACTTGTTCTTGACTATGGAATCCTCCAAATTCAATTCCCTTCAAATATCATCCTCCAAATTTTTTGCTAGAAAGGCTCTCACCAATCCCTGGAGTGACTCTGATAATCCCTCATTAAACAAGAACATCAGTCTCTTATCCATTATATTTGAGACCAGATTGAAACCCACTAAAATTCTACTACATAATCCTCTATTAAACCATGCTGCCTCAAACATGTCAACTCCCTAAAGTATACCTCTAGATCTCTCCTATCAAGACTCTCTATGAGCTTCTATGTAAAATTAGCATATGTCACAATGTGATGATGCCATTTTGTGATCAATCCATGATGATACCACTCATGAGCTATACCCTCCAAATTAAGAATGGTAAACTTAATATCTTCATCTTTCATCATAGGGTTGAGTGAGATATATGTATTCAATTTTCAACCCAATCCCATGCAATGACCTTTCCAAAACCATCAAAAGTAGTGACTATCAATTTACTCACTCTCTACTATAAATCTCTATTGAATTGTTGCATGGGCTATCTTCTTTCTCCCCTTGTTCCACTCCTTGACCTAGAATGGGATCTATTTTTTTCTATTAAGATCAAGTCTATTGTACTTATCTAGATAGGTACATTTGTAGCTTGTTTTGAACCCTCCTCTCTTTGTGGTGACTCTACTCTAGGAAAAACAAGTAGGTTGGAAATTTTTGGTTGTTGATCCAATTGGAGTTATGTTGTTATTTTTGTAATTTACAACCCCATTCTAATATGAATTACTCCCTTCTCTTCTATTGTTTTGTGTATATATAGTTTGGTTATTTGTGTTAATCATGTTATGCATCATTTGGATGAGCATTTGTGTCATTTTTTCCTATCTTTGCATGTAAGCCTTCAATTCATCCTCTTGATCTTCCATATTCTTCTTACCTTTACCTCTAATTCTTTTAATATCCTATTGTGTGGCTACCTCTAATGTTCTCTTCTCCCTCTAAATCCCCCAAATATCTTTGGCTCAGTCACATAAAACAAAATTAACCTTGCAAGCTAGCAATATTGCCTTCTCTAATACCAACGTGATGAACCTGGGGTTTTATATTCTACCCTGATCAATTTAGAATGGATAATAGGAGGTTGAATCATTAGATTATAAACCCCAATGACATAGCCAAATAATTTTCAATTTGCATTGTACACATAATTGGAATTTTAATCAAAGAATTACACAGCTGATAACAACTTCTAGTATTGATTAACTCAAATCTCATATAAAAAAATAGTCATGAACCTAGTACAAGGTGATAAGGAGATTTATAGCTTGTGAAGAAATTGTCTAAAAATATACCAATACTGACCTGGCCGAATAGTTGTCTATGATTTGAGCTGATAGTTGACATGAAAATAGAGGTTAACACCTTCTAAAAATGTCTTCCAACTAATGTTCACCCTCAGCTTGATGTGTGAAATTCTCAAGGCCACCATCCTATTGATAACTCTTATGCAAGGATATAATCTAAATAACCTCTTTATAGTGATCCTAGGGTTGTTGGTGGCTATGATCTTGCTTCTAACCTTGCAGGTCTAGATCTAGATGTGTTTATTTATTATTTAATGACCTCTCAAGTATGATATATCTTCACCTATGCTAGTTGTTGCAATAGATTGTCACCAAAATGATGTTACCTTGACTTTCCTTCAAGTGCTAATAGGTATGGAAAATTGATAGTCTCTTGTGTTTGACTTGTTGAAAATTATCACCCAGTAGATTATGCTTCCTTGATCTTCTTCCAAACTCAAATGTAAATGGTGGAAATTGTGGATAGGGCTTATAAATATAGTTTACTTGACCAAATTCATAATTAAATGCTTGTTATACAAGGTATAGTCAATCTGTTGATAAAAAAATAGGCCCACAATAGACATAGATTACAATTTGAGTTGACCTTGAAGTCTAGGTTTAAATACAATTAGTAACTATAGGTGTGTTGGAGTAATTAAGAAAATCACCCAATGATTAATTCGTCATTAATTAATTATTAGGTCCCTTATTACTTTATTCGCTTAAGCTAAAATTAGGAGTTCTTTTTTATTATTAGATTGGGCTATTTATAGGTCAAGTTGTCTCATTGCATAAGATTAGGACACTTGTCACAATCTAGTCAAATCCTCATCTAAGGTTTGCACTTTTTCTTTTATAAGCATTCATTATTGTATTTTGTAATAATTCACATTCATTATTCAATACATAAGGCATATCAAATGCTTGTGTGGATCAATCATTCTCTCTTGGTTGCAAAGCAAATTAGTTGCTTTTATCTCTCGTTTGTGATAGGCATATTTGTTGCAGGTGATTTTTGGGAGTTGAGGGGTTCACTATCAACTTCAACATGGTATCAAAGCACCAAAAATATCACTTCCTATCTAAATTTTGGGAGATCCAACCTTTAAAAAAAATCAGTTCATCTTGAAGCAAAACAAAATCACCGTTGAGATAAGAATGACCAAAAACCTAAGGAATGCCTGTCGAATCACTCAAATCCAAGCAGTTGAAAAAAATAAAAAAAATGTAGACTTGGACAAATATTGAGGCAAAAATTGTATGGTTGTACAATCGCCCATCAAACATGCACATGCCTCCTCTAGTACAAGTACGAAAAGGTTTGAAATTTTTATATCTTTGATTTTTTTAAATTTTCTAGAAATAAATTAAAAAAAATCAAAAAGTAAAAAATAGGTTAAATAGGTCTTGTGTAGGGGTTCATACCTTATGCAAGCCTCTGCCAAGCCATACTGGACAACTTGGACACGACGGGCCCATTCTTCCCCCGCCAATAGGCGACAACAACATTTGGCCGCTCCATGGCAGTTACCGCCGAGCTTTCAACTGTCACCTCCAAAATTTAGTGGTTGGAAACAATTTTCCCAATGAAAAAAATCCTCTGGCACAAAAATTGGAATATTCTAATTCTCAACAAAATATATTGTGTACACAGCATCGTCGGCATGTCGACAAAATATTTCATCTTTTCCAACAATACAGGTCACCGATCTTTTCTTCATAGAAAGGAATAATTTGAGAATATTTTGTTGATATTAGCATGACATCATGCTAACCTTAGCAATACAAAAAAATTTATAGTCCCTCTTTCCCCCTCCAAGCCTTAACTTGCTCTAAAGGAGTTATTTTTTCCTTTTGGCATAACTTGAGCATACAGTGTCAAAATCAAGCAAACAAGATATTGTTTGAAAGTTGGTTCCATGTACTTTCCAGTGGTGTAGGTCTTATCATTAGATTTTTCTATTGGTTCATTGTATTCTTAGTCAAAGTTAGATCATCATTTTCTTCTTTTGAGCTCATAAATTTTTTCCTATATCTTCGATTTTCATGATTCTTGTGACAATGGAAAGGTATTTTGGTGCTCTTTAGATCCATTCATGCAATTTTTCCAGAATCTTCCTCAGGAACATTTTATTTATCTTTTTATGATTTCACATTTTGTTCAATTACTTAGACGTCTTGACACCTGGAAAGGATTTGTTTGCATGAGATGACTTTATTTGATCTACTTTACATGCACATAGATTATCAGTCTCTAATTCTTTCATTTGAGGAAGTATCATTTCATCCTTTTGTGGTCATCCTAAAAATAATAATTATGAGTCTTGGAAAAATGACATCTTGACACATCTCACCTATGGCTTGATTTTTTTCCTTGTCTTTATGGACTCATATCTACACTAGGCATACCAGGGAGTAATTTTTTTATGTCCCCACCCCTATAGTGTGTATAGTGTTATGAGTAGTCGGATTGTGGCT
>VDFB02353493.1:385469820-385482044 GCA_007258455.2 Sequoia sempervirens | reverse complement strand
AAAAGGAAAAATATTTACAAAGATTGTTCTGCGGAAACTTACTCCACCCCTTAAGGGACGAAGTGCTTCAGGTACTACCCGCTGTGTGGTAGAGGAAGGAGACTTCCATCCAAGCATGAGAATATAGGTGTTCTCTCCTGCCGGCTCGTGAATCTTGAACGGTTCTAGCCACAAGGAATCAAATTTGTCGTGCATTCCCTTGGGCTCATGTCTCTTATCCCATAAAAGGACTTGATCTCCCACCTCGAAATCTCGTTGGCGAGCTTTCTTGTCAAAAATTTTCTTCACTCGCTGCTGATGCTAAGTGATTCTATCTACTACCTCCACCCTTTCTTCTTGGAGCTTTGTCAAGTACAAGATGCGCTTCTGGATTGGATCTGTGAATTCTCCATCTTCTATTGTGGTTGGCAACTACAAAGCAGACAACTCCAGCGTGATAGGTATTATTGCTTTTGTACCATATAGGAGGATAAAGGGTGAAGTACCAATGGCTCTCTTCGGAGTAATTCTATCAGCCCAGATAGCATCATAGAGTTTCTTGTGCCAAGTTCGTTGGCTGGAGTCAACCAACTTGGTGAAATAAAATGACGATACTCTTGTTGATGATTGACTTGTCCATTACCTTTACTTGAGGGTAATAATGATAGATAAGAGATAGTGTAACTCTGTGGTCAAAAGCGAGGGAACTCCAGTAGCTCCTCGAATGGCTCACGTTGCGTTATTTGTCCTATTTTCGGGGCGCTGCGGGCCGTGTAACAATCTTTTTCCTTCCAAGGAACTCGCACCCGGGCCTGGGATGGCAGCGGCTTGGTGGAATGGCTACCAGCCCGTTTAGTAAAATAATGCAATGATTGCTTAAGGACATGGAATATACCTTACTAAGCGATTGGGTTGATGGGACCAATGAAATCTAAACCCCATTTGTTGAAATGGGCATCTATAACGAGGAGGGCTGGCAGCGCGCCCGGCAAGCTGACCGCGACTCACGTTTGTACCCGCTCATGCCACCACTTCCTAAATCTCCACTTATACAAATACCATCCCTACCCAAAAAATTGAGGCCACCGCATGCTTTTGGAAACCGACGATGGATTTAGTCTTTGGTGGCATGACAAAGAATGTTTGGGTCAGGCAGCACGGCCATTGTTGATGATAACATAATTCTGCGCTTTTAGCTTAAGCATTCTCTTTTGTTGCTTGTTCAGGTGATTAGGACAATCACTATACGTTAGGTAATACCATATCTCAGTAAACCATTCTACCGAAGATTCGATCAGTAAGACCATTGGAAGATCCTCCTTAACTTCAGGTTCAATTTGAGGTATACCTTTGGCTTGAAACTTCTTATCTCCATCCTCTGCTATCAACTGACAAAGACCTCTCCCGCGAACGAGTTTGGTCGGCTTGATCTCCAAGTCATACTCTTGCACCTTCGCGACCCAGTTACCTCTCTTGGAGCCCATCTCCTGTTGAGTAAACACGCTCTTCACTACTGGATCTGTGACATATACGATGGTGTGAGAATTCAAGATATAAAATCTAAAATTCTTTACAGCTCGAACCACTGCATAAGCATTCTTTTCAATATGAGAGTATGTTGATTCGCTGTCCTTGAAACTACAGCTCATAAAAGCTATTGGAGATTTGGTTTCTTCATTTAACTTTTGTGTCAGAATGGTAGACAAAGTATGCTCTGATGCATAGCAATAAAGGATAAATTCCTTTTCAAAATTAGGACGGACTAGCACTGGAGCTCGACTAATGGCTTCTTTTATTGCTACAAACGCCTTCTTGCCTTCTTCCATCCACTTGAAAGTTGTCTTCTTCTTCATCATAGCAAATATATCTTTAGTCAACTCAAAAAACTATAGTACAAATCTTCGTATGAAATTTACCTTACCGAAGAAGGAGTGTACCCATGTTCTGCTTGTCGGAAGAGACAAACTTCTGATAGCTTCAACCCGACTTGGGTCGATTCGAGTTCCCTCCTTGGAGACGATGTGGCCAAGCAACTTGCCTTCCGTCATCACAAAGATAGAATTTTTGGGATTCAGTGATATCTTGTGGTATCTGCATCTCTCGAAGACCTTCCCTAGATGTGAAAAATGATCTTCTCGGGTCTTCGAGAAAACAGTGAGGTCATCTAGATAGACAACAATTACTTTATTCTTCAAGTCTCCAAATGCCAAATCCATGGCTCTCTGAAATGTTGCCCCGGCGTTGATGAGGCCGAAGGGCATTCTTTCATAGGCAAATGTACCCCATGGGGTTGTGAATGTCGTCTTGAATTGATCTTCTTCAGCTACTGCAATTTGATTATAACCAGAAAAACCATCCAACAAGGACAACATCTCTGAACAGGTAATCGTCTGCAAGGTGTGCTCCATGATCGACAAAGGATAGTTATCCTTGAGTGATGATTGATTCAAGTTCCTGAAATCTATGCAAATTCTGATTTCTCCGTTCTTCTTGCGCACAAGAACTATATTCGACACCCAGGTGGAATGATGAATCAGAAAGATGATCTTTGCATTCACCATCTTCTGGATTTCTGCGTAGATGGTATCTTGAATCCGCGGATTGTAGTGTCTTTGCTTTTGCCTGAAGGGCTTCGCTTCAGGTTGAAGAGGAATTGTGTCAGACAATTCTCTTGGTGTAAAAACTTTCAAATCTTCATATGACCAAGCAAAGACATCTCGATATTGCTGGAACAAAGAAATGAACCTCTCTCTTTCCTTTGCAGTGCAGCATGTACCCAGATTAACAAGTCTAGGCTTATCAACTATCCTAATATTGATTTGTTGATATTTGGCAGAGGTTCTTTCGCTTGAGTTTCTCTGATATTGTATGTATTTGTCGTGCCTGTCAAAAATATTCTCCAAGGAAACCAAGCCCTTGGGAATTTTGTTTCCTTTCAACTGGATTATGCTCTAATCTGGTTCTTCTGGATTTTCTTTGTCTTCAGCAATCTTTGGCGTATCTAAAGCTTATGTTATTGCTTCTCTATGAGTAGATGAACTGCCCTCAAAGAAGAATTCTTTGAAATTATCTCCCATAACAAGAAACTCCTTAATGTGATCATCATCGTTAAAGACTTGCCAATTATCACAGTTGTCAGTTATAGCTGGCATGTATATTAACTCAATGGCAAATGCATTCTGACGGAAGTCAGAATGTGGCATGAAAAGAGAAGTTGATACCACGAGGGCATCCGCTCTGCTATTTTCTAGGCGTGGAATGTACTTGATATCAAATGCTTCGAACCAATCTATTGCATTCCACACCCTATTTCTATAGTGTCGAAGACGATCTTCTCTCACTTTGAATTGATCTCTAACTTGTTTCACAACAAGCTCTACATCACCTTCAACCCTAAGACATTTGATACCCATGTCCTTTGCATTTTTGAGACCTAGTAAAAGCGCCTCATATTCCGCCGTGTTGTTTGTACATTCAAATTGCAAGTGGTATGCAAAAGGATACAATTGTCCTTTAGGAAACTTATCACAACTCCCACTCTCGAACCAACAATGGAACAACTGCCATCGAACTGCAAAGTCCACAGCTTAGGATCTTCTATTGATTTGTCTACGGTACACGCGATCTCTTGACTTTCTTCAACAATCTCTGACAGCATAGCGTAAGTACCAAGACCCGTTTCTTGATATAGAACTTGAGCTTGAGGATCTTGAGACTTCACGACCGCAAATCGAGATCTGGGCTCTGGTTCTAGCTTGAAAGTTCCATTCTTTAATGGAATGATCGCAGAAGACCAATCCATTTGAATCTCTCCACCGAGGTCTTTGCAAAAACTTCTGCTTTCCCATAGCTCACTGGAATGTTGGCTACTAGGATGGTCATCATGATTTTCTTTTTAGGACAAGTCGCCAGCCTTACTTGAGCATCTTTTAATTGACCGACTATCGGCAATGACTTGGACTCCAGTGAGTAACATTGTCCCTTGTCTTGGTGCACGAAAGTCCTAAAGTATTCATCACTTGCAAAGGCATGACGTTTTCTGAAGCTCTGGAATCGATGATACAATTGCTCAATTTGTAACCACTTATATATAGAGAAATATAGAAGGGCTTAGGCTTGTCTTCCATCAGAACGGATGATTCGAGCAATGTGGGCTGCTTGGCAGGCCCTTTCTTCACAAATTTGAGAAGTCGATCCACTTGCTCTAGGTGATCTTGGAGATACTCTAACTGAGAAATCTGCACTTTGTTCTTCATCAAAGAATCTACAATATCAAAATTTGCTGAAGACGAGTCTTCAGCAATCGCTTTCATGTTCTCTTGAGAAGACTTAACATTTGAAGTAGAGGCTACTTCTTTTCCTTTTTCTTTGTCTTTTGGTATCTTCAGTCTCTCTTCTTCCTCTTCTTTGTGTGCCCTCAGATGTTGAGCTCTGGTGAACACAGGAGTCGTATGATTCTTAGGATTTACTACGAGAGAGTACTAACGAATTTATCTTCTTCTTGTTCTTCAATATTGGGTTCACTTTCAAAGTAGCCCGTTGCGGAGTCGCCATCGAAGTTGTCCGATTGAGGTAAGACAACATTCAAACTTGGAGTTGGTACGAAATTTGGTGTAGGTGCAGCTTCGACATATCCCATTATCTCGTTCATTCTGACATTTTCGGGGCAAGTGGTGCCGATATGTTCAATGGAATCATGAAAAGAGAAAAACATAACATTTTGTGTATTGTCAGTCGTTTTCCTTGGAGGAGGTGGCCCCCTTGGCCTGTAATTGTTGTAAGGCTGAAAATTATTTCTCCTCGGCTGATAGGGCTGTTGAGGTTGATAAGGCTACTATGGTGCTTGATATGATTGCGGTGCAGGTAAAGCAGGGGGTGGTCCAACTTGAGCAAGAGGTGTAGGTTGAAGTGGCAATTGCCTCTTGAGAATAGTTAATTCATTAGAAACCCTTTGAAGTAACGGATCAGCAAAACTCTGAACCAAAGGCCTAATAGCATCTCCTCTGATCTTTCCTGAAGTGATCATGTTGTCTTCAATTTCTATGGCACCTTGTTGTGCTTCTCCCAATCCTGTCTCGTGGGCCGATCTCAAGATAAAAGATATCTTTGATGGAAGTGCATTGACAAAACTACTTAACAGGATCTCAGGCAATGGATTGAGTGTATATGAGAGACGAGTGACCAGGCGGTTAAACCTTGCGACGAACTCCCTCATTGGTTCATTGTCCTCCTTCTTTGAATTTGAAAGCTGAGCAAATAACTGGTGGCTATCTTCAGCTGGCTTGAACCTCGCAAGGAAATTTTCAATCATAGTATTCCAGTTGTTTATACAACCCGGCTCCAAGTGATTGAACCATTCGGCAGCAACTCCCGCGAGAGTCTCAACAAAGAGACGTACAACAATATCTTCATGAGCTACATGCAAAACAACGCAAGCCGTTGAAAAGGCTGAAAGATGATCGTCGGGATGTTGACTGCCATCACCTTGGAACTGTGGAAAGTGCTTCCTTGACCCTTTAGGCAATTCATGATTTGCTCCTAAAGCTAAAGGTCTGATATGATCACCCCAAGGCAATGGGGGACCTCTTCTCTAGTTGCGATTGTGGTTGTTGTGATCATCGTTGTTATTGTTGTCACCCATTGCTTCTGGTTCTTCTTCCTCGAACACCTTAGGTACGGTGTTGAACTCAAAATTCTGCGTCGAACTTCCGAGAGACTGCGTTTGGATGGCTCCGATTTGTGTAGGATGTGTGCGGGAAGGAAAGGATCAGCTTCTTCGGGAAGGTAGTTTTTCTTGTTCTCCTCCTTGTATAGCCCATAGCATGCAGAGGATTGTCCTAGTCCCGGTGAATTTGGTTTTAGGCAGTCTTGTTTTGCAATATTCATTCTCTTCCCTCTTTGTCTAGAATAACACTGTGATTTTCAGCGGCGGTCTCCTTTCTTCTCAAAGATGGAACTCCTTGGGGAACGCTTGCGATCATCCATACTACTTATATCAACTTAGATTATGTGGAAACTTAGTACGGATAACTAGAGGTGTAAGATAAAGTTGTTTAAACTATACAAGTAATGGGGCCTTGGATAGTCCTTACGTGACATAAAGCTTAAGCTTTTTTTGTTGTTTGGCTGTGCCCACGGTGACGAGAGAAAACAATGGTGTTAGAATTAGCACCTACGGAATGCATTATTTGAAGCAGGACAACTATGCCGCAGAATAAAAGCACTTTCAAATTGGGAGAGCTCCCTCTCACTGGCGATAAGTGTTTGAAAGAAATGCGGCTTTAACAACTAAGTTGCCCTATCTTTTGATCGACTTAGAGTACAGTTTTATTAACCTGAAAGCCTTGCATGATTTGAGATTTACTACCTATTTGGGAACTTCAATACATGACTAACCTTAAACTAAAGGAGCTAGTTTCTAACTTCTCAAGTAATAAACAGAGCAAGAGAAACTAGAAATGAACAAGGAAGATTTTTTGACAAATACTTCAATAATCTCTCTCTCAACAAACACCTACACACTTCACTGTAAGTTGGAATCAAGATCATAAAAGTAAAACACAAATAGAAAAATCACGGATTTTTGCACACTGGAAAGAGGGAGGCTGTAGTTTTAAATTACTCAAACTTAAGACAAACTCACTTCTAACATGCCTGGAACAAGAAATTGCAGCTAAAGAGGCTTGCAATCTTTCTCTTCACAGTAGAAATAGCAATCACACTAACTCCTTGTTGGCTAAAGAGGCTCAACAATTTGCTTATCACAACACAATTGAACAACACTCGAATAACAAATAGAAGGCACAATAGGCTCAGCGTTTTGTTATCACTAGCATGGTTAAAACAAGTGGAGCTGAAACTAATAACAACTAACATATCTGAGGGCTTTCGCATTTACTATCACAATAGCAGATAAAAGAAACAATGAGCAAAGGAAACCTTATTTATAAGACAAGCGGTAGAGAACCCACAAAATCTTCTTGCTTTTCTAATCTAGGGGCATGAAACTCCAACAAAAGCAAACTTTTATTATAAATCTAGAAGAAGATAACATCCCTAAAACCCACACAGAAGCCGGAAAAAGCGAAATACCAAGCCCATTACATTTTATCTTCTTTCTCTCTTCACCGAAGGAAATGGATAAAATTATTCGGAATAGAAGAAATGGGTTAAAAGCTAATGATGCATCCGGCTAGGAAATTAGAAGCCCATGTCGGGTTCGAGTTGCATCTATGCCATCAATAGCAAAACAACGTTTTTCTAGAATATACCGACATCTACAAGCCCGACCTAAGAATCTTACGACCTCATTGCCTGCCTTTTCAAACTTTGCTGACATCATGGAAATGTGACTTGGCAGAGTCTTATGTTTTTCTTTCATCCATCTATGTGCAATCTTCTTACTGTGTTTGTCTTTATGTATCTCCCATATTCTTTCACATTCACCCTTTGAGATAGTAACACCTTCAGGCCATGGGGGAATGGAAAAACACTTTTCGATCATATCAGGCTTTAGACTGCAAATCAATCTGCCATATGCTGACTGGATCTCCCTAGTAGCCGGGTTGTAATGCTTAATGCAAGCGATTACGAACTCAAGACTCTGAACTGATATAGGAATTGACGTTGTTGCGATGAGTCCAGAGTGTCCCAAGTTCCTAATTGAGGTGTTGCATACGCTCTCCAAAGCGTGTAGATCAAACATGGTTTGATATGATGCAAGAATCCCCATCTTTCGATGGTTGATGTAATCATGATAGAGAGCTAATTCAGTCTTGAAAACATTTGGAGTGTACTCCATTTCGGAAACTTTGAAGAATGACTGTAAACTCGCTTGGGTTCAGACAAGTTTTGAGCAACTTACTATTTTTAGAATGCTGATTTTTCTTGCTCCAACGGACAATTTTTGAAATTTTTGAGGATATGGGTTTTGCTTGGAATTCCATTACCGAGACAACCCAGGATCATTTTGTTTTGAAAATTTTGAATTTTGCCCTAAAAAGCTGACAAACCTAATTTGCTAATTTTTAGAAAGGCATTTTTGGTTTTGTTCAAAATATGATTAGAAACGATTGATTGATTGATTTGCAAAACCTAATGGTTGATTGAAGAAGCCAACCTAAATTTGAAGCTTTCTTTAAAAGTGGAATATGGGTTGCTTTGGGAACTAATTTGAGGAGGATTTGATTGATTGGCCAGATGCCGCTGCGGTTTCATTGAGCAATACAAAAGAATAAGAAATGCGCACTGCAACTTGATGAAGTTCTTTGAAAATTTCTTTAGAAGATTGAGTGAAAGACCGGATAATTGAAAATTTGAAAACTTTGGCCTTCTTGAAAAGTTTGATCTTTTGGATAAAAAACTTGAAAAAGCAAGGGTTTATGCTTGCTGATTTGAAAAATCTGATGAAAAACTAGCAAATATGAATTCTTGGATCATAAAAATTCTTCAAACTTGCTGCTCCAACTTTCTCCTTTGAATGCTACCTGCAAAAAATAATGAAAATTACATGAAAGAAAGATGTTAAATAGACTTAGGGTTTTGTTTTTACTTTGCTTTTTTTTTCTTTTATTTCCAAAACCCTAAAATCTCAATTCCTTGAACTTGGACGCCATCTTCCTTCACTTGCAATTTTGAAACTTTTGAAAATCTCAAAAAAAATTCTAAGGCATGAGAAGTTGGGCACCCTTCTTCACCAGGGGCGCCCACTTTAAGCAGAGTTAGTCAATTTTTTGGCATTTTCAACTTTTCTTCATTTTGACCTCCTACTTCGCCTCTGATTTCCGGTTTGCAGACTAATCCGACAGGCAAGCTGAAAGATCCATCACATAGCCTGACTGATTCTGAGAAGGTTGTTCTGGAGGTTCTTCTGGCGAAAAACTTCGTTTGGACCTCCGAATTCATTGGAGCCTTTTCCTTCTAGGGGTGCCCATTTTACCCAGAGTTAGCCATTTTCATGATCTTCAAATTTCTTCATTGACTCCTCTTCTACAGATGATCTTGTTGAATCTGGAGCTCCAGATGTTGGATTGTTTGCTTATTGTGCTCATCGCAAAGCTGACGAAATATGAGGAGGGGTCTTTTGAGATGAACTCTATCAAAAAGTGGATTTTAATCCCTCAAAAGCTTGGGCACCCATCCTGGCTGGGGCGCCCATGTTCACCAGACTTAGTTTATTTCACCGTTTTTGTGTTTGCTTCTGAACTTTGAAATTCAGCTCTTGCCGGACCCTCTGTTCAACTTCTTGTATTTGGCGACTGCGACCTTTGATTGACAAGCTGAATATCTCGTTGGAGAGCTGGATCAACTGTGAAGGGATTACGTTAGAGTCTCATCTGCAAATTCATCTATTTCACCCCTTGAAATCTTGGGTGCCTTTTCTCTCCTAGGGCGCCCAAACCTTCCAGACTTAGCCATTTTGTCTGTTATTTCAACTTCAAGTTTGAAACCTTCGTTCTATACCCTTGACTTCGTTTTGAATTTGCCAGAGAATGACCAGTCGAAAGATCTAACAAAGATAGGCATCATGAAGCTAGCTGAATACTGAAGAGATTGAGTACCTTCTTAAACCCTGAGTACTGGATTTTTCCCTTCAAAAAGTTGGGCGCCCTTCTTCACCAGGGGTGCCCAAAGTCTCCACACAGTCAATTTTTTAATATTTTCTCATTTTCTCCACTTTGACTTCTGTGTGAATCCTCCCTGTTCAGCTTCAAATCCCGGATGACTGGATAATCTGATGACTGGACCGTTGGACTCGCTGTGGAGCTGGCAGAGAACTGAGCAACCTCAACTTAGAGCTCAAACCCTAATTCCATCATCTAGTGCCCTAAAAAGATGGGGGCCCTTCTTCACTTGGGGCGCCCAAGTCTGGCAGTGTTAGAAAATTTTCATCATTTTTCATTTTCTTCCTCATTCATCGTGCATGTTTATCATTTCGCCTTCTGTTGAATGCTTTGAATGTTGAATCTGACACCTGGCAGCCAGCTGACCTCCATTGATGACCTCAGAGCTCCTAATGTGCTTCTGAAAAAGCAGAATAGACCCAGTAGGGCAAAACTGATTATTTTGAGATTCTTACTACACCAGCCTGATATGGACGTATTTTGATCCAATCAAAATCAGTTTGGACCCTATTGGACCAAATTTCTATTTTTAGAAACTTTCTATTTTTAGAAAGTTTTGCCAGTATCCATTTCCCAAGAAACCCAGAAAAACCTAGAAAATGTTACTAATTTTAGAAAATTTCTAAAAATAGCAGTTTTCCTAAAATTTAGGGATGAAAATCTGAGATCTGGGTTTTGTTGATTAAGCTACTCTTAGCAGACCCAAATCGTCAGATTTTGACAATTTTGTGTTTTAACCCCTCATGCAAGACTTGCACACCCAAATTTTGACCTTTTTGACTGATTTAACAAGACTTTTATTCATTTCTTCAAAATGTCTAAGTGTAACAAAAAATTTAATTTTGGGGTACAACACAATTCACAAATGTTAACCTCCTTAGCGAGAGTAGGATTATCCTCCTTGATAGGGGAATGACTGGCTTCCTAAATAGAATCACAACTTTCCTTCTCAACGGGAGTCTAATCCGCAACCTTAACAGAGGTATTCAAGGTTATCAGAAGTTTTAGATGAGCAGGATTCACTTTGTACTCTCCAATGAAGAATTTAGAGAATTCCAAGGATCCCCAATCATCACTAGGAAATGCATTTGATTCAGAAGAAGTAGACGGGGAAGACTTAGGACTTTGGGCTTTGGGTTCTTCTTTAGCGGCGTTCACTTCGGGAACAACCTGCATGGAGGGTATCACCGGGGAACATCTCATTACATCAGAGTTTAGAGATGGAATACAATTCTTAAGAGTGTAAACAACCAAAGCTTGACCAGCAGCCGCCAGTTCACAAAGGTGAACAGCTTTCAGGTCACCTTTGACTGTGACCACTCGATTGTTTGCAATGTGTTGGCATTACAATTCGCAACTTTGGAGTGTGTATTGGAAACAAAAAGTTATGCACAATGTGTAATGAATGCTCTTCAAATTAGAAGGGGAAGCTCCCTCTTTTGCTGATATACGTGAAAAAGTAAATTATTCTATATCCTATCTTTTTGACTCAGTTGGAAGAGGCACAAGGTTAAGAAACCAAACACATTGCAACTAAGGTTTTTCTCTAGTTTTGCAGATCTTAACTACAAATAACTTAATGCTTAAACTATCCTATCTCCTCTAGATAAAAAAAGCAAGAGGAATTAGGAGCAGTTGGTATACGGTAATCTTTACCTCAGGATTTCCAAGGAGGCGAGACACCTATCCAAAGTGTAGGCTGAAAGTAACTTACTGGAAACAACACTTAAACAACAATCTCTATCTCTAAATTCCCAAGGAGGAGGGACTCTTATCCGAGGTGTAGATATAAAACAAGCTTATTAATCACAACAAAAATAAAACTGGGAAAACAAATTGTATAACGAGACACGCACACAATGAATGATCAAACTAGCATTATATTTAACTAAGTGAACAGATACATAATAACAATATTGCACGATAAGGTGACTAAACAATTTATTATCACAACAAAAGTTCTAATTACAACGTGAACAAATAATGAATAGCAATATTGCACGGCAAGGTGGCTCAACAATTTGCTATTACAAGCAAAAGTTCTAATTACAATGTGAACCAATATTGAATAGCAATATTGCATGGCAAGGTGACTCAACAATTTGCTATTACAAGCAAAAGTTGAAATACAATGAGCAAAGGTGCTTTTATTTATAGACCTCAAAGGAGTAGGGAACCCTAAAATCTCCTTGAGTTAACATGAGTCTTGCAAGCATGCAAGATTTATTCTTAAGTCTAAATGTATGCAACCTAACAGTTAACTGGAAAAACTACCTTAGTTAGTTGATTCTAAACTAAACTAATTAGACCTTGCAACATGCGAGTACTTATTGATATGAGAGTTAACTAATAACTAACATCAGTCAACTAAAAGCTCCACATAGGTGACTCCAAAATAGACATGCACAAAGGTGGGACAGTGAGTTAACTTGGAAAGAGGCATCAAGTTAACTGTTGTGTCAAATGTCTATCTTGAAGAGGTGGGATGTCATGTCCACTGGTTGTGATCTCGAGCAATTAACTCCTCCAAGAAGTTGTTAACTACCTCATCATATGGAGGTCGTCACATGTATCAACTATCAATTCACTGCTTGTCAGCAACTTGAGCAATCCTAGAAATAT
>VDFB02353493.1:385328326-385469720 GCA_007258455.2 Sequoia sempervirens | reverse complement strand
ATATATATATATATATATATATATATATATATATAATTTATTGTTTGTTTGTTATTATTATTTTTTAAATGTTGTAATTATTTATTGTGAAATAATATATATGTGTATGTATATGTATGTATATGTATATGTATCTATATATATCTATATATGTATGTATGTATATATATATTATATTAATCAAATGCTATGTATAAAAAAATTAATTTTCAAATTGATATATATATATATATATACATAGCATTTGATTTATATATATATATTATTTATTGTTTGTTTGTTATTATTATTTTTTAAATGTTGTAATTATTTATTGTGAAATAAAATAAAATATTAAATTATAAAATATTATTAAACAATAGTAATATTATTATTTTATTTGTTAAATATTGTATTTTTATATGTAGATGTGGCATAGTGTGGTAGTTAGCTCAACTAATTAATGCTATATGACAAGAGATGAAATTAATGTTTATGCTTAATTTTTCCCATATCATATGCATTGTAGTTTGTACTACAGTGGTAGCCATGAATGCAAAATGTGTAGACACATAGGGGACTAATATGACACGTTAGATATTGGATTTGCGAGCAATTGATGGATTTTATTCAAGCTTTGAGAATATACTAATAGGTGTTTGTGTTTAGTTTTTATTCTCATATAAATTATTCAACTTTGTGTGAGCATTTATTTATATTTGCATTCCTTTTTCTCTTGGTGTTAAGGATTGCATCAAAACTAGAGGGTTTTGATTTGGCTTGAGTAGTTTCTTTCACACAAGGTATGTGATTGGTGGGAATGTAACTTTGGGCTTCACAAGGTGAGAGTTTTAAGGTTTAGTGTCATTTTGTATAGTTGTTATTTTCTTGAGATTGCTAGAAATAATTTTTAATATGTTTGTGTTTTTTAAATTACTCTCCAATATGTTTAGTCTTGGTGCTAAGAACTATATGAGAAATAGAGGGTTTTGGGGGGTTTGACCATTAGGGTTCAATGTGTACTAAGCAATAGTGTGGTCAAAATAGTTTGGTGTGGTTGTGTGTTTATTTTAAAATGAGTTTATATAATTATCTCCTAATGTTTGTATCCATGTATCTTATGCATAAGAACAAAGAGAAAAAAAAAAACATTTCCAAATACACAAGTTTGGGGCTTCACAAGATTTATTATCATTTTGTATGGTTATTATTTTCATGCCATTGTTGCAAATGCATTTTCTTTATGAGTGTTTGTATTTTAGTAGCTCTCTATTGTAATTACTTTGGATTCTAGGGGCTATAGAAAATTTAGAGGATTTTACCAAGGGTTGAGCATTAAGGTTCAATGGATTATATCATGACACATGGAAACATCTCATGCATCTTAGGTTTTCTTTCTTGCCTATATAATCATGAAACTTGTTCATTTGTAATATATCAATATCCAATATCATATCATATCAATATAATCTCTATTGTGCATGCCTAGTTGCAACACTTTCTGTGTGGTTGATCATCTTTCCTGGAAAAGGTCCTCCATTGAAGACTACAACTTCAAGGACCTTGTGCATCCATAATCTCAACATCCTCAGCCAAGGAAACTTTGTATTATCTCTACTCTACATATCCAAAGTTTGATACCCAAAAGTAACTGAATAAACTCATTTTGAGTCATGACCCCAAGCAAGGACATTTGAGTCCTCCAAGGAACTATAAGTTATCTTGCCAAAATTGAAGCCAAAGTATCATGGTCCTCCAAAGACCCCCACCTGGCCAGCTCCAAGGCTCTCTCCACCAATAGACTATAGATCTTCATAATCAACAACCTTGGACCACCTTGCTTCTAGAAAAATGTTGCGTATAGGTTGAAGTAATGGAAAGGATGAGAGGATAGGAAGATGGTCATCCCATGATTCATCCCAAAACAAGGCACTATTACCCTTGTTAAATATCCAAATAAGCCCCTTATTGATAAGAAATGCACCCTTTTTATGGTGTCCCAAACCATAGATCATTTCCTATACATATCCATTCATGGGATATCCTCCTCAGTTACCCCCTGAGATATTTTAAATTAATTTATTTTCCCAAGGTTGGTTGAGATTATTGCACCATTTCCAATATAATTTGATAACTAATGCTTGGAAGTTCAACTTTCATTGTTATAGATCAAGGCCACCAACCTCTTTAGGTCTAAAAATTGGGTCCCAATTCAATAGAATCCATTTTTGGCTCTCCAATTTTCTATCCCATAAGAATTTCTAGGAGAGAGCATCAAAATTCTTAAGAAAAATCTTGGGAGCTGCTAAAATAAATTATAGGAAAGGATTGTAGGATATATTTTAA
This sequence comes from Sequoia sempervirens, assembly GCA_007258455.2. Classification (NCBI taxonomy): domain Eukaryota; kingdom Viridiplantae; phylum Streptophyta; class Pinopsida; order Cupressales; family Cupressaceae; genus Sequoia; species Sequoia sempervirens. The sequence continues at coordinate 385,467,395 of VDFB02353493.1, read as the reverse complement.
TAAATTCAACTAAACAACAAAGGATACTATAAAAAATTCCAATGGCTAAGCTTTGCCTAAAATTTATCCAATATATTATTCTACTCTTCTCTTCTAAGGTTTTCGGAAGAAAGAGGAATTCCCAAATAATTCATGGGAAAATATCTAATTTAGAAATGAAATATGTCTACAATTCTATGTTGAATATAATTTGGCGTGTTGAAGAAGAAGATAATTGTTTTTTCCTCATTGATTAGTTGGCTAGAAGAAAAAAGGTAAATATGATTTTTTTTTCTAAAATTAATAGCCTCCTCTATTTTAGCTACCCCCATCAAGGTAGTGTCATCCAAAAAATAAATATGAGATTTAGAAACAACATCCTGTACCTAAAACCAATCCCCTCAATTGATGTTGCTTTATCAAGTGGCCTAATCCCTTTTGCATTAAAAGAAAAAATACAAATATTATGGATCATCTTTTCAAGACCACTAGATGCTAAAAGAGAGACAAATCAATATAATTGATTTATACAACAAGGGAAAACGAAGTCACACAACTCATAACCCACTTAACCCATTCGACCTAAAAAATTAAAGACCTGCAAAATATGCCAAAGAAAAGACCAACTTGCCCTATCATAGGCCTTAAAAATGTCTAGCTTAATGAACATAGATTTTTATTTGAGATAGACATAGATTGAATGGATTCTATTGCCACAATAATTCCATCCAAAATTTGATGTTGAGCTTCATAAAACCTCATTGCTTAGGGGAGATTAGAGTGATCAAACACTTCTTTTACTGTTTTGTAATGGTTTTTGTAATTATCTTGTAAGTTACATTGTAATGGATGATAGGGTGAAATGAATCCAATGAATATGCTCCTTCATTTTGTGGATTAAATAAAGGCAGATTTGATGGCTTTAAGCATTGGTGACCGAGGCAATAATATTACCATTTTTTAACTCCTTTATTGAATAATAAAAGAAGGAAATATTTCCATCACCTTCTTGTAGCCACTCTAACTTAGATTTCTATTTCTAAAAAATATCCTCATGAAGCACACATTCTTCTAGTCCCTTAGAAAGATTACCTTCTTCCTGCAAAAGATCATCTATCATTCCTTCAACCTTAATTTGAAAGGTGACTCTCTCTAGTTTGTCTTCAAGTCATGATTTGATTTGAAAATATTTCCAAAATTGAATATGTTCCAATTCTTGAGCTTATATTTAACAAAAATGGAGATGCTAGAATAAGGAATACATGACAATACCAAAGGTAGGTTTTTCGTCAATCCGCCAACTGACCATGATAATATATGCCAAATTTTTGCAACCACATAAGTTGGAATTTGAATTTTTTTTATTTTTATCAAAGTGGAGTAGAAAATTATGGGCCAATGGTTAGACCCTTTCCATCCCAAAATCTTAGAGAATGAAGTTCAAATATTACCAACCCAAAATTTAGAGACAAGGAACCTATCTAGCCTTTATGAGAGAATATGTGCCACACCTTTGATTGTTCCAAGTGAATATTCCATTTATTGGCATAAAAGTCTACCAAATTAATGGAAGATACATTGTCTCTCAATAAGGAAAAAGAATGTCCAAGTTGTACAACACCCCTCTTTTCTCATTTAAGTTAGCAATAGCATTAAATTCACCTGCTAAAATCTAAGGAAGATAGAGTGTAATAGAATCAATGGGTGCATATGCATTGGTGAGAAGGATGTCATACCCATAATAAAAATAAGATACCACCATAGAAATGAAACTCCTATTCCTAAGCCACCAAGATGGAGTAATTTTGTATGGGTCCCAAAAATAAGCCAAACCTTCAAAAGTGCCTTGAGCTCCAATGCATCAACAATGTCCTCCTTTCTAAATATTTGAAGAGATACTTACCATATCTTCAATTGATAGCTTCATTTCCTAAATAAAAATAATATCTAGTATGTATTCCCAAATCGTATCCCTATTAGCCTTTTGTCAAGAGGTGCTACCCAAACCCCTTGCATTCCAATAAAATCAACTTCATTTTAGGGGTTTAGAAAAATGGTTATCTAATGTCTTGATGATACCAAATTCCACTAGATATTACCCTATCAACTTTAATTTTCCTAATCCTTTTTCCTTCCTACCTTTGGCACATTATCAATACTCACCCTCTTAATATGTTTTTGTTGAAGTCCTAGCATAGGAGGAACTTTCTTTTAACCATATTTATTTACCTCTTGATCATGCATAGGTTCTAGAAACACCTCAACATAAATTAACTCTATTTGATTTTCCATCACATGGACATAATTAACTACTTTTGTATTTATCCTTGTATTTTCTTGAATCATTCTATTTATTTCTAGATGACCAAAAATAGGGAATTCCTCTTATTCAAAATGAATTTTCTTTTCTAAGGACAAATTAGTACCCGAGTCTTGGATTTGCATGTCTTGAATAGCCTTGGTGCAATCCTACTCCCCTACATCCAACTCAAAGGTTTTCATAGCCTCAAGTCTATTACCCAAGATTCCTTTAGAGACCATTTTTTTTGTGATTAATAGACTTTAAATTTGAATGAGGTTTCATAGGAATGAATCCATTTGTATCTTTCACCTCAAAAAGAATCAAGGCCTTTACTTTTGATTTTATTTTGGATGTTTGCAACTTAGCAATAGTGAGAAGAGAATGAGGGTTCATTTTTGCATAATTCCTCTAAAGGTGACCATATTCATGACATCTATGATAGTAAAATGGAAGAACTTCATATTCAATATGCTAAATCTAATTCATGCTACCCATTTTGAACTCCAAGGATTCAAGAAGAGAGTTATTCATATTAACTTCAACATGTAGGTGAGTAAAAGAAACAAATTCTTGTAGACACCTAAAATTGACCGCAATGATTTGAACAATTTTATCTTAGTTTTTCATGTATGTCCATTTCATTATTAAATTAAATGAATAGTCTTATTTATTTTATTTTATTCATATCTTTCAATCCTTCGTGATTGATTAAATAATTTTATATTATTTAATTAATATTCCCCATCCTAATATTCACATAAAATCATTATGTCTATTTCCCCCTAAGGTCCAACCTTAGGTAAATAATTATTCCTAATTATTTACCCAAAAACCTTATTTTATTTCTTCTAAAAAGTTAAATAAATAATTTATTATTTATTTAAACTCCCTCACATGTCCCATCATCTAATATTTTATATTAGCCTCTAAATCTCTCACTTAATACATTCCCTAATAATGTGCACACTCTTACTCATTGATTAAGAGGTGTCACATCCTCCATATTTTTCCACTTTCCTTCAAATCCTAATCCTAATCTCTGCCCAACCTACCCTTAATATTAATGGAAATGGATTAGTGGATTTTCATTTAGTGTACATTCACCTAGCCCCCCATCTCATTAATAGTTCCCCTTTTGGAAAAGACCCCATGTCCTTTTGGAACATGGGTCTTTCTTCCAAAAGTACCCAAAAGGAATTTTTAATTTCTTTACTCCTTTTCATCCCATGCTTTGGGAATGTGGGACAAGAAAGACCTTTATGAAAAAGACCTTCCCCATCCCCCAAGGTACTTTCATAGTACCAATCTCCCTCTCAAGCCCTCTCATTGTGACACTTATCAAAATCTTGAGGCTTGAGAGACCATCTCCCTCTCATTCACTCTCCTCTTTCCAAGTGGCATCATCTTATGCCTTGAGATAACATCTCCATCCTTCACCCTTGATTCCCTAAGATCTCATCCTAAACATCCATCTAATTACTCCTCTCCTCATATACTAAACACTTAGCCATTTTCACATTATCATGCAACTTTGAGAAATTTAGCGTTGTTATGTTGTCAAAATCAAGTGAGTACACATGCAAAACAGTCATATCGGGAAAATTTACTCATTGAGGGCTTCAATATATGAAAAATTTGTTGAAATTCATCAAGATTTGAGTCCTCCTAGCCTAATATGATAGTTGCTTTGTTTTTGAGTGATTTTATTGCTATTTTTATTATGTTTGGACACCACATTTCTTGCACACATTTTGGTACACCTAGTGGGACCTATGTCACAGGTCAACTAATCAAAATTCATCTGTTTCAATTTTTTTGTATCTAAAATTTTATGCAGAGGTGAATACATTGTTGTATGGGTGGATACATTATGTGAATGTGCAAATTCAATCTTACAAAGGTGGCTCTACTTCAGCCTTTCATTAACTAGTGGCTCACAAGTACTTGGGCAGATCCGATCTATAAATTAGCGAACCTTCTGAATCGGGGTGACTACATAGAACTTGGGTGAATCTACTCATTGAGGGCTTCAATATGTGTGAATTTCATTGAAATTCACCAAGGTTTGAGTCCTCCTCACCTAATTTGATTGTTGCTTTGTTTTTTAGTAGTTTAAATGATTTTATTGTTATTTTCATTCTATTTGAACACCACATTTCATTGCACACACCTTCTTGATTAATGTGATGTATAGGAGGTTTTAGATATTGGGGTTACGTAGTACCATCATTCTAGCCTATGTAGTGTTATTTTGGTATAAATTTCAAGTTACATATGACTAGTGTAGCCACTTTACAACTCACATTCAATTTGATCCATGCAATTTTCTAAAAAGTACAGTTGGTGGTATCATGGTAAGATCCATTAGAACACAAGGCGATTATTATGTCATGCATTATCTAGATTATTTTTAGATAGAGGATTCCAACATGTCAAAGAGTTGGAAATTGATTTTAAGCAAGACATTATCACTCATTATGTCTCAAATATTGATTTGAGAATAAGCTACTTGGGTGGGTGCAAAAAGATTAGGGGCCAAAAAGTGTCCAACCATCTTAATTTTTAAAAAAAATCATAATGTTAGTGTATTATAGCTCATTATAACAAAAAAAAGCAACACTTCCTCATTCTTTTTTCCATATTTTGTTGGTGGATGGTTTTTTACCATCCTCCATGCAACAATAATGAGGTCCCATAATTTTTTTTAGGAAACTCTATTGAGAGTTTGTCCTCAATAAAGTCTTGAACTATTTTGATATGCAGGACTTCCAAGGTAGAGGTGGGGGCTCCGTATAGGATAGACCAGGGGCACGTCTTGACCCACAGTGACCAGCGAGATGAGCACTCGCTAGACCAGCCTCTGAGCACATGGATAGATCCCTTCCATTATGAGGGAGAGTATTGAGGTTGAGACACTACATCCCATTAGTTCCTTGACCCAAAGCATCATAGAGCATGCCATTCCTGCAACACAACGTGAGCTAAGGTAGTCTTTGGGGAGTAGGGTTCCACCCCATATTTTTTAGGTGGTGTAGGAGCACCATGACACTTACATATCTCCATATTGCAACTCTTGAAGAATGATTCAATTGTGATGTATTTACCTTGTAATAAGGTCATTTTCATGTGTTAAGGTCATTAGGGGGTCAAGGTTTAAGTTTTGTGTCAATTTTGGAAAGATGTCAATGAATTCAAAAAGTTGTCATAATGCAAAAATGTAAAATTGCAAAAAAGTGCAAATTGAGGGAAGGTGAAAGGTCACTTTTCTCTAGGTCATTAGAAAGCAGTTGGAAGTTAATTGGACAAGTTTTTAATTCCTTTAAAAGGCCTTGTAAACATTGGAAAAGGTGTGGGTGATTGAGTTTTTGGTTTTGATCAATGAAAGACACTATTTCTTGCATGTTTACACAAAAATTCTTTGTTCTTTGGTGTTGTATGGCTCTGGACGGGCATGAATTCATGTTTAAAAGGTTGTAAGTAATGGTTCTTTCAATCACCTTCCTTACAAAGTTTGTTCCATGCAATTTGGTGGGGTTTTGAGAAAGATCTTGCAATTTTTTTGTAAACAGTTATAACCCAAATTTAGGGTAAACAGTGACAAGAATATTTATGTTATTTTCATTCTAGCCGTTTAAAATCCCTAATTTTTGGTGAAGTTACTCCTTTTTTATTATACTTTCATGTTATAAAGGTTTTAGACCAAAAGTGTAAAGTCAATATGTGAAAGATTGAAGTTATGGTTTGTAAACTATGTAACAGTATGGTAAAACAAGGTATAGGGAGTAAAGTACTTAGGGTTTATGTAAATACCTTTGGAAATGGACTTTAGATGTTTTGTAGAGTAGGTACATGTCAAACCAAATATGTTCCAAGCACCGGTTAAGTGGATTTTAATCTAGATATAGAAGAACCAATAAGCCCTTGTGTGTACAAAGCCTAATTAGGCCTAATAAAACGTTGACAGTCATAGTTAAGCCCTGTTCCTTGAAGCAACCTATGTTGGTTCTTTGATATGTTTCAAAAATATGAAATGGATGTCCTAAAATCCCAACACATTCTGGAGTGAAGATCTATAATGAAAGTTATGTCTGACATTTTATGAAAGGAGGGATACTATGAGTTTGATCAGTTAATGAAAGATTGGTAAAAAGATGAAAGGGAAGGATTATGTGAGTGTTTGTATTGATTGAGTTAGAGTTATTGAAGGGTAAGAAAGACTTGAGTGGTCTTGTTTGAGTTTGAAAAGGTGGAAGCCTTAAATTGTGCTCGTTGGAGGTCATTTCCTTAAGAGAATTTATGTGAAACTTGAAGGGTCAGCTTGGTGAAACCAATTATTGTGAAATATGTCTTCATGAAAGTGAGTTTGAATCCTTTGCATTGCATCATTGGGCTTGTAGGTCACCCTGTGGTTATGACCCCACACATAGTTAGGATGTAGTTGTGGAGGATACATCTATAACCGAGAAGTTGGTGATGGTAGATGCCCTCCTTAATGAGGATTTCAACCTTAATAGTTAGGTAAATGTTAGCAAGTTCATTGAATTTAATTTATTAAATTTCATTTTGAAATGCAAGATTAACTAATTTAGTTTAATGATTATAATGAAATTTCAGGGTCATAGTGTTCATTCAGTTTTCAACGGTCATCTACATCCCTATTATGCTACGACATGTATTGTGGAGGTTTGTAACTAGTAAAAAATTATAAATATTACATGTGAATAAAATTGTTATATGAATGGTATTCTAATATTTTATTTTGGATGTTGAATAGGTTAATCTTGGATATTTGACGACAATACCTCCCAATGGAGGTGGACTTCGAAGCTTCACTCAAGTAATAAAATAAAGAATTTAACTAATGAATTGTACTTAATAGATTTTTGTAGTTTATATTCATATTGTTTATTACATAGCATTGCACATCTTTAAAACTCAAAGCATTACTTCACATTGCATAACTAATAACTAGATATTGATAGATGACAAAATTTCAATTACAATATAGTTTTTTAGAAAGTCAACATAAGTAGTTATGCAATTACTTGACATTGCATAACTAATAACTAGGAGTAGCTTCCAATTGCATTTGCTTGTCATGGAATTCCATGGGACCACATTTTATTGAGGCATTTTTTCAAATAGTTCACTTCCTTGTCTATGTTATGGATGCTTGGAAAAAATCTATCAAAGAATAATAATAAGCTATAGCATAGACAAGGCAGTCAACTATTTGAAAAAATTCCTTAAAGAAATGCGGTCTCATATCATCCAAGAAAATATATGTGTCAAGAACTTGCTCAAAAACATTCCCATATGTTACCATGCCATGAAATTAATATTCATATAAGGTTTATTATCTACCAAGTCCAATAAATCCACCATCCAAATCAAAATATCCACTAACCTATCCAACAAAAACCTATATCCACAATATATATCATTGCATTGTTCATCTTAATCCATATTCATAATCATGCTTCACTCTTACTTTGATGAGTTTCCCAATAAAAAAAGAAACCCTTCTCTAATGACGATAATTACACTATCCTTTTTGATCAACAAGATAATGAACCCTATGAAGAAAATATTTATACAACTAGCTATACATATCATACCCAAGGTCAAATATTAAGAAACCAAATGTATAATGAGACTATCAAGTAGAAAGAAGACTATGCAATCATACTATTTCTTTGAGGCATTTTTTTCAAATAGCTCACTACCTTTTCTATGCTACCACATTTTTCATACATGTCTGCCAAAGCATTTTATCAAACAGTTCATTGCCTCGCTGCTATGGTTAAAAGCCTAAAACAAGTGCTTTCAAACAAACTATGAATGCTTGGAAAAAATCTATCAAATCATAATAGTAAGCAATAGCATAGAAAAGGAAATGAGTTGCTTGAAAAAATGCCTCAAAGAAATGTGGTCTCATGGCGATGTCCATTACCATGAGACCACATTTCTTTGAGGAATTTTTTCAAAAATCTCGCTGCCTTGTCTATGCTACCATATTTTCCATACATTTCTACCAAAGCATTTTATCAAACAGTTCACTTCCTTGCTGCTATGGCTAAAATCCTAAAACAGGTGCTTTCAAATAAACTATGGATGCTTGGAAAAAATCTATCAAAGCATAATAGTTAGTAATAGCATAGACAAGGCAGTGAGATGTTTGAAAAAATGTCTCAAAGAAATGTGGTCTCATGGCAATCTGAGTTGTTTGAAAAAATTCCTCAAATAAATGTGGGCTCATGGTGATGGACATCACCAACATACCACATTTCTTTGACGTATTTTTTCAAACAACTCGTTGCCTTGTCTATGCTACCACATTTTCCATACATGTCTACCAAATCATTTTATCAAATAGTTCACTTCCTTACTGCGATGGCTAAAATCCTAAGATAGGTGCTTTCAAACAAACTATGGATGCTTGGAAAAAATCTATCAAAGCATAATAGTAAGCAATAGCCTAGACAAGGCAGTGAGCTATTTGAAAAAATGCCTCAAAGAAACGTGATCTCATGGTGATGTCCATCACCATCAGACCACATTTCCTTGAGCAATTTTTTCAAACAACTCACTACCTTGTCTATGCTACCACATTTTCCATACATTTCTATCAAAGCATTTTATCAAAGTGCACTAAAATAAAACTCAAACAATTCACTACCTTGTCTATGCTACCACATTTTTCATACATGTCTACCAAAGTACTCAAAATTTTGCTGACTATCTCACACATTATAAGCCATGACTTGCATCACTATTCTAGTTTTCATAATTGAATAATGTTGTTTTCTTTTTAGATGATGCAAGCGGAGACACCTCTTGATGTTCATATGGCAATGGAGCATGGCGTGTCTTCCGCAATTGATAGCTCAATGCCTTTGACGATGATATGAGGGAGATTAGTAAATTTCAAATTACATTTGTTGTTATAGTTGTTTATTATTGAAAAATAAAATAATTATTGATTTGTAGTTTAATTTCTATCTAGACGATTTCTATAGGACATTAGAATGCCATAGCTTGATCGTGCTATGTGGAAAATGAGGATAAAAATCATCTGGGGGTGATAAGTGATTATTTTGTTAAATATTTCATTTTTATAATGTAATTTCTATATATTAATGTCTATACTTTTTACTGTAACAACTAAGGCTCCACAATGAACTAAATATGAGGAGCAGCCCTCAGGTTTGAAGTAGACCACTCTCATATGCATCTCCATCCCCTTGAAGATCGAAGGTTGCTAGTGATCTATTTTCTTCACCCAGAGCGGAATGAATTTTTATTGGGTTCCTTTGTTATATGCCTATATGGAATTTATGGACATATATTTTGTATTGCATATAGTTACATTGTATGCCTATATGACATTCTTGTAATCCTATATGGCTATTTTGTATATATGTTATACTTATATCAACATATATTGATGTATTCCTATATGGCTATTTGGTTAATACACATCTTTTTTATTGATGGTGTCCATATTTGCATTATAAATCCATGCTTCAATAGATATATGTAGATGGTTTACTTCAAATATTTAAATTCCAATTATATTACATGCACTCTTCCTTTATATAATTGTAAATATTTAAAGTTTGAACATTATTCTCTTGTAAGATTATTGAACATTAAATTATTCATTTGAATATAATAATGCATGATGAAATCTAACACCTAGGTCTCTCTACCACTACAGATCTAAGCCCATACTCTCTAGGATCATTGTAGCATGGTAAGGAAATTCATGTAATTGTAAAATGCACTTTGAAGTATGCAACTAAAAATGAGCAAGACATTATTACATGTGACCTCATACCTCTAAAGGTTTGTCATATAATTCTTGGAAGACTTCTACCATTCCATGTGTATACTTCATGTTATCATTCCACATGTATGCTTCATGCTTCTTGTGTATACTTCATGTGTTCACATGTATGATTCATGCTTACTATGTATATGTAATGTTTTCACGTGTATACGTCATGTTTTCACGTGTATGCTTCATGCTTCCTATGTAGACTTCATGTATTATATGTATTCACATGTGTTCTTCATGCTTCCTATGTATACTTCACATATTATGTGTATTCACGTGTATGCCTCATACGTCATGTATTACACATATTTTTTTGTTTGCTTCATGACTAGATGTATCTTCAACAAGATTACTCCATGTGTATTAAAAACGTTGTTTGTCGAAATGCTTTCTAGGTTAAGCACTAACATAAAAGGGAGAGAAATTTATCATTGAGAAAGACATCCATAACATCCTTGAAGAATTCAATTAAGAAAAAAACCTTAGGCAATATTGCAAATAAATTAATTTAGGTTCTCACAAATAGTGATGATATTATTTAGGTTGTGACATTTCAAAGGTGAAAATTTGTGACCCTTCAAATAGGAAAGACTATGAACCTTTTATAATAAAGGGTGGTGACCATGCATAGCATAGATGTGCCTAACTAGACGTGTTGGTGCTAACGGTTTGGCCCCAAGAAGAGAAAAATAACAAGTAGCCTACCTTGCAACTTTACACTACTTGAATCTGACAGTTTTGGAGTATCAAAAAAACTTTCACCATAGGAAAATGCCTCAGATATATCATAAACTGACAGAGGTTATTGTAGATAGAACCTACGTGATCCTCTAGCCTCAAATGTAATGTTTCTAAGTGACATGGTTTCTGAGTAATAGCTCCTCAAAGATTGTTTCCTTTTTTCACTTTCATCTCTTAAGAGACTTTGTTAGTACAATGTAGCTCAGACTATTTCGCCATGTTTGAGTGCGACACAAGACCTTTCCTAGCATAAACCCACCAATCTAGACGTGTTGGAACTATCAGTTTGGTCACATGATGAACAAAACAAAATTTACACCACCTTGCAACTTTACATTGCATGCATCTAACACTTTTTCCATCAATTGAGAACTCAACACTATGGGAAAATATCTCAGAGATATCAAAAAACAAGAGAGGTTATTGTACAGGGGCCCTACATAATCCCATAGCCTCAGACGAAATATTTTTAGGTGACATGCTTTTTGAGTAATAGATCCTCAAAGATTGTTTCCTTTTTGCATTTTGGTCTCTTAAGAGACTTCGTCGGTACAATGTAGCTCGTATTGTTTCAGTGTGTTTGGGTGTGAAACAAGACCTTGCCTAGCATAAGCCCACCAATACAAACATGTTGGAACTATCATTTTTATTGCATTATGAACAAAATGAAAGTTACACCACCTTGCAACTTTACTTTGCATGCATTTGACCCATTTTTCCAATTGAAAACTTGACACCACGAGCAAATGCCTCAAAAATATCAAAAACCAAGAGAGGTTATTGTAGAGGGGCCCTACATGATCTTGTAACCTTAGATGAAATGTTTTTAAGTGACACAGTTTCTGAGTAATAGCTCTTCAAAGATTGTTGTCTTTTTTCATTTTGGTCTCTTAAGAGACTTCATTGGTACAATGTAGCTTGGACTTCGGCATGTTTGGGTGCAAAATAGGACCTTTTCTAGCATTAACCCACCAATACGAATGTGTTGGAAATGTCGATTTGGTCACGTGATAAGCAAAATGAAAGTTACACCACCTTGCAGCTTTACATTGTAGGCTTTTGACCTGTTTTCCATCAACTGAAAACTTGACACCATAGGAAAATGCCTCAGAGATATCAATAACTAAGAGAGGTTGTTGTAGAGGGGCCCACCATGATATTGTAGCCTCATACAAAATGTTTCTAAGTGACATGGTTTCCAAGTAATAGCTCCTCAAAGATTGTTGCTTGTTTTCATTTTGGTCTCATAAGAGACTTTGTCGATACAATGTAGTTTGGATTGTTTGAGTGTGTTTGGGTGTGAAACAAGACCTTTCTTAGCAGAAAACCACCCATTTGGACATGTTGGAACTATCATTTTGGTTGCATAATGGATAGAACAAAAGTTACACTACCTTGAAACTTTACACTGCATGCATCTGATATTTTTCCATCAACTAAAAAATCAACACCATGATCAAATGCCTAAGATATATCAAAAATCGAGAGAGGTTATTATAGAGGGGCCCTACATGATCCCATACCCTCAAACATAATGTTTTTAAGTGACACAATTTTTTATAAATAGCTCCTCAAAGATTGTTTCTTTTTTGCATTTTGGTCTCTTAAGAGATTCGTCGGTACAATGTAGCTCAGACTGTTTCAACATGTTTGGGTGTGAAAAAGGACCTTGCCTAGCATAAACCCACCAATCCAGGTGTGTTGGAACTGTTGGTTTGGTTGCATCACAAACATAACGAAAGTTACAACACCTTGCAACTTTACACTATGTGTCGCCAAAAAGTGTATAGTTTGCTTGATTTGGGATTAATTAATGATAAATTGGACTTAGTGAGGTCTTGATTTGGTGTTGTGAGGCGTTTTTCACATCTACACTAGGTCTTGGACCCTTTAAAACTGAATAAATTGCATTTAACGACATCTTGTAAAGGTGTTGTAAAGTGTTGTAAGAGACTTTCACGCCTCTCTAGACTTAATGAACCCATTTTCCCTTAATTCAAAATTATAAAATGTATTTAAATGCATCTTCACATCAATATAGAAGGCTTGTGAACTAAATTTAACTTTAATCTAGTGTTGTAATGTGATTTACACATTCACATTGGATGTTATTCCTTTCTAGGCTAAGTAGACCTCATTTTAGTGATGTAAAGTGTATTTAATCACACTTTCACATTGAAATTTGTGTCCCTAGCCCTAATTACTCTTTACATCATCATTAATAGGCTCCTATTGCCCCATATTATGCATCCCGAGGCTTAATTTGATCAAAGACTTGATTAGAACAGCCTAGAAGCCTATTTTCTTCACTCCCCAACCATCCAGCTGGCAAAATGGCCTATGTGGGACCAAGTCACCCATTTGGGAGACTTAGTCCCTACTAGGTGGGACTAAGTCACCCAGTTTGGTGACTTAGTCCAATTTGGCCTATTTTCTTGGTTTGAGTGGGAAATTTTGGAATTTAAGTTTATTCTTTCTTCATGTCGGCCTTGGGGATCCAATTAACGGGTAAATAAGGTGAATTACCTATAAAATCAAGTCTCTAAACCCTAATTTACATCTCTTAAATCATTCACACTTCTCTCATCATTCATCATCTATCTTCTCCCTCAAGTCAAGTAAGCTATGGTTTTATCATTGCAAGTCATCAAGATAGCTTCCAAGGACATTCAAGGGCAGATATTTCATGTTTTGCTATAGAAAATCAAGATCAAACATCATGAAAAGGTACTAACTCTATTATTGCATGCTTCATTACATTCTTTCTTCATTTGGTTTAATTACCTAAAAAGGGGTTTGACCAAGGCAAACCCCCATATCCTAACATTCAACATTTCTCTCTCTTGTCTTGTGTGTTTGCGGATTTAGGCATCTTGAAGGCTTGGAAGATCATTGAAGAAAAGATTGAAGACTTGTTGAAGGAATTTCCTTGTTGACTAGGGAAAAAACCTACATAAAAAGACATCCACAAGTCGAATTCTGTAGTTTCAAGTTCAAATACTTGGAGGGCCAGAAAGTGCAAGTTGAGATCTTCCGATTCCATTTTCAAATTTTCAAAGATTCAAATGTCGACTAAGTTGCCACTATTGGCAGATTAGTCCCATTGAACTTTTTTTTTAGAGAATTTTGTAGATTCGGATACCCATTTGGCCGAAACGAGTTTCTGAGCAATGTTCCTGAAATTAGGACTAAGTTGCTCAGCCTAGCATAAGTGTCATAGTTGATTTCTGCAATAGTTTCATCAGGATTCCAGACCTTCATGCTATCCTTTTTTAACCTCCAAGTGCACCTCTCTGATTCTGTTATGTTATTTCATCATTTAGTTGCATTTTTAGGCATTTTTGCATATCATAATGTGTTTTCCAACACTTTACATTTTCTAAGTTTTACATCATTAGATCATTTCATTTTCAAATCAGAGCATTAGTACATCTTAATTAGGCATACTACATCTCATTCACATTAAATTTGAGTGTAAACCCTTGCATTTTGGACCGCATTCATTCCCCTTTCTCCTTTTAGGTGAAAAACCCTAGGAGGAGCAAAGCATTGTGAGGGCAACCCAAAATCATCGTTTACACACTATATGCATCTGACGCTTTTTCCATCAACAAAAAACTTAACACCATGAGAAAATGCTCGAGAGATATCAAAAACCGAGAGAGGTTACTGTAGAGGGGACCTATGTGATCCTATACTCTCAAACAAAATGTTTCTAACTAACACGATTTCCAAGTAATAACTCGTCAAAGATTGTTGCCTTTTTGCACTTTGGTATCTTAAGAGACTTCATCGGTATAATGTATCTTAGATTGTTTTTGAATGTTTGGGTGTGAATGATCTATTTAGGATCTAGGACTAAATGCTTATAGAATGCGTAACGTAAAAGATCAATTATACAACGCTTAACATAAATGATTACATAATTAAATGCTCAAATGAATAAATGAACATAACATAAAATAAATGCCAAGATAATGAACTGAACAGAAAGAGAGAAGAAATAGAGAGACGAAACCACAATTGATAACGGAGTTCGTCCCTAAGGACTACGTCTCTGGGCCCCTCTCCAATGGAGTGATCGATCCGATTATACTCCAAAACCAGTTACAATTGCGACAGCATCATTCCCTTCAAGCACATCGATAGCACAACATAACTTCAACGTACAGGAACAATTACAATCATCTCCCAAGCATTCTCTCGTTCTCCACCTGGACTTGGGTAAAACCCATCTCTACCCCTCTTTTTATACAAGAAATTTGCCTAATTAGGCTTAACCACTCAATTAATGATATATCTCCTTCTAACAACTCGTATCCTGCCTGATTTATCCTCTGAAATCATTTGGTTTAGGTGGTTAGTGCAGATCTTACTTGTTATGGCCTAATATGCCTTTTGGTTCAGGCTCGGCCAATAGACTCACAACAAAATCAACTGAGCTCATATATATTCTTAGAGTGCTCGCATGGTGCAACGGTGAGCATTGTTTTGGTAGAGCGGCCGGCGCGGGTTCAAACCGCTGGCCGTTTGTTTTAAACAAACAAATCTTCAATAATTTAAACAAAACCAAACACTGCCATATCCGTAGTGAGGCGTTCGGCCGGTGCAACGGTCGTGGGGTTCGCTGGTCCCGCGAAGATCACGGGTTCCAACCTCTGTGGCTTTTTGTTAAAACAAACCAATCCACACGCC
Source organism: Sequoia sempervirens (assembly GCA_007258455.2). Taxonomy (NCBI): domain Eukaryota; kingdom Viridiplantae; phylum Streptophyta; class Pinopsida; order Cupressales; family Cupressaceae; genus Sequoia; species Sequoia sempervirens. Next base: position 385,451,838 of record VDFB02353493.1, on the reverse strand, counting down.
GAATACGACAAGCACACGTGTCGCAATCCTATTCGCCAGAAAGCCACATCGATGCTGAAAAGATGCTGACGAGACTGCCATGTGGCTAAATACCATTCGCTAGAAATTGCCATGGTGACTGCTGTCGCTGCCACGTCCGAGTACGGATGCCACGTGTCCGATGATGAAGCCGCTGACAAAACTGCCACCATGGATGCCGTACTGTACGGATGGACACGTGTCATGATCTGATTGGTCTGTACGATCTGAGTCACTTGCCACGTGTCACATCAGAATTCGTCCATGTGGAATCCGTACAGTATAGACTGACACGTCAGCATGATGACGTCATCAGTTGTACCTTCATGTTGACTGCTTGTAACTCGAGCATACGATGTCAGATTTCGACGAAACAAACACCGTCGGAATCGTCTCGATGAGCTCTTCACGATGACACTGGTTCCATCAATTTTTGAGATGATTATTTTTTTTGCCTTCTGGACGCCCCTGAAGCCAGTTTGACTAGAAGTTTGACTGGCCGTAACTTGCACAAACGGAGTCCTTTTCGCCCCGTTCAAGTTGCGTTGGAACCAGGACGTCGTTCTCTTTCTGATGAAGCTGAAATCTGGAGTATTGGGAACACTTCAATTTTCACTAAAAAATTGTCCCCCGGATCAGTGAAAAAGGACTTTTCCTAGCGTAAACCCACCCATCTGAATGCGTTGGCATTGTCAATTTGGTTGCACGATGAATAGAATGAAAGTTACACCACCTTGCAACTTTACATTGCATGCATCTATTGATTTTTCCATCAACTAAAAACTTGACACCATGGGAAAATTCCTTAGAGATATTAAACTGAGAGAGGTTATTGTAAAGGGGCCCTACATGATGTTGTACCCTTAGACAAATGTTTCTAAGTGACATGTTTTCCAAGTAACAACTCATCAAATATTGATGCATTTTTGCATTTTGGTCTCTTAAGAGAATTCGTCGATACAATGTAGCTCAAACTATTCTAACATGTTTGGGTGCAAAAAAGGACCTTTCCTAGCGTAAACCTACCCATTTGGACACATTGGAACTGTCGGTTTGGTCACACAATGAACATAGAAGAATCTACACACACACCTTCCTCAAATTTTTGAGAGCAGGAAGAATCTCTTCATTGAATACATTATCTATCTCATTCATTTTGGTCTACTTTTTTTTCAAGTGTTTTTAGAGTAGACTAACCTCCTTTTTATTGACGATAAAATCTTCTTCTTATCTTTTAATTCCTTTTCTAAGTGGTAAATTTTAGTCTTCAGTTGTTTTTCTTCAATTTATTGTACCCCAAAATTAAAATTTTGTTATACTTAGACATTTTGAAGAAATGAGTAAAAGTCTTGTTAAATCAGTCAAAAAGGTTAAAATTTGGGTATGCATGTCTTGCATGAGGGATTAAAACACAACATTTTCAAAATATGACGATCTGGGTCTGCTCAGAGCAGCTTAACCTACAAAACCCAGATCTCAGTTTTTCATCCCTAAATTTTAGGAAAACTACTATTTTTAGAAATTTTCTAAAATTAGTAATGTTTTCTGGGTTTTCCTGGGTTTCTTTAGAAATGGATACTGGAAAAACTTTCTAAAAATAGAAAGTTAGTCCGATAGGTTCCGAACTGATTTTGATTGGCTAAAAATACGTCTGTATCGGGCTAGTGCAATCAGAATCTAAAAAAGATCAGTTTTGCCCTACTGGGTCTATTCTGCTTTTTCAGAAGCATACCAGGAAATTTGAGGTCATTAATGGAGGTCAGTCAACTGCCAGGTGTCAGATTTAGCATTCAAAGCTTTCAACAGAAGGCGAGATGATAAACCAGCACGGAGAACGAAGAGGAAGTTGAAAAATGATAAAATTTTCTAACACTGGTGATTATGGGCGCCCCAGGTGAAGAAAGGCGCCCATCTTTTTAGGGCATCAAATGTCAAAATTAGGGTTTGTGTCTCCAGTCAAACTTGCTCAGTTCTCTGTCAGCTCCGCAATGAATTCAACGGTGCAATCATCAGGCGATCCAGTTGTCCGGAATTCAAAGTTGAACAGGGAGATTCCAGACTGATGTCAGAAGGAGAAAATGAGAAAATATCAAAATTGACTAAGTCTGGATAAAATGGGCACCCCTGGTGAAGAAGGGCGCCCAAGTTTTCAAGGTCTCTATCAAATGAATTTGTAGGCGAGTGTCTAATGTAATCTCTTCGCAGTTGGTCCAACTTTCCAATGAGATATCTAGCACGTTGATTGGAGGTCACAGTCGCCGGATACCAAGCGCCGAACAGGGGGTCTAGCGAGAGCTAAGAACAAAGATTCAAAAGCAAACACAAAAAAGGTTAAAAAATAATCTAACTCTGGTGAACATGGGCGCCCCCAGCCAAGATGGGCGCCCAAACTTTTGAAGGCCTTAAATTCATTGTTTGACGAAGTTCATCCCAGAGGACCCCACCTCATATCTCGTCAGCTTCGCGATGAACATAACAGGCAGTCGATCCGATGCCCGGAGCTCCAAATTCAAAGAGATCATCTGTAGAAGAGAAGCTAATGAAGAAATTTGAAGGTCATGAAAATGGCTAACTCTGAACAAAATGGGCGCCCCTGGAAGGAAAAGGCACCTATGATTTCAGAGGTCGAAATGAAGGATTTTGCCAGAGGTGCCTCCAGAACATCTTTCTCAGAATCAGTCAGGCTCCGCCGTGAAACCCTTAGCTCGCCTGTCGAATCAATCTACAAACGGGAAATCGGAGGTGGATTTCAGGGTCAAAATGAAGAAAAGTTGAAAATGCCAAAATTTTGGCTAACACTGGATAAAGTGGGCGCCCCTGGTGAAGAAGGGCGCCCAACTTCTCATGCCTTAGAAAATTTTTCGGAATTTTCAAAAGTTTCAAAATTACCAGTGAAGGAGGATGGCGTCCAAATGCATTGAACAAAGATTTTAGGGTTTTGAAATAAAAGCAAAAGAAAGCAAAACCTAATTCAAGCCCTAAAGTCTATTTAACACCTCTTTTCAATGTTATTTTTGTTATTTTTGCAGGTAGCCTTCAAAGGAGAAAGTTGGAGCAGCATGTTTGAAGAATTTTCATGATCCAAGAATTCATCTTTGCTGGTTTTTCATCAGATTTTTTAAATCAGCAAGCATAAACCCTTGCTTTTTCAAGTTTTTCATCCGAAGATCAAATTTCTCAAAGGGAAGGCCAAGGTTTCCAGTTTTCAATCATCTGGGTCTTTTCTCTTCAATCTTCTGAAGGAAATTTTCAAGAACTTCATCAAGTTGCAGCAGCTACTTTTATTTTGCATGTCAGTGAAAACATCAGTGCATTCAATTTTCAACCATCTAGGTCCTCTCCAATCAGTCTTCTGAAGAAAACCCATATCACAGCTTTTTTCAAGAAAATTTCAAAACCTAGGGTTGGCTGCTTTTTCGATCAGTCGTTAGGGTTTTGTAAATCTAATCAATTGGGTCCATTTCTAATCTTGTTCTGAACAAAACCCAGGTGCTAGCTTTTTTCGGGAAAAATTGAAGAAATTAGGGTTTGCTGCTTTTTCGGCAAAATTCAAAATTTTCCAAAATGGACGATTTGGGTTGTCTTGCAACGAATTTCTAAGCAAAACCCATATCTCAAAAAAAAATTCAAAAAATTTGTCTGTTGGAGCAAGAAAATCAGCATTCTAAAAATAGAAATTGCTCAAGACTTGTCTGAACCTAGGCGAGTTTACAGTCATTCTTCAAGTTTTCTGAAATGGAGTACACTCCCAATGTTTTCAAGACTAAATCAACTCTCTATCACGATTACATCAAAACAGCTGAGATAGATTTGCATCCTATCAAGCCGGTGTTCGATCTTCATGCCTTGGAGAGAGCAGGCAACACTTCAATCAAGAACCTGGGACATTCTAGACTCCTCGCAGCAGCATCAATTCCTATATCAGTTCAGAGTCTTGAGTTCGTAATCGCTTGCATTAAGCATTACAACCCGGCTACAGGGGAGATCTAGTCAGTAGACGGTAGATTGATTTGCAGTCTAAAGCCCGATGTGATTGAGAAGTTTTTTTCCATTCCCCCATGGCCTGAAAGCGTTACTCTCTCAAAGAGTGAATGCGAAAGGATATGGAATATACACAAAGATAAATATAGCAAAAATATTGCACAGAGGTGGATGAAGGAGAAACACAAAACATTGCCTAAGAACGTCGGGCGAGGAGAGTTTAAGGATGAAATTGCCATCATTATCACCTTGCTCAACAGGGTCACTGGCTCAGAAGATGCCACCAAGTTTCAACCTTGGATGTTTTACGCCATACCCCACATCATGAAGAAAACTGAGTTCTATGACTGGCCTACCTTGATCAATGACTGTCTACATCAGCATATAACATAATACTTCCAATTTCATGTATTCCACATGGTGTCGTACCTAGTCTACCTAGTGGCCTATCAAGGTCAATTTAGAGGGTTGAACACTGAGGGATCATTGAGCGTACAACACATATATAACTACTATTCCTAGTTGGAGTTCACAAAGTTGTTGCATCATTACAAAAGGGTGAACGAGGCTTTTCTGATGTACACTGTGCAGGACCTGGACAATGAGTTGCATGTCCGTATATCTTTAGTTGCCAGGGCAGTGATGGAAAAATGGGCGGATTGGTTTATACAGTTTCCCACTTTCACCTATCTCAGGGTCTATGGTTATTCAAGTGCCCCACTCATGTTACCAAGGTACCCGTCGAACGAGGTCGTCTTCATGGAGTTCTTGAGGTAGGCTCACGATGTTCATACAGTCTTGAGAAATAGAAAGAGACCCTCTCTTCAGTTTCCATTAGGGTTGGGTATATACACATGTAGGACGGATGCAGATGCCAAGTCAATGGGAGACGAGTTATATAAACTCAGCCTCAAGTCCTACATCGAAAGACAATCATTTGATCCTCATGGTTTCTACGTTGGCCGACTTGAGAAGAACTATGATCATATAGCTGCACTTGAAGATTTTTGGGCTAATTGTACAGATGAGTTCGAGGTGCAGAGACGTAGTTACAACAGACTTAATCTCCATCAGATGAAGGATTGTTTAAATGAAGACATAGAAGGGTTATCAGATGATGACGAGGATGTGCTTCTCCCAATGTATACTCAGAAGCGAATAGAAGATCAGCCCCTTTCACAAGTCAACTGGGCTAATAAGGAATCCCTTTCAATCGAATATAGGACAAGACAAGTCCTTGAGCATAGTAAGGTTTTCCTGGTCCTTAAAAAGAAAAACTCCATTCCAGTAGCAGAGCCGCCAAGGATAATTCCCTCTTCCTCCAGAGCACAGTCGAAAGGGAAGGGTAAAAGTCAGTCTCAAGAAGGCGTCAAAGGTAGTAGATTGAATAAAAATGTAAAAAGAAGGTTGGATTTCTCAGGCATAGTCATACAGGGCAGCCTACAGCTGATTCAGAAGTTCCTCCTGATGAGCCCATACCTCAGAAAGAAGCAGAGGAGCCACCTTAAACACATGTTTCTGTACCTTTGACAGGTTCTTCGCCAATCCACATCGACCTTGATATCGAAGATGATGAAGAGATTACAGTTGCACCTCCTAAGGAAGTTAGTAAAGATACTACCATGTCTTGGCTTGAGAACTCCTTAGGAAGGGTTAGAAGAAGGCCTTCATATCAGATGAGTGTTGATGATCTTGATAACATCTATCAGGAACCTCCTAAGAAGAAGGCAAAGAAGCAAGTTCACTTTGATAGGAATCCTGATAATGAAATAATCATGGAGACTGCATTGCCCCCAGAAGACAAGAATAGGGATGAGGTGAATATGGATGATTTCATCATGGTCAAGGCCAATCTCGGTAGAAATACCAGACATGCAGATTTGAGTCTCTTCAGAGTTGCATCCGAAAATCTTCAGGAAAGAGTACTCAAGGATGGAGAAGACAAGGCAGCACTCAAGGTTGAAAATCAGCAGCTCAGGCTTTTCATTTCTAACCTTGTCCATGGTTCTTCACAGGTAACCCAATTGCTGCCCCAGATTTTAGAGACACCAGTTGATCACTAGCAGTTAAGACAACTGGTCATTTATGGGAAAGAAACTCAAGAGTGGATCGAGAGTTTCATTGTCAGAGGAAGGGAGATCTTGGCACGAATGTTCCAGTTAAGGGAAGACACTCATAAGCTACGTCAAAGTATCCAAGGATTTGAACAAACACTGGCTGAAGTTAGACCAAGGCATGAGATCATCATTGCTGATTTAGACACAGCCTATGGTCCAGCAGTTTCAAAAGAACACAAGAGACAAATCCTTGCTTGGAGGGAGCGTCATGTTTTCAAAGTTAACACCTATGAGAGGGTATCCAAAGAATTCATCGCCTATAGACAAAGGGTGATTGAAGCTCTCCTTTTCATCAGTGAGTTTATCATAGAGATTCCTTCTCAGTATAGTCTGGAAGATGGTTCCTACGTCAGGCTTGATGAAGTGTAGGATCAATTCTAGAGTGTTGTTCGTAGTTGCAATCCAGTTGGCGGAAGGATAGGCCATATTTTAGTGATGTCAGCAAAGTTCGAGAAAGCGGCCAATGAGGTCGAAGATTTCCTGAGATCTATCGCAGATGCTGAAGATATTCTAGAAAAGCGGTGTTTTGCTATTGAGGGCATAGATGCACCAAACTAGGACACAGTTTCTAATTTCCTAGCGGATGTGATTGAGCTTTAAAGCAGCTTTCTTCTAGAAGTTGTCTTTCCCACTTTCTTTCTATTCTTGGAATGATCCTTATCCATTCTTTGAGAAGAGAAAGAAGATAAGATGTAATAGTTGGCATTTCCCGCTTTTTCTGCTTTCTACGGTTTTAGATGTTATCTTCTTTCTAGATTTAGTAATAAAGATTGCTTGTTGAGCAAGCCCTAGATTGTGAAAGCAAGGAGATTTTAGGGTTCCCTACTCCTCTGCTTCTCTATAAATAAGAGCCTTTTCTCATTTAGTTTCTTTAACCGTGCTAGTGAGAACAAAATGCTGAGCCTATTGTGCCTTCTATTTGTTACTCAAGTATTGTTCAATTGTGTTGTGATAGCAAATTGTTGAGCCTCTTTAGCCAACAAGGAGTTAGTGTGATTGTTGTTTTCTATTGTGTAAGAGAAAGATTGCAAGCCTCTTTAGCTGTAATTTCTTGTTCCAGGCATGTTAGAAGTGAGCTTTGTTCCAGAGATTTGAGTAATAAAATCCTGAGCCTCTTTTGCCTTGGTCCAAAATCTCAGATTTCCATTATCTATGTTCTACTTTTATGATCTTTATTTCAAATTACAGTGAAGTGTGTAGGTGTTCGTTGAGAGAGAGATTATTGAAGTATTTTTGTCAGAAAATCTACCTTGTTAATTTCTAGCTTCTCTTGCTCTGCTATTACTTGAGAAGCCACAAACGTCTTTAGTTTAAGTTAGTCGTAGTTGAAGTTTTAAAATATAAAATCTCAGCTGCAACGTTTATGTTTAATAAACCTTGTGCTCTAAGCTGATCAAAAAGATAGGCAACTTAGTTTAGTTTACTTTCTTTCAAACACCATCAGCAAGAGGGAGCTTCCCCTCCTAATTTGAAGAGCAGTTTATCTGTGCATAGTTGTCCGTTTCAAATACGCATACCGGAGGTGCGAATTTAAACGCCAACATAATTTAAACACTTCCAACTATTTCTTTTGCATCTGCAACTTGACCATCCAAACATTTTTCCTCACCTCTATTGCTCTTACCTGTTAACATCCCCTAGTATTCCTTTTCATGATCTTCTAACTTCTTTTTCATATCTTTTACTTTGAGCTTTAGATCAGTTGCTCTATCATCAATGCTTAGGACATCAACATCCCTTTGTTTGATAGAGTTTTCAACGTCTTGAATACTTTCATGTGTCCACTGCACTGATTCTCTTTTTTTGCACTTACATTTGATATATTGCTTCTTCCTTATCATCTATTTCCAGTTGTATTTTCTCCATGGAAGTCTTAAGTTCAAGAATCTTTGACTTCATTTTTTCAAATCGACCTATAGCATCATCTCTCACTTGCTTTGCTTGCACAAACTCTTACCAAATACAAAACCTCTTGAGTTTTTCCACTTCTCCATTGCCATTTTCCCATTCCACATACTGCATAGGCACCTTCCTTGAAACTTCTTGAGAGCAGGAATAATCTCTTCATAAAATACATTATCTATCTCATTCACTTTGGTTTGCTTCTTTTCAAGTGTTTTTAGAGAAAATTCCTTTTTTTATTTCATGCATTCTAGTGCTTGCTACCTCTAGTTTTGCATTGTCATATGCCCATTGCACATACTGCACACTCACCTTCCTCAACTTCTCAAGAGTAGATTCCTTTTTTCATTTCATGCATTCTACTACTTGTTGCTCCAGTTATGCATTGGTATTTTCCCATTTCCCAATTATTAAGGGTGGTTATTGATATTTGGATATGGGAGGTTGTGAAGATGATATGTGTTCGTATTGATAAGAGGGAGAAATAGTGATTTTGATACCAAGGATTAGGATCTATATAGACTCTTGACAAGAGTGATTTTGATAAGATATGATATGGATTATGATTGGGTGATATGATAAAAGATTATAAATATTGGATAAGATATGATAGGATAGAGATTGGATAGGAAGATAAGGATGGTCAATTATGAAAGCAATGATGATGGAAATGATTAGATGATAAGGGTATGCTAATGGTAGAAAGGACCAAGGTCTTAGGATGATGGTTGCAATGACTAACTTATGATAATGGATGAAAATGCTAAGATGAGGGAAAGATGATATATTTTGGATGGATATGATGAAAATGGTTGATGTTTTAGGTGAAATGATGGCTGAGGAAGGGTCTCCCAAGTTTGATCTAAGGCTGCAAAGGTTAAGTTTGCAAATTTAGGTCTCCAAATGGTCAAATGATGAAACCATAAATATGCATATAATCTGCCCAATATTCATTATAATATGTAAAAATGCAGTAGCAAAAAAAGACAAACATATGTAAACTTGAAATCTAGAAATGAAAGGTCTAACTATCAATTGCAATACATTAATATCAATAACGTGACTTTACAAAATCAATGTGCATACTTACAAATTAATCCAACAAACCATTTGGGTCTACTCTACTCTTTATTGTGTCAAGTATTGCCTCATGGTCAGACTCATGCACCTTCCACAAGGTCTTGTTGAAAGGTCTACCCTGATATTGTATCAAATGAACATTGGATGCCATGACAAGGTTTGAGTAATGAAGAATCTTTCGATGCATGTCAAAGTCCTGAAACAACCAAACATTAACACTCTTAAGTGGGTACCTTCTAAGCAATATTCTAGTAACAACCATCGATCTTGTAGGGTATTCAATGTTTTCTCCATCTATAACTAGGGCCTCCAATTTATTTTTGGCCTCAACACAACAACACAAGTAATAATTTTTTCCCTCTTCATTGTCTTCATTTGCAATAAATGCATAAAAATCCCCTACATTGATATTTTCAGCAAATTAGATAAAATTAGTCAATATTACAAAAACACTACAAAGTAAGATAACATTAGGAATTTTAAAAACTATGCAAGTAGATATATTACTTGGTTGAACTAGATCTGATATGTGGTCAAAGTCAACTGATGATTCCATCTGTGTCAATTCCAATGTTGTTGAGGGTCGATACATGTCAAGTGGGCTAAGATAACTTAACCACCATTCATCAACCCACTCCTTTGACTTGCACTCATTCCATGTTTGAATTGTACATGAAGAACAAAAGCATGCCATCTTTTGCATATGGATACTCCATGAACCTGCATTTGGGCTTCTAAAAGAGTGTAACTCACTTGATCCTGTCACTGTACAACAATCCTCATATGGTGCAATGTTAGTATCATCTATCAACCAAGAAATATATGAAATGAAGACTTACCTTCATTACCTAGACCCATCAAAGCATTACACCACTCGATGATTGATGAGGAAGGTATTGTCTTTGCATCTACTACCCCATCATTTGTGACATTCTTGTTTCAAGACCAATATTTGCTTTTGTCATTAGAGGTGTTTTGGGCATTTTGGTTTTTGTTAAAGATCTTGATTTCTCCTTTAGCAATAAGTGTTTTCTCAATGGTAGTAGCTTTCTCAACAAGGTTAGAAAATGTGGTACAACAATGGATTTGTAGTTGATGTTTTAATTCCGTGATTTGGTTTTCAACAAACATGTGTACCAACTATTTTTTAGGTATTTGACAAGGACACTTGCTAGCCATGCTTCTCCACCTCTGGAAGAAAGATATAAAGGTTTCCCATTCTTGTTTGGATTGACACAATGTCGCTATAGTTATGACATTTTCAATGTTGTAGGAGAAATGTGTCACAAAATTATCAGCTAACTCATTCCATGTTTGTATTCCCATGGGTAAATTGGCAAACCACTTAAGTGATTGTCCTGTGAGACTTCTTGGAAACAGTCTCATTAAGTAGGTGGGCTCAAATGCAATATCTATGCAACCAGTATGGAACTCTCTCACGTGTTCTATTGGACTTCCTTTCCCTCTATATTTGTTGAAATTTGGGATAGTGTAATAGTCAGGAAAGGGAGGCATATATATGCTTTGATCAAAAGGATACGGGAATAGCTCTTCCACGAAGTAGGTTTTCTTTGTTCCTAATACTTGCATATTGGAAATTTGTTGTTGTAGTGCATGAATTTGATGTGCCAATATTTCTACAAAGGACAATGATGTTTTTGCAGCATTAGCAAGCACATTGTGATATGGATGACCCATGTTTGACCTGTAATGTTTTACAATCCAATATTTGGGTTGGAAGAATTGAGGTTAGTGCCAAATGAATGTGATGAGGATGGATTTTGGTTTTGGAAGTTAGGAGTGAAGAGTGGATTTTGGTTGATGTGTGGCTCGTGTGTGATGTGAATGGGGGATTGATATTGGATTGGTGTTGCAATGGGTTCGAACTTTCTTTATCATGAGGGTTTTGATTGCCTTGTTGTTGAGAGGACCCTGGATTGTTGTTTTTGTGGAGGAATACCTGAATTGAGACCTTGTTGAGATGTATTGGATTTTTGGTTTGACCCCAAGTTCAAATTGGTATTTTGTGTAACACTTTTCATTAGAGGCTATGTTTTATGATTACTAATCTAAACCTTTTATAGTTTGGGTGGGTTGGATGAAGATGTTGCAAAAGGATTGGTAGATGGAGTCCCTATGGTATGAGATGATGAAGAAAATGGATTGATAAATGTGATGCTAGGTGGTTGGGACATAGGTTGGGTACCTTATGCTCCAAATACTGGTGTGGGGGTTACGTTGATCATCATAGTGTTTTGAGTTGTTCCCCCTAATAGTAAAGTAGCATGCACTTGAGAAGTAGCATGGTCGGGGGTAGTATGCACTTGTGTTTTGGATCCTTGGTCTTCTGTAACACAATTTTTTTACGATTCTGAAAGCATGTTTGAAAGGAAATAGAAAAGAGCAATGGAAAGTACTAATAAAGAGCAATTGTTTGAAGGAAAGAGATTACCAAATAAATTGAAGTAGCCAAACCAAGCACCACCAAAGCAAGAGAGACACAAGAATTTGTTAAGGGGAAAAAACAAGAAAAAACCCCAATATTATGAATGGAGGCAAAATGCCTAAAGAATAATACAAAGAGAGAGAGAGCTTCAGCCTTAGCTTGCTTGCTTGAATCTTAAAGAATGAGAGGAGAGGCACCTCAATAAGTAGAGGTGAGGAGTTAGAATGTAACTCCCAACTCAATGAATGCCACCATTCATCTATGTGTGTGCAAAGTGTCACCTCTTAAGGAGGTGGTTACAAATATTCCTTAATAAAGGAATTAAAAATAATCCATCCTCACACATGTGTGAGATGACAAAAAAGACAAAAGACTTGTAGGGATTCCTTTGGAATATTCCTACAAGTTAATAAATAATTACAATTAAAGAATAACCTTTACCAAGTAAAGATTAATCTTCTAACATCCCCCCTTAAGCTTTAGTTGGGGAGGTTACATCAAACCCTTCAATGGGTTGTAATCCAAAATTTTTACAATGAAAGAGAAATTTATCTTTACAAAGAGCTTTGGTGAGAAAATTTGCCACTTGATCTTCACCTTTACAATAGGAAAGAGAAATTTGCTTGTCTTCAATTTTCTCTCTAATGAAGTGATGTTGAAGAGCAATGTGCTTGGTCCTTGCATGAAAAATAGCACTTTGATTAACACAATATAAAAGAGTAGGATCCTTTTGAGGTAGACTCAAGCCTTCAAGTAATCTTCTTAACTATGATGCTTCTTTGGATGCATTAGTACAACCTTTATATTCAGATTCTATAGAACAAAGATAAGTAGATTGTTGTTTCTTACTATTCCATGAGATTGCACCTAATCCAACAAAGAAACAATAACCACAAGTGGATCTCCCATCATTGGGATCACCTTAGTATAACCTTTTAAAGAAAAATCACAATTTGCATCATAAAAGAGACCAAGATTAAGAGTTCCTTTAACATATCTTAAAAATTATTTTTGCAACTTTAAAATGAGTTTGTTGCGGTTTAGACATAAATCTAGAAACCAACCTGGCAACAGTTTAGGTGTTTTCCAAATTTGCATACCCAAAAAATAATGTAATAGGTCTAAATCACTCATTTGAAATTGTTGATTGAGTTGTGACTTAACATCACTAATCAAAATGTTAGAACTAGAAGTGATAATTAAATCATCAACATATAAAATAATAATCACAATATCATTTTCACTATGCTTAATATATAAATGTGGATCATTTTTACTTCTAATGAAACCATGAGATAGAAAAAAAGCATAGCCCAAATTATAAAATGTCAATATATAGACATAGCAATAATAGATCTAGGTTTCCTCTCACTACATCATTGTATTGTAAAGGGAAATTGTATCAAGATTAATAATAAAGGACTCTGAAAAAATTGGTCCTAAAGATGGTTTTAAAAAAAACCATATTGCCTTCAATAAAATAATGAAACATAAAGGTTTCAAGAACTTGAGCCCCATCAATTAAGAAAATAGATCTAAGTTCATCATAAATAAGTAAGTGCATACCATCAAAGTGGATGGAAATATTTTCCATGGGTCCCAAAAAAACTCCAATGAGACTTGATAAAATATATGATTCATTATAGATAGGGCTCCCTATGCAACATTACTGCAAATGCGACTAGCGCATAAAATATATATGCAAAGGCTCCATTGAGACTTGATAAAGTGATTAATTTGCAAAACATATATAGATGGAATAAATCCATCAAGAAGGCAAATACTCCAATGAGCTTTTAATTTTCAAAAAAATATAGATAAAATAAATCCATCAAAAAACCAAATTTACCAATAAGGCACAATATTAGATTAATGAGACACAATAAAATATCAAATTCCCTTTATCAAAACAACATAATTGTAGTTGAGAAGGAAACACTAGGTTGTTTTAAATATTGTAATAGATCAAGACTTAGGTAGAGAGAATGATAATTTCTCAAGCCACAAATCAAGCCACCTTAAGTTATAAAAATAATAATAATAATATTAAAAAAAAATTGTGATGGAATAATGGGAAATGCATACTATGAAGAGAATAATTATTAAGTATAAATAAGTCATTTAAGACGATATTCATGCATTCATGACTACATGAATATCCCTTTTTCATATTCCAAATATAATTGAGTAAAAAAAAAAGTACACTATTATTGGGTTGATCAAGTCCAATAATAAAGTACTTGTGAAGTTATTTAAAAAACAAACTTTTTATGTGAAGTAACATGTTGAGATGCACTTGAATCATTAACCCATTCAAAAGGCTTAGAAACATTAAAACTACATGTAAAAGCACGTCTAGATTGATTACCATTGTTATGAAACTGTTGATTATTTTGATTCATAGGCTTTTTCTCATTTTTCTTTTTAAAACAAGTATTTTGCCAATGACCATCCTTATTGCAATAAGTGCAATGTGGTCTCTTAGAAGAGTTAAACTCTCTAGGATCATTGCCATTATTATAATGAGGTTTGGAATTATAATGTTGTTGTTTAGAATGAGGTTTAAAATTTTGCTTGATGATTAGACAAGAAAGCATGTTCATTAGACTTAAGAGTACCAAACTGAATTAACTTAGCCTCTTCTTGTCTTAATAAATCACGAAAAATATCATAAGTTAATTGAGTAGCTAAAGAAGGAATGGCTAATTGAGCATGAATATTAGTAATGAATTGTTGAAATTGTCTAGGAAGACACTTTTTAAGAATAAGATGAATTAATCTAAGATTATCTAATTTAACTCCTAAACCATCCAATTGACTATTTAAAGCATCAAATTTCAATAAAAATTCATCCATAGATTTAAAATCAGAATACCTCAAATCTTCAAGTTGATCTTGAATTTGAATTTTTCTTGATTCATTTGTACTATCATAAATTGTTTTGAGTTTGTCCCATGCTTCATAGGCAGTTGTACATGTCCCAATGTGAACATAAAGTTCGGGTGACATGGAGATACCTATGAGGCCAAGGGCTTCTTCATTTTTGAGATTCCATTTTTTGATTTCATCTTTGGATGCAGACGAACCTGGTTTAGATTTAGGATCCGTAGCTACATCTAAAAGATGTTTAAATCGAAAAATGAAAGAAATGTGAGTCTTCCAAGAATGATAGTTAGAAGAATTTAATTTAATTTCAGGAATTAAAGTTGACATGATTGCAAAAAATAAAAATAAAAATACTTTAGGAGAAAAAACTAATGTAATAGATGCTTAAAAAAAAATCCCTCTCTTTTAAAAATAAACTGCCTAAAAATAAGCCCCTTAAGACTAAAATATTAAAAATAACTTTTTTTAGAAAAACTATATAAAATAAACTAATTAATTAAATTTCAAATTTTAAAATAAATTAATATTATTTAAAAAAATAATAAATATTAATAGAAAAAATAAAATTTAATATGATGAATTAAAATTGAATAAACTTTAGAGAAAATTAATTTAAAACTTTAATTTTTTTATTAAAAAACTTAATATACTCTTAAATCGTATACAAAAATTTCATAAAAAGAACTTTTACTTTAATTTAAACTTTCATGATAAAGAAGGCTCTTATAACTTTCGAAAAGGCTAGATCTAAAAGAGATTTAATAAAAATAAATGAAAACAGTTTAAAAGGAAATTGGGCGGGATAAAATGGATGGGCGGGCTAATTTAAGTTTTGAAGGTTTTAAAATAAAATAAAATAAATGCAAGTAGAAATGGCTATGGAGGAAGGGCATAGAGGAGCCGAGTGGTGGAGACAAGGGAACGACACAGAGCGCCTTGCAAGGACCAAGACTACAACAAGAGAGACGACAATGAGAATCAACAGATAAATGAAGGATTGCAGATATGGCAGCAAACAATTTGATGATATATTTAAAAATATATAAAAGGGTTTTATTTTATTTGTGTATTATTTATAAAACTTTGAATATTATTTTGGAGTAAAAGCTCTGCAAAAGAAAATGTTAGGGTTTATTTTTTTAAAAATAGAAAGATTTTAGCAGATATTTGATTATTTTGATAGAGGTTTTCTTTTTTTTTTTTAAATGATTTTTTGGATTTATTAAAGATCAAATCTGAGTTAAAATAGGGCTAGAGCTCTAAAAAAAGATTTTTTTTTACAAATTTAGCCTTATAATGCAAAAAAGATTACAGATCTAAAAAAAATAAAATATAACCCCTTTATTTGAGGGTTTCTAAAATTTTGCAAAAAAAAACTTGCATGCAAATTATAATGGATTTTTTTTTACAGATCTAATATACAACTTTGCAAAAAAAAAATGGATTAGTTTTTTTTCTAAAAAGAATTTATGAACTAGAGTTAGAGCCCCTAAAATAAAAATATATATTTTTTACAAAAAATTGAACATGCAAAAAATGGGTTTTTAAAAAACTTGAACTATAACCCTTTATTTGAGGGTTTAAAAAAATTGCATAAACTTAAGTATGCATGCAAACTAAAATACTTTAAAACTTTAGATAAAAAACCCGCACAAGGGTTAGAAAACAAAAAACAACCAAGATTAGGCACTAGCTCTTCTTCTCCTCTTTGAGAGTGTCTCCAATGGTGTGCTAAAAAATCTGGTAAAACTTCAACAATGTAGCTCACAAAATATTAGTAATACCAAGCTCTGATACCATGAAAGGAAATAGAAAAGAGCAACGGAAAGTAATAATAAAGAGCAATTGTTTGAAGGAAAGAGATTACCAAATAAATTGAAGTAGCCAAACCAAGCACCACCAAAGCAAGAGAGACACAAGAATTTGTTAAGGGGAAAAAAGAAGAAAAAACCCCAATATTATGAATGGAGGCAAAATGCCTAAAGAATAATACAAAGAGAGAGAGAGCTTCAGCCTTAGCTTGCTTGCTTGAATCTTAAAGAATGAGAGAAGAGGCACCTCAATAAGTAGAGGTGAGAAGAAGGAGTTAGAATGTAACTTCCAACTCAATGAATGCCACCATTCATCTATGTGTGTGCAAAGTGTCACTTTTAAGGAGGTGGTTACAAATATTCCTTAATAAAGGAATTAAAAATAATCCATCCTCACACATGTGTGAGATGACAAAAAAGACAAAAGACTTGTAGGGATTCCTTTGGAATATTCCTACAAGTTAATAAATAATTACAATTAAAGAATAACCTTTACCAAGTAAAGATTAATCTTCTAACAATGTTGACATCAAACCCAGGAGGGAGTTTGGTTCCACTTTGTAGAAGTTTCATAAGATATCGTTGGGGATTTGTCGCTACTATCTCATCTACAATGCATGCTACTCTAGGGTCTTGGGCAGCCTCTTCAATTTCATCTTCAATTAAGTGTCTGTGGACCTCTTCTAAGGTGTAATTCTCAAAGGGATTTGGAAGTTGAGGTTGTGACTTGGGTAGCCCATTTGAAGAAGAAGAACCAAAGTTCATGTTGCTAGTTGGATTAAAATAGTGTCACATCCCATCTTCCCACTCAACTAAAATATTAAATTAATAGAAAAATTAAAACATGCTTAAGGACTTTAAGTAAATAAATAAATAAGTTTTATTTATTTATATTATATTATATATTTAGTTGGATATAGAGATATAGAAAATTATATAGTTTATTATAGATATGCAATAATATTGAAAGTATATTATATATTCAATAATAATTTTGTAAGTAAATTAAATAAATAAAATACATAAGTAAATAAATAAGTATAAAAGAGTAATTTTAGTTCTAAAATAAATATAGCATCATCAGTAAACTTTTATTCCTCTTGGCAACTGTTTTGGAAACGGTTTGAGTTCGTTTGAAGGGAGCCTATCTAATGCTATGTTTACATGTTTTAAAAGAAAAACGAAAAACCACACCAGGTGAATATATTATTGTGAACAGTCATTCTTGTAAAGGAGAGAAAGAAGATTTTAGAACTTAGGAAAAAGAAAGAACTCTCATTCTCATAAAAGATGCTCATTCTGGGGGAAGCAAGAATGGAGGCAGTTAAAATAAATTGCTTGTAACTATTCTGATTGGGAAGGAGGTCAGTGTTCTGGGAGAATGGCTGGAAGAGGGGATGGACTACAAATTCCCAACAATGGAAGATATCAAACATTACGCCAAAGAATCTGATGCGGCAATTCGAAAGATGCTTGCAACTTTAATTGATCCTTTTACACGTTTCTTGGAGCCAGAAAAGTTCAATAGTTTGCGGGTTTATTTCTTTCCACCTTCATGTTTTTGTGCTCTGTATTTAACTCTTGCTTTTATTGTATGTGTATCAGTGCTAATAGAGGGGCAATTTATTAATCTTCTTGGATATTAAGGTAGTTATTGGATAGTGCTTATATTTTACTTGAACACTTAAGCATGTTGCATGATATTTTTGATTGGAATTTAACGAAATATAAACCATGTAGTATTAGGAAACTCAAGAAATTTAGGATTGTGTTGTGTGCGCTAAATTGCATCCAACTAAGACATGTTGCCATTGGCTTGTTTTTGAAAGCTGAAGTTTCTCCTGAGTCACCCGTGTAACTCTCTCTGCCTTTTCAGACTCATTCATTGCTACAGATCGTCTGCAGGATTTAATCATTTGTATCGCATAGTTGATGTGCTTTGAATCCTTGAATCAAAAAGGAAATTTCTTTAACATAAATACTGCGAGGGAGTATCCATGTTGGTATGTAGTTGGCATTAAAGCCGATACCTAGAACATCAAAAATTTATTCTCATATAAGAATCCCCTCCATCTTGTTGACTTGTAACATTCTTGATGGTGGTTATAGGAAATGGGCCATGATGCCATATTTGGGGTACCAGAACAACATCTTTTTTTTCGTATCAATCTGAATCATGAGCTCTTTAGAAACCGGGGTTTTATCCTCATTTTTTTTGTTTGTAGAAAACCATCTTAGTGGATGGCTTGGAAAAGCCATGTCCATCTCCTTTACCAATGCCCCTGCGGCCAATCTTCTTGTAGTCGCCTCATTCTTTTGCCTTGCAAGTTCTTCTTGGTGTTGTCAATGCTGCTCTTCTTTAGTCATCTCTTGGTTACTATATTAAAATGCAATTTAGGCATACCCTTACTCATATGCTCCCATTCCCTATTTTATTTTAATGGTGTCCTTGTCGCTATAACCATATCCTATGACTGCTAGTGATTATGTGTAACCCTTCGTTGAATGCTTTAGTTTTTATTCCATTGTGTTAGCAGTAGCACTACATACTGATTGAACAATTGAATGCATGTAAAATGTTGCATTTTGTGGGGAATGTTTGCACTTTATAGTTCTCATTCATTTTCTCCGCTTTTAATTTATAGATACTATAGAATTTGAGTGTGCAGGCTATACTTTACATTTAGTTTTGAAATAAATGCATCTAATAGGCATCAAAAGCATCAGTAGGATTTCAGCTCAATATAAGGTGTGCGTAAGAAATATTACCCCATAAAAACTAGAAGCGTGAGCGTGTGAGTCCTTATCTCAAGGGACAAAGGATCGAAATGCCTCTGAGAATCTTTAGTTCTATTTTTAGCATGCATGGAAAGATTTATCATAAAATATTAAACTCTCCAAAGAAGAGTGTGAAATTGCCTTTATAAAAAGTGGCTTGTGCTTGGTAAGCATGAGATCACCTCTAAGAAAAGTGGCTTCCACTTGGTAACAAGCTTAGCATGCTTTGGAGAGGTAAAATTTTTGAATCATACATCTAGAATTAGTCACTACTTTGGTTAAATGTTATAAAAACATTGAATATATCTGTTAGTTTTCTTGTAAATAGTCATAAAATTATTGTTTTAAATATATCATGATGTTAATAATAGGTGAAGAAGTTTATTTGAGGTGAATTTAGAAGCGACTACTTATGTTCTCAAATTGTCCTATCATATCTAGTAGTTAAGAGAAAATGTTTAATTGTATAATTGTGTAATCTTAAATTGCTTTAAAAGTTTGAAATCTCTAATAATGAGATAGGGAAGATTCCATGAAATAAATTGTCAGATGTAACGTTTCCTTGATGATCTTATCTTAAAGAATGATTATTAAATATGATTGTTTAGTGATGCTAACAATAACTCACAAATTAGTTATTTGCATGTAACTTTACAATTGCATGTACAAGATGTTGGAATTCAATTTTATATAAAAAGGAAATCATGTGTATTTTTGAGCTAACATTGTGATGAAGATTTCATGTTTCAAGAAGCAATCAAGTCAAGATCTATCACAATCAAGTAAGAGCTTAATGCTAGCATTTCAGTGAGTTGCCACATCATAATATGATCATTCATCATTCTTTTATCTTATTTCATTTCATTACAAGGTTTGATTACCAAAACGGGGTTTGACCAAGGCAAACCCCTATTCACTAACAATATTTGCAGGTCTAGGTGGTTGATGCATGGATGAGCTAGCCATTCTTGTGTGTGCATCATTAGGTTGGGGCATTTATGTCGTACCTATAATTCAGTTATGATCTTGTTATTTCCTTAAATTGCATTACAGCATTGAATTTATGAATATTGTGTTATCTTTTGTGTAAGCCTACATGGCTAAAATATTGTAAAGGAAAGGCTTTGTGTTGATACACATATTGACTGAATAAGGAAAGTAAATCCATTTGAATATAGTGGTGAAAATTGTTTAATTATTCCTCTTTGTTCGTACCTTTATGTAATTATTTTTTTCTATTAAATTATTTAGGTAATTGAGAGTTTTTATTTGTAAGTGAGTTACCCAATCCCTTTACAAATAGGGGTTCTTTGTGTAGCCCATCTCTTTTCTCTTCCTTTATAACCTAGTTTGGACCATATAAGACTTGCAACTTGGTGAGGAGTATGCAATCTAAGGGATGACAATGCAAGATGGGTATTAAACTATGCTATGTTTTTAGGATTTTTGACATATAAGAATGCTAAATGCTAATGCACTTATGAACAAGATTAGAATAAAAAATGGAAATAGTTGTAATCAAGATATGGTAATGTCACTATGACCAAATTCTACAGTGCAAATATGCCAATATGATGGTGTGGCCAAAGCAAAGATATGCAAGGATGAAAATGGGAGCTATGACCAAAGCTATGAGGTGAGACTAAGACTAAAGGATGACAAATAAGACTATAGGTATGCACCTTTGGACTTAAGAGAAGGATGCTAAGCAAGATATGATAGCTCAAGGTAACAAATCAGACTGTCAAGACCTTAAAAGGACAAAAGCTAAAAGAATGATGATGATTTCACGAAGTGGACCTTAAACTAGACACATGATTTTTAAGGCCCAACTTGTATGATGATGATTGATAGATAAAAGGACAAGGTCAAGGAAATCTATTTGTGTGACAATGAATTGATCAATGGTATGGTAAGCTTCCTAGTCTGAAATCTGAAAGGTGTATGCAACTAAGAATGACCTAGGGTTGACTAAGCAATGCAAAGATGGAAAAATGGCTTAACTAATGAATGTAAGGCAACCTAAGTGAATGCAATGAAATGGATGAACTGGACTGAGAAAGTCTATAATCTGAGGATATGCTTATTGTAAGGAATTGACCAAGAATGAGACTACAGATGAATTTCCATAAAATTTTGAGAACTAGCAATTGTGTCATTTTGTCTCACAGTTGTGGTGCACTGTCCTAGCAAATGCAATGATTTGTCTTAGCAAATTCAATTCTCTGTCTAGAAAATGTGGTGCAATGTTTGAAAAATGTGATGTACTATCTTTTGGCTCTAAGTTGAAAATTTTCAAGTGGTTTTTTTCATTTTGGGAAATTTTGAAATGTGATATTAAACACAACAAACACTTGGAAAATAGATTTTGGCTTATTTTTGACTCTTTTGACTTCAAGGTAGGTAATTATTTTGCTATTTTTCTCCCATTAAACTTGCTTGGCCTTGGTTCACAAATAATGAAGACAAGCACAACCTAAGGAATAATAGGTTTTATCTAATAAATTTGGCCTTACCTCAACCCGGGTCCAGTGATATAATCCGTGAATGTGGAGTAGGTGAAGCTAGAGTATGCCAAGGTCATGGACCACCTTGACACCTCTTGCCTTGTGTATAGGAGCGAATTTTCACCCCTTATGCAAATTCCCCTTTCACACATCCTCAACTTAGAAAATTAAATCCGAAGGAAAAATTCCATATCACCCAACTGCCTTTCGTCCACTTGGCATCTGTCCTTTGTGTCGGTGAGAGAATATTTGTTGGGAATGCACATGCGATGCATAGACGTCCACGCGGTGTGTTTCCATCCCTAAAAAATTCCTACGTCTAAAGTTGGAAAAGGCATTACACACCTAATTGGGGTCGAATTGTAACGTCCCTCTTCGACCAACTGACCTGAAAATGACAGATTCTTCCTCATTCTTCCTTCAAATTCATCCATTCACACTTCATTTGACCCTCTTGCATTCTCTAGCAATTCTCTTGAGCATTCTAAGCATTCACTTCACTCTCAAGCATCATTTCAGCACTCCATTGCAGTAGTAGCACTCCATCAACTCCACATTGCAAGTGTGAAGCAAGTCATAGAAGTGTGGGCTTGGAGTCTTGCGAGACCTCCCTTCATCACAGTTGTGGCTGTAGTGACCTTTCCAAGTCCATATCTCGTCCATTGGCTAGTGATATTTTGGGTGGAGGTGGTAACATTTCACTCCTCTCCTTCGTGATTTGGTTGAGTAGCATTGTATTGTTTTGTAGTGTGTATTGCTCCCTTTTCTTTCCTTTATCGCATATTCTATTTCGTTGCTTTTTGGATATTCGTGGAGGTGGAAACACCACAATGGGGGTCTGACTAAGGTAGGCCCCTATAGAGCCCCAACTATTTTCCCCTTCTTGTGTGTGTAGGTGAACGTTCATGTGGAGCTAGTTGGCGAACTGATGCATTGGTAAGAACATTTTTGTCACCCTAGCCCTTATATACTTTCTTTATCATCTCCCTCTCTATTTCTCATACTTTCTTATTTTATTTTTCCCATCATGATCAAGTAGGTAGGTTGTAAGTAGGTCTTTTGGAAGTTTTTGTTGCACTTGCCATTTTTTGGCCGTATGAACGCCAATGCGCAAGAGAGACGCCAGCGCATCACGCTATCGTCCTAGAACCGTGCTGTTGTCCTCAAACAAAGAGTTTTTTGAGGTGCAACACCACTCCAAAAACTGGCTCACCTAGCCCAATCCTAAGTTCAAGATCTATAGGATGGTATAAGTACATTATAATGCTCATCATTCTTGATCCTTACCCCAAGGAATCATTTAAAGTGAGGTAAGTTAGCGTAGCCCTCTGCTCTCGGCTCTCCATGACCTCAGCCTTGACGTGGTTGGTCCCCCTTTCTTACATTTTTGGTGAACCCGACATGAAGCAACGTTTTCCCATTCATTGGTGTTGAGATTTTTCCCTTGTACCTTGTAATCATTGTACCCCTGAGTGTTGTGAAGGTTTATGAGAATCACAAACCAGTCCACGACTTTTGGGTACGTTGTTAGGAGAAGTGTACGACACCTTTTGATGGAGAAGATGGTCATTTCTAGTTTCTCTATAGGCCTTTTTTTTGGATCTGTCATTGGTCTTTCTACCCAGGAGTAGTTGTTGAGGGGTGAGGTAGAATTCTTCAATGAGACCGACCACGTCCCTAATCCTCCTGCATCTCCTACACCATCATTCGTAGACAAGCGTGAAGCCATTCACATTCCTTCATAATATATCTCTTCCCTTAGCAAAGGGTTGGGTATCTTGGAGAATCACTTGGAAAAGGACTCGAAGTTGGCTATAGCCACTCAGGTTATTAGCAAGATAAAGTATATGGTGGGAAAAGACCAAACAAGCATAGAAATCCTAGCTAGTCTAGCTAGTCTGACTGAAGCGTGTGCGCTTCCAAACAATGCTAACATTATACAAGGGGCCACTCTCAAAGAACATGAGAGACAGTTAGGAATGTCGATGCATCCCACGTCTATGTATATGTCTGACATAGTCCTGTCGATCAGCGTCCCCTCTACCTTCAAGAGATCCAAAACTATCAAAGCCAACAAAATAACCTTAGGTTTCAGTTTCACCCTTCTTGTCACCTCTAGCGGTGGAGGTTTTGGTGAGTTGAGTGGTGGGGGATTTGGTAGTGGTGATGGAACTGGCAGAGGTGGTTCCGATGGAGGCCGTGGTGGTGACTTCAGAAGCGGAGGTGGCTCCGTGGAGGCCGTGGTGGTGACTTCGAAAGCGGAGGTGGCTCTGGTGGAGGCCTCGTTGGTGGTTCCAGAGGTGGATTCAGTGGTGGTTTTGGAGGAGGTCCCATTGGACCTTTGTCATCCCAAGACCCTATTCTGAACACTCTTCTTTAGAATATGGGTAAGATGCAAATCCAACTAGTGAGTCTCTCCCAAGCCTCTGCCCAACCTATCTTTCAACCCTTCTTCTGACATACCCCATTGTTGGTAGAAATCTTAAGTACTCCCTTCCCACAAGGAATGGAGATTCTGAAATTCAAAAAATATGGTGGAAAAGGGACCCACAAATGTATGTGTCCACCTTTAATGCCCTATGTACAGACTTCTTCCATCACGATGAGTTGATGGAAAAATTATTCCCTCGATCTCTTAAGGACACAACGCTCGAATGGTACTGTTCCTTACATAAAAACTCTATTTTCTCATTTGATCAACTTGTAAATCAGTTTCTTTGACAGTTCCAAGCCAACATCAAACCGAAGATGACCTTTTCGGATTTTGTCTAATGCAAACAAGGGGATAATGAGAAGATTACCGATTTCATAGCGCGATGTCAAGCGCTCTTCTCATAGATCTTGTACCTATTGCCTGATTATGATGTGCAAAAGGTGTTCATAGGGAACTTATAGAGACCTTGGCATGAGAATTTTTCCCTTATGAAGTACCCTTATTTCTCACATTTGTGTGCTGCATTACGAGAATATCAATAGATGGTAGTTCAGTTCAGGGGATCCTCCTCGCACTCTCATTCAAAAGGAAATTCCATTGTATTGATCTTTGGAAAGGGTAAGGCTGTTGCGAATGTAGTAGTCACAACGAATGATAACAACCTCAAATGCAACAAAAAGTTCACAAAGTTATCAAAATCTTATTCTTCCATCTTGCAGAAGTTGCTAACAAATAAGATCATAACCTTGGAGAACCCTAAACCTCTCAAGGAACCTTACCCTAGTTAGTATGATGCAAATGCCTTCTATTAGTACCATCGAGTTAACATACATGATACCAAACATTGTATGTGCCTGCGTCATGAGATACAGGACTACATCGAGGATGGTACTATTCGTCTCGATGGAAATAAACAAAATGCAAACAAATCAGTGGCAAAAGAGAATAGTGAGTTGCAGATATTCACAGACTCTTTTTTTTTGCATATTGCCAACTTAATTATCGATCCCTCTGATTCTACCACTCGACCCGAGACATACGTTAACATGGTCATGGTTACTCCTACCACACAGCCTATGACCAAATCGCTAGACATGACATTCACATCATAGGATTTTCCCTTAATAAACAAGCCCTTTGCAATCTACATTCTCGCTCACCTCAATGGCAACATTATGACAGGGTTCTTGGTTGACCCCGTGAGCTGAGTGAATGTCATTACAAAAGAGACATTGTGGCTTAATTCATTACATAGGGGGAGTACGAAGAAACAAAATCTACCATCTGTACACATGATGGTCTTTCTCTCAAGCCGTATGGCTTGATAACTCTATCCATCCTAGTCAGACCTAGGGTTGTAGACACAGTTTTTGATGTTATTCTGGAGTCGGATTTGTTCAGGTTGAAGTTACTCATACCTTGGCTAGCTTCCATGAATGGAATCACTTTTTTCATTCATAAGTGTTTGAAATTATCCCATGAAGGTGTTGTGCACATGGTGCATGACACTGGATACCAACTGTTGGTGTCCTGTGGGAGCTACTCGTTGGATCATTCTTGGCCCGCCCTGGTCGGTCCGCTCCCCCAAGAACATACCTACTTTACAAGAACTATATGAAGTATAATATCAGGGTCAAGGGATAGCTGAAATTGACCCTTTCGATAGCGCAACATCCAACTGCCTCCTCTTATCGAAAGGGAAAGGAGAAGCTCGCCTGTACTTAGGATGCCTCTTCTGCTCCTCTTTCTAGAGAGGAATTTTGGATGTCTACCCTTTGATTCCACCTAGCGAGTTTGATGGTGCCTTCTTGGTGTAGACCCAAGATCAGGATATCGAATCTTCCTACCAAAGCACCTGGACCTTGGTTCTACTTGTATGGCAAGGGAAAGGGTCCCTGTGGGGAATCCTCTATGTCTCGGCCTTTGTGGCCTCCCAACTCTTCTGCTCCCAAAGCAGTAAACGGGAAGAGACCTATTGCTGAGGCACTAGAGCCGACTCCCCCTATTGTTTCTCAACCCGCTCCTCCTGCTCCCATTCAGCAGGCTATCCCTAAAAAAAAAATGGCTATAGTGGACACTCCTATGGCTGAGCAGGAGTGTTTTGTCCCGTTACAGCTCCTGGCCTCTAGCTCAAAGAGTCACAAAAACCACCTTGTATGTGAGTGCAAGTGTCAAAGAAAGGCTATGGCGACTAAGCAAGCCACTTTGTAGAAGAAGGAAGAGGAGACGACCACCCCTGTATTAGGGCCTCTTGTGTGTCCTCCTCTCTCCTCCCTTTGCTTCCATTATATCTAGTTCAGTCTTTTTTCTGACTCCTGCTATGAGTGTGAATGCGCTTGACCCCAAAAGGTGTAGGTGTTTATCACTCCTTCGGTTGAACCACCCTTGTTGATGTCCCTCCCAAACATCCTACCATTCCCAAAACCCGTGGACATGTTGAATACCTCAGTGGTGTCCATCAGGGTTTTCTCCTCCTCTTCCTTTCTGCCCCTTTTCTTGTATGTGGGGAGTTCACACCCCCGACGAAGCAAAAGGTAGAGGTTGGCCCTTCTAGCAATGGGGGGTGTAAGAGGATCCCACCTTCTCAGAAGGGTGGCCTTGTGATAGGTTGTTTTGTCCTACTAACAGAGCAAGTCCTGACTTCCCTTGATTTTGTCACCACTCTTGAGTCACTCGGTGAGCCAAGCAATGAACCTTGGGTGTAGTTCTCTTCGTCCATTGAGGCACGACATGGCACTCCTATAAAGTGCATGTTTAACTCACTAGATGAAGTTCCATCCTTGTTAGCGATCTTCACAAAGTCACTGACTATAGCTCTACAAGAGTCTAGTGGAGAAGACCTTGCAAGACCTTCTTCTTTAGCCCTTGTTGTGGGAGGGTCAGAATCTCCTCCCCTTAAAATTTGACCACTGCAGGCTTGTCCTCCTTCCCCTTATAATGATCTAGATTAGGAAGCGGATGACCTCTTGTTCAATGAGTATTAGGGGGAGGCCTCTTCTTTATCTTTAGATTATATGTGTGTGTGTGTTGTGATGCGTTCCCCTGTGATTGTGTTATGTGTTCTTGGATGACCCCTGTCACCCTTGTTCCAATGCTTGGATAAAGGAGTGATTTTGTGTCATGAACCTTCTTCTATCTATATCATCATTCTTCCATGTTTGTGTTTGATTTTCGGTAAATTGGGGATAATGCATAGTGTTGGGGGCATTTAGGTTTCCCTTCCATGTTGACCCAATTTTTTATTTTTACTTTGTTTTACGTGCATTCTTCCTAATCTGGTAGGGATTGATGATCTTTCTCCTTGTACTGCAGTTACCTATTATTTATGTAAGCATGAGTAGATCTGACCCCACGATACTAGATCCCCCTGTGTCCTCTATTTGCGATTATTTCTCTTTCGCTCTTTTCTTATCTTTCTCTCTTCTTTGCTTGAGTTGTCCCTCTCATGTGTGACAACACCATTTCTATGATACTTTGATTTTTAGAAAATGCACTCATTGCTAACAAATCTTTTCTTGAAAGTCCTTGCAACCTTTTTTTGAAAATTGCATTCTTGACTTGGACCTAACGAAACATGTTTCCTTCATCATGGGTTCACAAAGAAAGAACTTGATAACTTTCCTCCAAGGTGGGAGCAACCTTGACCTTCCCCTCGTGAGGGGGAATTTTCTTCCTTGTGAATTCCTTGATGAAGTGAGCATCTTTCAAAAGGATTCCTTGGTGATGAATTGATTTGAGAAAAAATGTATATGTTACACTTTCAAACAACGTGTCCCTTAAGTGGACCCCTCTTTGCGTCGGGTTCCCAAGGGATCCCTTTGAAATCCTTCCAACTTGTCGATGGTCTGCGTGACGATCTACTTATTTTTTTGTGTGGCCTCTTTGTTTTCAGACATGTTCTATCTGTGAATCAAAGATGTTTCCTTCATCATGGGTTAGCAAAGAAAGAACTTGATAAATTTCCTCCAAGGTGGGAGCAACCTTGACCTTCCCCTCGTGAGGGGAATTTTCTTCCTTGTGAATTCCTTGATGAAGTGAACATCTTTCGAAAGGATTCCTTGGTGATGAATTGATTTGAGAAAAAATGTCTATGTTACACTTTCAAACAACGTGTCCCTTAAGTGGACCCCTCTTTGCATCAGGTTCCCAAGGGATCCCTTTGAAATCCTTCCAACTTGTCGATGGTCTACGTGACTATCTGCTTATTTGCGTACGTGGCCTCTTTGTTTTCGGACATGTTCTATCTGTGAATCAACATGTCACTTCATAGGTGTGCCTGTGAAGCTGCTATCCGACTTTGCGGAGTCCCCTTCTCTAGGTTTCCTCCATGTGAGAGATCTTGGGGGATTCCTCCTTGTGGGTCTATGGGCTTGTAAGGCACTTACTTCTCTAGGTTTCCTCCATGTGATATATCTTGGGGGATGCCTCCTTGTAGGTAAGTGGGCCTATAAGGTGCTTACATCTGTGGGATTCCTCCATGTGAGAGATCTTGGGGGTCACCTTCTTGCAGTTCTATGGGCCTGTAAGGTGCTTACTTCATAGGGCTTCCTTCATGTGAGAGATCTTGGGGGTTGCCTCCTTGCAGGTCTACAGGCTTGTGAGACACTTTGATCTTATGGAATTTTTCCATCGTTGGTCCAAGTGCCTTTGGTGTACTTTGTGTAGCTTCATATTTTTGCGAGGCCATGGAGTCTTTTGTTCGAAGCTCCTTAGGGAGAGTACCTATGGAGTCCTTTTCCTGTCCTGTGCTTTCGAGCTCGCCAAATTGTGCTCTACTTCTTTGACGATTTAGGTATAAATTTCTAACCCTACTAAATCTTAGATCTACTTTATCGAAGCACTCATCAGTACTCGTGCTTGCTAAAGTGGGGGAAAAATGTATAGGAGCGAATTTGCACCCCTTACACAAATTCCCCTTTCACACACCCTCACCTTAGAAAATCAAATCTAAAGGAAAAATTCTATATCACCTAATTGCCTTTCATCCACTTGGCATATGTGCCTTGTGTCAGTGACAATATTTATCGGGGATGCACACAGGGCGTGCAAACGTCCACACAACACATTGTCGTCTCTGACAAATTCTTGCGTCTGAAGTTGGAAGAGGCATTACACACTTGATTGGGGTCGAATTGTAACGCCCCTCTTTGACCGACCGACTCGAAAATGGTAGATTCATCCTCATTCTTCCTTCAAATTCATCCATTCTCACTTCATTTGACCCTCTTGCATTCTCTAGCAATTCTCTTGAGCATTCTAAGCATTCACTTCTCTCTCAAGCAGCATTTTAGCACTCCATTGTAGTAGCAGCAGTCCATCAACTCCACAGTGCAAGTGTGAAGCAAGCCATAGAAGTGTGGGCTTGGAGTCTTGCGAGACCTCCCTTCATCACAGTTGCGGCTGTGGTGACCTTGTCAAGTCCATATCTCCTCCATTGGCTAGTGACCTTTTGGGTGGAGGTGGTAACATTTCACTCCTCTCCTTTGTGATTTGGTTGAGTAACATTGTATTATTTTGTAGTGTGTATTGCTCTCTTTTCTTTCCTTTATTGCATATTCTATTTCATTGCTTTTTGGCTATCCATTGAGGTGGAAACACAAAAGTAGGGGTCTGATTGAGGTAGGCCCCTATACATCCCCAACAATTTTCCCCAATTTTCCCCTTCTTGTGTGTGTAGGTGAACATTTGTGTGGATCTAGCTGGTGAACTAGCGCATTGGTGAGATTGTTTTCATCACCCTAGCTTTTGTATACTTGCTTTATCATCTCTATCTCTATTTCTCGCACTTTATTATTTTGTTTTTCCCATCGCAATCAAGTGGCTAGGTTGTAAGTAGGTGTTTTGGCAGTTTTTGTTGTACTTGCCATTTTCTAGCTGTACGGACACTAGTGTGCAAGAGAGACGCCAACATGCTGCATTGTCGTCACAGAACCACACTGTTGTCCTCGAATAGAGAGTCATTTGAGGTGCATCACTGACTCTAGAAACTAGCTCGCCTAGCCAAACCTAAGTTCAAGATCTATAGGGTGGTAGAAGTATGTTATAGTGCTCATAATTCTCGATTATTACACCAAGGCATCTTTTAGAGTGAGGTAAGTTAGGGCAGCCCTCTGCTCTCGGCTCTCCATGACTTGGAGCCTTGATGTGGTTGGTCCGCCTCTCTTACACCTTAAAAGGAGTAACTCCAAACAAGGAACCTTGCAACCTCAACCAAGAACCAAATGTGGTAAGTAACTTCTCAGGATGATGCTATTCCAATGCACCAACAATAAAAGATGGCTAAAAAATGTATAGCTTCTAATAACAATGGCTTTCTAGGAGGTCGATGAACACCTGAGGTATACTTCAGACATGAGATACTTAAGCCTCTAGTAAATGTGAATGTAGTTAGTTGTTCCACATCAGTATTGACACGCAAGGTATAACATCATAGGATAGGCTTACCGATTTTTGCTTTCACCCCTTTGATATAGCCCGCTTGAAAAAATGTGCTTTGAGGTCATCCCCCTTGAGTTCTTCGTTCGGATGTGTCTCAAAGGTAGGCCTCCTAAAAAGAAAAGATATTGATATGTGTTTCTCTTACATCCAAGATCACACAAACTCCAAAGGGAGAGGATACACACACACTAATCTGGGTTTTAACACAATGTGCAAATGCACCAAACATGAAAAACACTTGTTATTTTTAAGCCCAAATCTAAATGTTCCTACCTTAAAAATCAAAGACACATAAAACCCTGTAGGAACATGGATTAGTAGTATAGATAACAATGTATTCTCCCAACAATTGCCACACACTACAAATCATATATTAGTAACATCAAAACCCTCTGTCCTAATGAATGAAAAGGGTAGAAAACAAAAAAATCCAAGATTATACCTTTTTACCTTATGATAGACGATTGTGTCATTATGTGTAACAAACGTGACAAACTGATGCAGGCCAATGTGTTGAACCAGAAAGCGACTGCGATGAACTATTTAGCGACTATGATGGACTGTCACATGAATGCGATAGACTATCATTCAAATGCATCACACTGTTCGACAATGCGACCCACAATTTGAAAGCTACAAAAAAAAGCAAATCTGACAAAAGACAGAAAATATGATGGTAGAAATGATGCAACCAATCTATCCAAATGTCAACATAAAAACTAGAAACCAAAATAATGATAGAAAACCATAATAATAGAGGAGTTTGATGATTTTTCCCTAATATGGACAAATGTGGTGCTCTGTTTGGTAGATGCAGTGCATAAACCCTCGTATGCATCATGTCGTACAATGAGTGTCACTCCATATAACGATTTTGTCATTATGTCAAGAGAATGCATCATTTTATTAAGCATATGTGTCATTTTTCCTTTCAGTTGCATTGCAAACTTGAAAACTCAAAATTTCTCACAAATTTCTTCAAATCTAGTTAGTTAACTTTGAGTTCACCAATGTAGGATAAGGTAAAATCATGGTACAAAGCATGAATCAATAGTATCAACCACCACCTACCTAAAACTCAAGCCTTAAAGACCCTAATCCAACAATGAAGTACAAATGACAATAGAAATATAAATAATAAAGCAATAATACCATAATTCCTATGCCATAGTTGAATCACCTTCATTGCTCTTCTCCATTTTTCTTTATATGCCTGCTTCCCTCAGATTTGTAGTACGCAAGAATAAGCCTAATAATAGTGACAAAAATATCAAAGATAGTGGTTGTAAGGTTGAAATGAAAGGTATAGGTCTCTTTTATAGAAAACCAAATTTGAATGAAGGGCCAAGATTAAATGATGAAGATCAATGGATGAGATTGCTTTGACAAGCAAGGAAAAAGGGTTAGGGCAAAAATAGGGTTTAGTTAAGGATGGATGGTGGAGATTAAAAGGTAATAAAACCTTATCAAGGGTGGAGGTTAATTGAACTAAAAGAGGAGATTGACATATAAAAAGAGGTTGTTGGAGTAAATTAAATAATTATAAAGTTATTTAATTTAGGAGGGAAAGTGAATAACTAAATAAGTAAAACAATTATTTAATTTATAGAAGAGGGAAAAGTTGACTTTTAATTAAAATAATTGAAAAACAACTATTTAATTAAAAGTAGAGGAAAAAGACAAATTAGTAGATAATTAAAATAATTATTTAATAGTGGGAGAAAAAGTGGGAAATAATTAAATAAATAGCATTTATTTAATTATGGAAGAAAAAGCTTACTAAATAATTAAATAACTAAAATAATTATTTAACTATAGAAGGAAAATGAAAATGAATAATTAATTAAATAAATAAGAATTTATTTAATTATGAGGAAAAGGATTAATTAGTGATGTAATTAAATATTTATTTATTTAATTAATCAAAGGGATAATAGAAAAAAGGGAAATGAATTAATTGAATAATTAAAATTATTTAATTAATAGAAGAATATGACTTTATAAAATAATCAAATAATTGAAATTATTCAATTACGTGGGGAAGAAGGGAAATCGATGTGAAAAATGGCGTTCGCAGACTTAGGACATTTTTCAGTGTCTACAAAATCAACTTGTAATTTGCATTTATTTTAATTATGAGGTACGTGCTACTCAAATTGCATATAATATTTTTTTTTGTATGTTTTAAAGAGGAACACTCATATCAAGGAAAATATGATAAGATTTATTGTATCCTTTTCAAGAAATAATATCCTCTATGAGTGAACATTTGTATATTTAGTTTTTAGGTTGGTTGAGAATGTCCATATACTTTGAAATGCATGCCCATGTTAGATGAACATGCACATCAAAGTGGGGATAAAATATAATGGTAAAATCAACATATCCATGTAGTTTTTTTTTCCCACCGTAGTGTGAATGTCTTCAAGCAATCATATTGGAAAGTGACATACTCTTATGCTAAGTTTCTCTCATGGTTCAATTCCTATCTGTATTTATTTACTCTAATTTACACCTTATCCCATACATTTACCATTTACTCATCATAATTACACTTGCATTCACACTTACTTCCATACATTCACTTCCTACCTCAAAATTATCATTTTGGCCCAAAGGATTGTTTCTTAGTAGCTTGGGACTAACCTTTTTCAATCCCTAGGTGCACCAAAATGATCTCCAAATTCAAATTCCAACTTTCTTGCCACCTTCTACTAGTTGTGAGCCAACTTAACACATTTTTGTACATGTTATGCCATTATACGTAAAGAAATTTGTTGTGCACTTACTTACATGTATTGATGATCAAGGAAAATAATTAGAACACACTTCAATTTTTAAGGCATTCAAAGAATCAAATCTACAATCATCATCATATAGGTCATTTGCATGTTTCTAGGTGTTGCCTTTGATATTGCTCATTGTCATTAATCTAGCTCACTAAGGGGTTTGACCTAGGAGAACAAAATCACTTAACTAGTTGGAAAGCTTCGAAATGGTGCCCCTAAACACCACCTAAACAAATTTAAATTTCTAAAAGACAAAGACAAACATTATTTTTTAGGTTTACAATTTGACATATCATACTTGCATGAGGGTTGATGCAAGAAGTTGGGTACACAAAGTTCAAAAAGTGGAAGTGTTTTTGTTGTTTTTCAGAATTTGTCACACTTGGACTAAAAATTTGAGGCACTTATACAATGAATCTTAAAAAAAGTCAGTAATATGAAATTTAGCATTTTGAATCTAGTTTCCAAATATGTAAGTTATTCAAATACCCAGATAATAGAAATTAAATTTTGATAGGGATCTATAAAAACCACTTTTTAAAAGTCCCTTTTTTTTAACCATACCAAGCACGTGTATACGACACCACTTTTTGACCCAAATAAAAGTATTTTGCTAATTCATTTTGGAAAAAGAGAGCTAACAACATGAGGATTGATGTGAATTTTTTTTTGTAATTTTTGTTGAATATTTTTTTTTTTATTGGCCTCAATAGATGTTTTTAAAAATCAATGTTTACGAACAACATAATTGGACCTAAACTAAATATTTTTTGAATCTTTTTTTTTTATTGTGTAGAGAATTGTCTGAAGTTTGATGCCATATATTTTTTTTTACAAGAAACTTAACAAAAAAAAGTTATTAAAAAACAAAAAATCTGATATTTCAAGTTTAAGGACTAGTTTGCTTAGAAATTAATTAAAAAATAGCAAACATAATCCAATCTTAATAAAAATTATATATTTGGAAAGTAAACATCATGTTCTCTAATGGGTTTTAATTTTATAGATTGATTCAGAAAAAAATTTCATCAGCCATATTGCCAAAGTTGGACATTTTTCTTCAATTTGCCTTAGTTTTTTAGTTGTAGGTTAAAGGCTAAGGCTCAGATTGCTAAGCCTTTCCCAAGTTTAAAACCAAGGCTGCATGTGGGTTGAGAATTCAATTTTTAAATAACGCGTATGCGTTATTTAAACAAAACGCGTACGTGTTTCATAATGCATACGCATTATCTAATTACCTGTTGAGTAAAGGTAACACGTATGCGTTATATAACGTGCATGCGTTCCTAGAAAAAAAATACGTATGCATTTCATAACGTGTACGTGTTTATGATATAGCCATTTTTTCCTAATTTGGTAAATACTGATAAAACACATTTTTTCTGCAATATTCCTTTTTTGCAATACGAACCAAAAGCGCCATTTTCTGCATTTTTTATTGCAAATTTGTCTTGTGCAGGGCATATTTTATTCAAATTTTTGGAAGAGACAAAGTGTGGGTTGAATGTTTTGAAGTGGAATAAAGCACAAGAACTTTTTATAAGAAGATTTGAAAAAGAGAATTTTTGGATGCATTCATGATGTTTTTGTACTTCACAGTTTAAAGAAAAAAGGATCTTCATACTACATAGTTTTATTTTATATATTTGAAGGAGATAGCAATTTGAAAATAGTTGTATTTGAATCATTCTTTTTCTCATCAAAGAGGGTTTGTTAACTATGGGTGATAAGCAAAGTCAAAGAAAAAGATGTAGAAAGTTAATGACACCCGAAGAAATTCAAGCAAATAGAGATATGGAGGAAAAAAGACAAAGGGATAGAAGAGAAATGATTCGTCAAATGAAAAATTTGCAAGCATTTAGTTCCAAGAATGTTGAAGAGGAAGCCATGAATGATGAAATGAATGTAGATGATGCAAATGTGGAGATGGTGAATATGGAAGAAAATGCAATTATGGAGACAAACCCAACTATGACTTCAACTTCAACTTCGAATTATGTGGAAATAGTACCTATGCAAACGACTTTGGGTATGTCTTCAAATCCACCTCCCAATGATATGGAAAATGCACATATTCATACAATCCATCTAGGTATGTGTTCAAACCCAAGTTTTGATAATATTGATATTGCTTGTTTAGATGAAGCTGGATACACCATTGATGATATCAATAATTCTAGGGTTGAAATAATGCAAAAAAAATGATGAAATTATATCTTATGAGAATGCAAACAAGAATGAAATCCCTCATACTGATGAAAATGTGAATGAAATCCCTTTTACATTTGAAAATGAAAATGAAACCCCTTGTGTGAATGAAAATGAAACCCCTTGTATGGATGAACCTGAAAATGTTTTTTTTACAATTGAAAGAGATGTGCTAGATAAACTTCGTGGTAAAGTTTCTTGGAGACAAATTAGAAATTATGGAAATAGAATATATAAAATGTTTTTTTATAGAAAGAAATTAGGATTCCAATGTCAACTCATGGTGCAATTGATGATAATGTCGAAAATGAGAATAGTGATGAAAAAATTAGGTGTTTTTGTAAAACCAAAAAAGAAAGATGATTTAGTAGAACAAGTCACATCTAGTGTTACTAATGCTATTGATTTTATAGGTAAGAAAATTCGATCAAAAGATAAGAATGCGGCTCGTCTTGCAATAACAACTGCTCTAGTTGATAAAGTGGCTTCAAATAAAAGAATGTTAAGTAAGATTAGTAAATGTATAAAAGTAAATCCTAGAACTTTGATAAGAGTCGCTAAAAGAAGATAAAGTATTAAAAAGGATCCAATTAATCAATGTTGGAGTTTTAGTGGTAGACTTCCAAGATCAGACATGAAATTAACTAATGAAATTAAATCTTTAATCAAATTTTTTTGGCATGATAATACAAGAGTATCACCTAACATTAGAGATGTATTAAAATTAAGAGTGGGTTCAAAAATTCGTGAACCTCATCCAAAGCATCTCTTAGATATGACTCAAACTGAATTATATATAATAAAAAAATAGATGCTTCAATCTTACCATTGAATATTAATATAAGTCAAAGATCATTCGAAAAGTGTAAACCTTGGTATGTTAGAATTAATAAGCAACAAATCTCTTGTTTTTGTAAGACCCATGTACAATTTCGTTATTATTATGATAGTTTTCGATATATATGATGGACTTTGCATGCTAACCAAATTATGCAGGACATTTGTGGTATTCATATGCCATCTAAAAGAATCAAAGATTTTATGGAAGGTTTGTTTTGTGAACCCTCTAATGGAAACTTATTTTATTTAAAAACATGTATTTCTAGAGAATATGATAGATGTGGTAACTTTTCATTATTAGGAGAATGTATGTATGAAAGTAGTTTAGATGAATTTGGACAACAATTAGTGGATGTAAAAAAATTTAAAAATGTTGAGTATACTTTGAAAGATGGAAAAACTGGAAAATGTTGTGAGCTAATTGTGGAAAAATTTAGTGTGCATGTATTTATTAATGAATTTAAAGATAATATTGTACCTAAATATGTTCAACACTCTTAGTATGCCCATTGGCTTGATAATCAATTTCGTTTATGTAAAAACACATTCCCAATTGGAACTATACTGTTAGTTGTTGATTTTACTGAAAATTATACTCTTGCTCCACAAGAAGAAATTCAATCACAGTATTATAATTCAGTGCAAGTAGCTATATTTGTTCACATTGTTTATAGACATGCAGATGATAGTACAGAAGATAATAGAATTTTTTTGAGAGAGTACCATTTTTATGTAAGTGATAATCAATTACATTCATCTGAGTTTGTTCAATATTGTTTTGATATATTTAATAAAAATTTAAAAGAGAGAGGAATTCAAATGCTAGAACATCTCATATGGTCGGATAATTACACAGGTCAATTCAAAAATGCTAGAATGTTTTATTAGTTATGAATATTTCATAAAGAAAATAATATCTAGCACATATGGAGTTTTTTTGAAGCTAGTCATGGTAAGGGAGAACACGATGGAGCAGGTGCATGTTTGAAAAGAGCTCTTGCTAGAGAGAAACTAAAATTTGAGGATGTTGCGAAAATTAGAGATGCACATGCAATTGTAGATTGGTGCAATACCAAATTATCTACAAGAAAAAGTGAGAGCTCAATAATTCGACGCTTCTTTTGGTTAGTTGAAGAAAATGATATTTTTTCTCAACAAGATTGTGAAACAATTAATGGATCTACAAAATGGCATTCGTTTAAGAGTTTGAATGCAAACACATGGACAATATGGACAAGGGAGTTGGCATGATTTTGTCAATTTTGTATTGCAGGTGATTGGGAGGCATGTGAAAATATGGAATGGGTCGAACAATGGCAACAAAGAGCCTTAATGCCTACATTGACACATGTTCAACACATAACGACAATTGAAGATAATCAATTGTTCACATTAGATGATTATGATCGTGTTTCGGATCTTGTACAAGAAGGTACATTATTTATTGAGTTGAAATTTATATGTATGCATGTTTAATATGTGTGAATTAAATATAAGTCACTCTTTATTGATTTTTTTATTTATTTTTGTAGGGCATGTGTATGTTGTTGTTGCACCTGAGGGGAATGAAGAGCAGATCGAGTACTGGTTGGCTAGATGGGTTGAGAGAAAACATAAGTTGGTACATCCTAGAGTGGATGATGACAACTTTTAGTATCCAACTAGTTTAGTGGTTGTTGTTGGCACCTGGCTTCGAAAACATTTGATGAGAAAGAATGTCTTGCCTGCATTTGAAGATTATGAAAGACACAAGAAGATTATACATTATTCACATTTGATTTTGGCAACCAATATAAAACTAGTTAGATATCAAGGGAGGCCTGCCAATAAAGTTTTATGGACACTTTCGATGGATGATCATGAGACAATCATAGATGCATTACAAAAAGAGAGAGGATGCAGATGGTACAACAGAGTAAATAAATATTGGTAAGTATATAGTTGTATATATATTTAATTGATATATATATTTGTCTTTAATAGTCATTTCCTAATTAAAGTTTAATATCATTTTTTGTTTCAGGTCTCCCAAAATTAGATGCTTTACAAAAAAGAGAGAAGATACATATATTACAATGGAATTCAAATCTAGAGACAGGTAACTATATATATAGTTCTAGATACATTTAATTGATAGTATAAATATAAAACTAAATTTAATTCATTGTCATTTTATAAAAAGTTTATAATTGATTTCATATCCCCTTTAGCCATTCTATTAGTACCCCTTAATCCATATCCTCGTATATCTACCCTTAATCCATCCACTTGTATCCTCTTAAGCCACTCTCTCAACACCCCTTAAGCTATCTTCTTAGGACCCCTTAATCCATATCCTTGTATGTCTACCCTTAATCCATCCACTTGCATCCCCTTAAGTCACTCTCTTAACACCCCTTAAGCTATCCTCTTAGGACCCCTTAATCCATATCCTCATATGTCTACCCTTAATCCATCCACTTGCATCCCCTTAAGTCACTCTCTTAACACCCCTTAAGCTATCCTCTTAGAACCCCTTAATCCATATCCTCATATGTCTACCCTTAATCCATCCACTTGCATCCCCTTAAGTCACTCTCTCAACACCCCTTAAGCTATCCTCTTAGGACCCCTTAATCCATATCCTTGTATGTCTACCCTTAATCCATCCACTTGCATCCCCTTAAGTCACTCTCTTAACACCCCTTAAGCTATCCTCTTAGGACCCCTCAATCCATATCCTCGTATGTCTACCCTTAATCCATCCACTTGCATCCCCTTAAGTCACTCTCTCAACACCCCTTAAGCTATCCTCTTAGGACCCCTTAATCCATATCCTTGTATGTCTACCCTTAATCCATCCACTTGTATCCCCCTAAGTCACTCTCTCAACACCCCTTAAGCTATCCTCTTAAGACCCCTTAATCCATATCCTTGTATATCTACCCTTAATCCATCCACTTGCATCCCCTTAAGTCAGTCTCTCAACACCCCTTAATCTATCCTCTTAGGACCCCTTAATCCATATCCTCACATTTCTACCCTTAATCCATCCACTTTCACCCCCCTAAGTCACTCTCTCAACACCCCTTAAGTTATCCTCTCAAGACCCCTTAATCCATATCCTCGTATGTCTACCCTTAATCCATCCACTTGCATCCCTTTAAGTCACTCTCTCAACACCCCTTAAGCTATCCTCTTAGGACCCCTTAATGGTTTAGGGTTCATCTACCAGTCTCTAGGTCATATGGTTTAGTGTTTACAGTTTCTAGGATTCATGAGATGCTTAGAATAACAAATCCATATGGGTTAATGGTTTAGGGTTCATCTCCCAGTCTCTAGGTCATATGGTTCAAGGTTTGCGGTTTCTAGGGTCCATGAGATGCTTAGAATAACAAATCTATATGGGTTAATGGTTTAGGGTTCATCTCTAAGTCTCTAGGTCATATGGTTTAGGGTTTACAGTTTCTAGGGTTTATGAGATGCTTAGAATAACAAATCTATATGGGTTTTAAGGGTTTAGGGTTCATCTCCTAGGATTTATGCCATATGGTTTAGGATTTAGGGTTTAAATTCATTCTCTCAACTCTCCTTAATCCACAATCTTGCATCCCTTAAGTCACTCTCATAATTTCCCTTAAGCCATCCTCTTAGGGCCTATTAAGCCATATTGTAAGGTTCATGACATGTATCCCCTTAATCCACTATCTTACATCCCTTTAAGTCATTCTATCAGCTCCCCTTAATACACCCTCTTACATCCCTTCAAGTCATTCCATCAACTCCCCTTAATCCAACCTCTTGCATCCCCTTAATCCACTCTCTTACATCCCTTTAAGTCATTTTATCAACTCCCCTTAATCCACCCTCTTGCATCCCCTTAATCCACTCTCTTACATCCCTTTAAGTCATTCTATCAACTCCCCTTAATCCACCCTCTTGCATCCCCTTAATCCACTCTTTTACATCCCTTTAAGTCATTCTATCAACTCCCCTTAATCCACCCTCTTGCATCCCCTTAAGGCATCCTCTTAAAGGAACCTTAAGTCATATCCTCTTACATACCCTTAATCCACAATCTTGCATCCCTTAAATCACTCTTATAATTCCCCTTAAGCCATCCTCTTAGGACATGTTAAGCCCCTAGGGTTCATGACATGCATCCTCTTAACTTTCCATCCTCTTAACTCCACTTAAGGCATTCTCTTAAGACCCCCCTTAAGCTATATATCCTCTTAGGTCCCCTTAATCCATCCTATGACAAACATCATTTGAATTTGAATGGAATTTACTATATATTATTCTTTTCTTGCATGAATTTTTTACTTAAATGACTCATAAAAATTATAGTTAGTTAACTTACATTAATTATTTTTGCAGGTTCTCATCAAGTCGGTCTACCATGTGATTGTCACTGAAAAAAATATTTTATCAAGAGACTATGTAAATGTCAATTTTTGGTTTTCACGTAAAAGTTGATAAGCTTTAATTGTATCTACATGCACATATATGTTTCATCATGTTATATAGTTGTATTAAACATCAATATACATTATATATGTTTGTTCGATGTATGAAATTCAATGAGCTTATTAGTTACTTTTTAAATATCTTGTTCCAATTTTATAGATTATACATTTCATGTCTTGTATTTACCACATTGTATATAATTGTTCAATTGTATAGATTATACATTTTATGTACATACAAGGAGATAGATTTTTGTTTATTGATTCAAATATTTGCTAGAATTGGAAAATATTTAAAATTACCTATCCTTAATTTATTATGTACATATTATCTAAACTATTTAAGGAATGTTTTAATTTGTCACCTAACCATGCGATAAATTATATATATGAAATTTGATTCTAGATAAGAATTTATATCTAGTGCATGTATTACTTGAAAATTAGATAATTTATATCTATACATACATGAGTGCATATAATCATCAAAATGAACATTTAACGCAATCATAATTGACTGCATATATAATCATCACATGTATTAAAGTCAACTGATATAAATAAACACAAATATGATAATAACATGTTCAAAATAAAACTAGAGATAGATAGTCCATAAAATTTATATGTCAAGATGTACATATGTCAAGTCCAACACATATATTTAAATAAAACTCTAGAGATCTATAATCCATAAAATTTAAAACCATCTAACTATCACGCTGATCAGTCATATCAAGTCTCTTCTTTGTTCCATGT
The DNA here is from genome assembly GCA_007258455.2 of Sequoia sempervirens. NCBI lineage: Eukaryota > Viridiplantae > Streptophyta > Pinopsida > Cupressales > Cupressaceae > Sequoia > Sequoia sempervirens. The sequence goes on along the minus strand of VDFB02353493.1, from coordinate 385,410,396 downwards.
CAACTAGATGTACCCACATCATGCTAGAAAAGAGTACAAGAAACTTGAAATTATATTTAAAGTTATTTAGAAATTTTGATATAATTAAACATATTTAAACTTGAAAATATAAACTTTTAGATAAAAATAAATTTAATTAAATATATCTAGTAAATACAATAAAATTGATTTTTAGTATGCATAAATTACCATATGATCACGAGAATCTACTGGCCCATTTTGTTCAACGGGTAGCATAACTGTCAATTGAGAAGATCCAAATGCCTGATCTACTATATCTTGCATATTCATATAAAGCAAACAATATGTTAAAACCTCAAATATATATATATATATTATAAAAGCTCTGTAAAAATTGTATAGGAGATTTAGTAAAGTTTACAACCTCGAATGATATGTCCTCATGATCACGCACCTGAGATTGCCCATGCATAAATGTCGATTGATGAGCTCGAAATATGCTCATAATTTGAATATTATGATGTATTTTTAATACCCTTACTCTTATTGTTGATGGTTGTTTTAACTCTTTGATTAAAGGCTTTTTATCTAAAATTGGGTAGTATCCTGTAGCAACACATTCCTATATTCCTGCAGCTTAACATTTCTATGTGTCTGTATTAATTGCCCTATTTGACCTCCCGAATGACTGATATAATGCATGTGGTTTTTAGATAATGAAATGGATTTAATATGTGATTAATGAATGTGTATCTTGTTATTTTCCACACGTGCTTTCTTTCGCTTCTGTCGCCATGTGCATCGTAGGTTGTTGAAGGAAGAATGAATGAGTCAAAGCACAATAGATCTCAGCCCTGCAGTAAAGTCCATTTCCAACACGGCATCGAGGAAGTTGTTCTAGAAAAGACTCTCTGACCGGGTCGTTGGGAGGAAATCTAAATGATCATTAATCTAGGAAGAGTGGAATACTAAATTCTCTCTGAATTATGTTGAACAGATATGCCTTCATTTATGAGAAGTCTGTTCCTCAGTTTCAGGATGCATTTATGTCCACGTCTTTCTTTGTTAGAGTTAGGTAGTTAGTTTCTTTTCTAATATAAAAGTGTTCCTCCTGCGTGAGTGAGCAACAGAGTGTGTTAAAGTTAGTATTATAGTGAGAAACGGTGTTTTGTGTTAGTTTTCTTACAAGTAGAACAATCAATGTATATGATTCCAAGTTTATGAATAAAAGCTGATGAAGTTTTGAGTTCAATTCTTGCATAAAATGGTTGATGCTTGCTAAGGGGGCCCACTTAGTGAGTGTCTGTAGTTAGTTATTTATCTTTTGTTGATTATAAGTTAGATTTCATTCTTGAAGGTTTCAGCGCAAACTCAGTCTTATATTGTTCCTGCAGCATCGGGAATCCATCCCTGTGTTTGTTCCTGCAACATAAGGCCAGTTCATAGTTTGTTTCTTAGTAATAGTTGTCATGATTTCTGCTTTGATTAAGTTATGCTTAAGTTAAGAATACTTTACATTACATTCCTACAACATAAGTAAATTCCTTCCAAGCATTTATTTCTAGTAAATTGTGACTGAAACTGGTTCTTAGTGCACATACAGTGCCACTCCATTTCAAGTATACGTTCCTTGGTTTGACAATGTAAATGAACGACCATAAGAAGATGTTAGTCACTTGCTGGAATGTCCAATTCCCAGGTTAGGATTTTCCATGACTTTTATATCCTTTTGTGGAATCGACCATCGATGACGTCTCAGGTGTGCCCGCCATGGGCATCTCATGAAATCCCTGCATGTATAGATGTACAACAATTTGTATAGATCATTCACACATGTGTATGCAAATGAACAAGTTAAATTAGATCTATGATGTGTATTTTTAATTTACACTTAACAAACTTTTGAAAGCACGCACTTGAGTTGATGATGTCTCAGGAGCACTCACCATAACTTGTGGTTGGTCAATACTAGGTATCATATGACCTCCCTACATCTAGATATAATATTATATTATATCAATTCACACATGTGTACAAATTCAAATTAAAAATTAGATATATCCACACAAAATTATTTAATATATATTGGTTCAAGTACCTGTCCAAAAGGTGAACCCATATCTACAACACTCGACATATAGACACAATGATCATATTGAGTTTCAGGAATTGTGTGATCATGCGTCTACACCAAACACTTATTGAATTAATATTATATTACATATATAATTTGATGTTATTATTTACATGAATTTTTCACTTTTCAAACTTGAATTAAAGTTAAGTTCAAAAGATGAACATACCTGTGTAGGACGATCCTCAGAATATAGTAAATTCAAGTATGACCTCGTCTCAGATGCATGTGGGTCACTTGAAGTGGATGTCTGAGTATCCCTATAGCCCGAGCCTCCATGCTCTCTATTGGCCACTTCAGTCACCGCGTGTGTACTTTGATGAGTGATATGTCCTGAAAGTGAACTCAATGCTCCTAAAGTAGATAACATCGTTTGCTGCTGAAATGCAGTGGGAACACCAGGAGAAGGAGGAGGAACAATTGGAGCAATTGGAGCACGTCGTTGAGGATCGACATGTGCTCCTAGTCTATGTTGGGGCATGCCACACTCAACTCCCTGAAATGAACTCATATCAAAATAGTTGGGTTTTTTACCCAACTCAAACTTAGCCCATAACTTTCTCAAAAAGTATAAGGACACCTCACAGGTGCCATGTGGTGGATTATCAAACACCATCCACCATCTATCCCAAAAATGTACAATTATCTGCGGGTGCCTACACCATAAAATTGAAATTCATTTTTTCGTGGGTGGAATTGGTTGGTTTGTTTGGGGGTTAATAAAATATTGGCACATGGCTTGTTTGGTAATTTTCAGGTCATTAATTTCTTTATACGACAATCCATCCGCATAGAATTGTCTCCTCTCTTCTCTCCATTGATGGAACCTATCTAGGTCCGCATCAATAGATTGAACATAATCGACAATAGTTTGCATCATAGATGCAATCTATGCGAGATGGGGAGGGGATCTAGGCTCATTTTTTATTAGATCTATATTTCCTTGAATGACAATAAGATTTTCTTGAATACTCTCTCTTAATTGATCTTGATCAACTACAGGAGGGGGTGGGGGGTTAGGTGGTGGAGAGTGTGGAGGTGTGCCAAGGGTTTTGCTCTGGTGGTGGATTGGGATGTATGGGATCTATAGGAATTTCTGGATTGGGCATAAAATCCTCTATATTAAACTTGGATCCATCTGAGCAATTAAATGGCAACTGCATGTTAAACAATTAAAAAATATATATCAACAAACTAATTAAATAATGCACACAATTTGAAAGTTATTTAAAATCACATTGAACATGCACAAATTCAAAATACATTTCATTTGAAGACCATTAGATTTATAACATTAAAAAATCCATAACATTATAAATTCATAGCATGTACACACATTAAATTGAGTCCAGTGTGTGGTTGTTAATATGAAGGGTAGAAATGAAATTATGGGGTTTTATTAAAATTTATAATCTCATTCATTGTTTTCAAATAATACTAAAGATAAGAATGAAAAATTAATAGAAGACATTCAAAGGGACACATAAATATATGCTAGTGACCTAATTGCAATGTACAAAATAAGACATAGATATATGCTAGTGGCCTAATTGCAATGTAGAAAATAGGACCCCTTAAGACATTGATTTACAATTTAGGGTGATAGGATGGCTTTAGGGGATCTATGTGTAGTAAGGTCCTAGGAAAAAATGGTCCATGGCTTAAGGGAATAAAATTTGGTGGAGTTGCCTAAGGCAACCAAATTTCATTTGAAGGTCTTATGACAAAACAAATGCTTTAGGGTTTATGGATTAGATATTAGAGTTCAGGGTTTAGGGTTTAGGGAACTTAGGGTGAAGTTCGGGTGGCCCTTGGAATAATGGACTTGCAAGATAGTGAGCAACATTTTCTTGTGGAACAGTTGATTGAGATAACTCTTGTTTCCCAACAAGAGTATATCTAGAGAGCTAAGGTATATCGATTGTGAAAAGATGTATTAATCAAGTATGATATAGAATTTAATTAAATCTGAGGACATAAATTGATTTATCTAAATTTTCAAATTTCATGATAAGAGACACAAGTTCTCTATAGTGGGACAAAGTAGTTAAGAAGAAATTATAAGTTTAACACTAACATTAAAATTTATAATCTCATTCGTTGTTTTCAAAGAATACTAAAGATAAGAATGAAAAATTAATAGAATACATTCAAAGGGACACATAGATATATGCTAGTGACCTAATTGCAATGTACAAAATAGGACCCCTTAAGACATCGATTTATGATTTAGGGTGATAGGATGGCTTAAGGGGATCTATGTGTAGTAAGGTCCACATAGATAAGGGACACATAGATATATATGTTAGTGACCTAATTGCAATGTACAAAATAGGACCCCTTAAGACATCGATTTACGATTTAGGGTGATAGGATGGCTTAAGGGGATCTATGCGTAGTAAGGTTCACATAGATAAGGGACACATACATATATATGCTAGTGACCTAATTGCAATGCACAAAATAGGACCCCTTAAGACATTGATTTACGATTTAGGGTGATAGGATGGCTTAAGGGGATCTATGTGTAGTAAGGTCCTAGGACAAAATTGGTCCATGGCTTCAGGGAATAAAATTTGGTGGAATTGCCTAAGAAAACCAAATTTCATTTGAAGTTCCTATGACAAAATGAATGCTTTAGGGTTTAGGGATTAGATTTTAGAGTTCAGGGTTTAGGGTTTACCAAATTTTGAGAACTTCTTTGATCCCCTTAAGAAATGTCATAGTAGGACCCCTTAAGACATCGATTTACGATTTAGGGTGATAGGATGGCTTAAGGGGATCTATGTCTAGTAAGGTCCTAGGACAAAATGTTCCATGGCTTAAGGGAATAAAATTTGGTGGAGTTGCCTAAGGCAACCAAATTTCATTTTAAGGTCCTACGACAAAATGAATGCTTTAGGGTTTAGGGTTTAGATTTAGAGATTTGATGACATGAAAACATATAGAAGACACATGAATAATTTTTTACAAGTAAATGAGAAACCCTACCACCTAAACTTAGTGCTTTGAATCAAATATGTGACATTCTAGGAATAACTTCAATATATCAACAATTAGGAATTTTAGATTTCAATTATAACTAAGTTGTTGAGTTAAGATGGATTTTGAACCTATTTCCCTCTAAGCACTCTTGGATGATTTAAAAAGGAAGAGGGGATCTAAAGTGATTTAGACCCAAATTTTGTTCTAATCATATATTTTTTGAAACTTTTCTATGGCATAGACTCTTCCTTCATATTTATAAATTCTAGACACATGGTTTTTCAAAAAAGAACCTAACTACCACCAAGTGAGGAATCAATTGATCAATTCAATAAATAAATAATCTTAGAAAATACACCTTTGGTTATAGAATTGACTTGCATTTATGAATCATCTATCAAGTTTCTCAAAAAAGTAATTTGAATTTTCCATTGAAATGTTCATGCTACAAGTTAGCTTTGATACACTAGTTTAGAGAAAGTACAACATTTAGTTTTCCTAATAGAACAATGCCACTACACATGAGAGTTAAACTAGGAATTAGATTACACACAACCTATAGATCTTATGAATAACATCCTATAAATTAAGGCTTAAATATAATCATAATGCATCCTTACATAATTCATAAAGGATCTCATCCAAATAAGAGAAATGGGTAGAAATAATTCATGCTTCACATTTTAATATTTATTTGATTTATAACATTTATGTGTCTAGCTATCCATATTGCACATAGTCTAGATTAACAAGTATGACTTGCATTTCTATGTTTTTTTAAGAGAATACATCATACACTATATTTAAGCTATTAACATTGATATAGAGTGATTACATGCTCATATCAACTAGCATCATGATATATACACTTATTAAATCAAGCACATAGTTTCACATGAGGTACATTATTTTTCTTCACTGGTACACTTTCTCAAGTTAAATTATACAATCATGAAGTTTACTGAGATAAAATTAGCTATCATTTATATTAAATGTGAACATATTATAATTAAATCAATTTGTTGGTTAATACATCTATGCATCGATTGTTTGTACCTCCTTTATTAGTCAATTATGAATTTCATTGGTAGTTGTGTGGATCACCAAAAACATACCAAAATGTACCTATCCTATGGACTATAATGTGATCCCTCCCTACATGCTATGTCATCATATCTTACTACACATCCTTATTTTACCTCTTCTATTACATCACATGCCCCTAATATTGAACTTGACATCACTTCCACCCTAAATAAACTAAGAACCATGAGTGAGAGTAAAAATCATACAAAGAAGGTTATGTCAAATAAAAAATGTAATCTAAACATCCAAGGAGCCCTAATTTAGGGTTTTAAGTTTACGTTTTAGGGTAAATAGGGTTTTAGGTTTACGTTTTAGGGTTTAGGTCCAAGGATTAACCTGTGTAAATTAGTTTTTAGGGACCTATGTACATTTTGTAACCTAGGGTTTCTAGGGTTTTGATTTCTAAGTTAAATGTGTCCAATTTAGGTTTAGTTTTTATGGTTTTCGATTTACAATTTAATCTTTTTTGTTTCGTTGATGTTTTTGGTTTTTTAAATGCAATTAAAAAACTATAAAATATTCAACTAAAACAAACTAAACAAAGAAAAACTGAATACTAATTACAAAACAAAAAAAAAAGATATAAAGCAAAAGAAAGGCGAAATTCAACCAACTTGGAGGTCACTGAGGTCAGTTGTGTCGACGGGAGGAGGTGGCAATGCAAATTTTCTTCAATCGGGCCCTTTGAAACGCATACGCGATTTACTCTCTTCTCTAGCATGGATGAAAATGCGGGTTGAAATGAAACACAGTCATTAATTTAAAAAAATAAATAGCTTTTCGAAATGCGTATGTTTTTCCTATTCGTGTACCTGAAGCTGAACGCATATGCGGTCAGATTTACGCTTGGGTACCCAATTCGTAATGCATATGCGTTTTTTGAAAACACGTATGCGTTTCGTGTGAAATTTTTTGTTTTGCCCAAAATTTCCCCTCTTCGTGTACCCAACTTCTTGCTTTTACCCATGACACATATTAGATAAAATAAAATAATTGATAATTAAAAATTGAAACTTTCTTTACACCTTTTCTTATCTATCCACTTACATATTATCTACCCATGTGTCTATATAAAAATTTAAAAAGATATAAAAAATGACATTCATATAAATATTATAAAGAAAATATTTCCCTTAAATTAATCAAAGTTAATTTAAGGAATGCATACAAGTATACAAATAGCAACGTGGATTAATTCATAATAATCTAAGGAATCCATACAAATATACAAATGATAATGTAGATGAAATCATAATAGTTTAAGGAATCTATACAAATAGTGCAACGTGAATTAATTCATAATAATTACAAATAATGAAACAACATATGATATAATATATATTCTAAATTAACATAAATATCTTAAATACATCTATTTGAAACTAGATATTAATTTCAAGGATCTTACCTATCTTATATAACAAATTTTATTATATATACTTGTGATATTTCCTAATTTCTTTTAAATAGATTTAATTATTACATTTATATCAATTCAATTACAATCACCTCTTTTTATCTAATAATTAATACTTAAATTAATTACATTTATTTTATTTCCCCTTAAGGTTTTGCACACTTAAAAAGTTCCTCACAACATAAAACCTGTAATTAGGTAATAGAGTGGAACTTTTCATTCTTCGCCTTACCTAACCCATTAGTCTGTATTTTTTCATTCTCTGCTTGAAAAGATTTATTTATTTATTTTAATATAATTAACCTTTATAAAATAAACTGAGATATTTTCAAAAGCAGTTTTGAAATGGGAAGGCCACAATGTTGCACCCTCATAGAAATCTCAGGAATATAAAATATCTTGGTGTTTATTCTGCTCCAAGTTAAAAAATCTATTTGCCTTAGGTGTCTGCTAAGTTGCTTCCTCCTTTGAAGGGTACGACGTATTCAATTCTTAAAAGTGGGAGAAGAGCAAGGACAGAGGTGACAGATGATAGTAAGTAGTCTTGAAAATGGAGAAAAATGAAAGAATCATTTCTTTATCTAGCAAAGCGAATGGAGGATCTTCACGATCCGAATTATTATAACATCCCCCAACACTCAAGAGGTGTCAGCTTTGAATGATAACGGGTGCCCCTCCACCTCCTTGTTGCCTTCCCAGTGTCTGTCAAATGGAGGTTCATGCATTACCCTCTGTGGAAGCTTCTTTTAGCATTTCGGGTACATTGCAGCAGGGTGAAGTGAGAATGTTTCTGTACTACTCAATTGCTTTCGTGCTCTCGCGCATGCCTGCTGGAGTATGTCGGTTATCATAGTGGCATTACATTCAGAATTTGTTTAATCGTTTTTGTACACGAACTACTTCAAATATTTTCATTTCTTTGTTGGCTTCTTCCTCTGTCGTTCGCTTTTGCCTGGCTTTCTATAGTCTGTAATGGCTGAGGTGGTGTCTGCTGTGCTGGCGAGGAAGTGGCTGGGATTTGGTGCGAGCATCTGTGTTCAGGCATTTGCAGGGAATACATATGCCTTTCCAAACTATTCACCCACGTTGAAGAAAATTATGCAGTATAATCAATTGCAGTTGAATAATCTGGGGGTGGCCAAGGATCTGGGAGAAAATGTGGGGTTGATTGCAGGGCTTGTGTGTGATAAGTTGCCACCTTGGGTTCTGCTTTCCATTGGAGCTTTCAATGGTTTGGTTGGTTATGGAGTGCTGTGGCTGGCTGCTACTGCAAGAATTCCTCCTCTGCCTTATTGGCAAGTAGGTATCAATAACTTTTTTCCCTTAAACAGACGTTAAAAAAATAACTTTTTGGACTGATCAGATTGATGATTCTACAGCCATGACACAAGAATATCAATTACAAAGTATATTCAATTTTGTTGCCCACTAGTTTACAAATATTAAATGCAATGATTCAATTTTATATTCTCTAATTTTCAAATTTAAATGCTGACTCCTCGGAAGGAAGTCTCTTCAATTTGTTGATAACACATTTCTATCTAGTTTATTTAGCATACTTTCCGAATGTCCGATCTCCACTGCCACTCTTAATCTGCCTTGGGATAATAGTTTTCCATTGCGATGAACTCGCCATCTTCCATACAGATGATTGTACTTAGATTAACGGGAGTGTTCAGCTAAAGCAGATTTATCGTTTTCCTCAAGAACAATGTCAGCAGATTGTTCTTTCATCAAAGCCTGAAAAGCTTTTCCCAAAAAGCTTTTTTCTAATACTACCGATTTGAAACCTGAGCTCTTTAACGTCTATCTTTTGTTTTTTGTTTTCTGAGGAGTCTGTTTGATTTAGAGACAGTGTTGAAATTTTCAACTTTCAGTGCCCTTCAGAGGTTCATCACTCTACGCGCAGTAAACCATATTTATGGTCTCCACTTTTCTCATTCAAATGAAGAACATATTTAGAATTCTTCACCTCAAAATGATAATTTTCAGTTTTGTGTTGCAAAATAAATCATTTGTCTGCCTAAAAATACCTGCCTTTCCATGTTTTTATTAACCCTAATCGACACCTGGATTAAGTGTCAGACCAGGATTTACAAAATGGAACAGAAAAAGGCACAAAAACTGTATTAATTTGAAAAAGGAGAATACTTTTAAAGGCAAAGAGAAAACAGTGGAACTGCCTAACAAACTGCATTAACAGAAAACAGAAAACTGACAAAACAGATAAAATCTAACAAAACACAAATAACCCGATAATTAACATGATAACATTCCCCCCTTAACCTGAAGGGGTTGAACCAAGCATTCTTAAAAATTTCTCAAACTTCTCTTGTCCAAATGCTTTGGTAAAAATACATGCGAGTTGATCTACTGTGGGACAATATTTGAGTTGTACACTTCATCTTTCACCTGGTGTCAAATCAAATGGAACTTGGTGTTAATGTGTTTGGTTCAATTGTGAAAAACTGGAATTTTGGTCATTTTGATTGCAGATTGTTTTCAACAAAGAGTGGTATGGATGAAACTTGTTGTTCTTGTAAATCTTCACAAATTCTGTGAAGCCATAAGATTTCCCAAGTTACCATAGAGGCTCCATATATTCAGCTTCTACAGAGGATAGAGCTGGCACTTGTTGCTTCTTAGATTCTCAAGAAATGACTGCAAACCTGAGATGCATTAAGAAATCGGATGTAGATTGTCATCTTTCAAATCACCTGCATAATCAGAATCTGAATATCCAAGCAAAGAGGAGTGTGTTGCCTTGAAGTATTTGAGCTCATAGTTTTGAGTGCCTTTCAAATACTGAAGAAATCGTTTGGCTGCTAACCAATGATTATCTCTAGGTTGTTGCATGAATCTAGAGAGAACTCCAACAGCGAAAGAAATATTTGGGCAGGTTGTCTGTGTGTAGTTGCATCAACTAATGCTATAGAGTCATTTGATGTGAGTTTTAAATTTTGCTCTATAGGAGTACCAAGTGGTTTGTAGTCAACCATGCCAAATTTATTGAGAAGTTCACCAATATATTTTTGTTGGGTGATGAATATATACATATGTTTTTGAATGACCTCAAGACCCAAATAGTAATGAAGATGGCCCAAATCAGTCATGTCAAACACTTGCTTCAATTTTTTTTTTCACAGTTTGGTCATAATCCTTATTATTACCAGTGAATAATAAATCATCCACATAAACAACAAGATAGACAACAATGCTATTGACCTTTTTGACAAAAAGAGTTGCATCATCAAATTCAAAATGCTTGAAATTCAACTTCAAGTGATGTTTGGTGAGTTTTTCATACCAGGTTTGGGGGGCTTACTTTAAACCATACAATGATTTTATGAGCTTGCATACTTGGTGTTCTTGACTATTGACTTTATATCCTTTTGGTTGAGTAATATATATTGTTTCTTTGAGATCACCATTCAAGAACGCAGTTTTGATGCCAATTTGATGAACTTTCCACCCATTTTGTGCTGAAAGAGCCAACAAAGCACGAATAGTAGTGCATTTTTCTGTAGCTGCAAAAGTTTCATCATAATGTATGCCCCCTTTTTGAGCATGACCTTTTGCAACAAGTCGGGCTTTATGTTTGTCAAGTGAACCATCTGCTTTAGATCTGTTTCTAAAGATCCACTTGCGAACAATAGGTTTATAACCAAGTGGAGGTTCAACCAACTCCTATGTGCCATTTTTTAGAAGAGCATCATACTCATTTTACATAGCTTGCCTCCACACTGCAATATCTTTAGCTTCTTTATAGGAAGTTGGTTTTGAGACCATTGTGATATTGAGTTCATCAAAAGACTCTAAGTCACCTTCAATAGTAGATTGAGCCTGCTGCTTTGCTTTGTAAGAACTTCTTGTGCCTGTTTTTCCTATTTCATTGGGTCTTAAATTTTTCAAAGTTTGTTGGACTTGTTTGGCCCACTTGGAAGATTTTGGTTGGACCAAAGGTGCTTCCATTTCTTAACTATAAGCTCCATTAGTGGCTAATTGTTCTAAACTCCCATGTTTATCAAAAGATTGGAAATCATCATTAGAGGTGGTTGCTTCTTGCAGATTTAGAGATGGAGCATTTTGAGTTGGAACATCTCGAGATAGAGATTTTATAGATGGATCCAACAAAGGTGGTTCTAAATGACTAATTACCCCCCATATTGAGGAATCTCACATGTATGTTCTTTCCAAGCAATAAACGTGACAAATTTGTCAAGTTGTTTTAATTGGCAGCCAATATTTGCATCATTTTCGGAAGATTCACAAAATACATCTCGTGCAATGAAGAATTTCTTGTTAACTTCATCGTACAACCTATAGGATTTTGAGGATTCAAAATGGCCAAGAAAAATGCATTTATAACTACTTTGATGCAACTTGTACTTCTTTTCTCCTTTGGAATCAAGGCATAACAAGTGGAGCCATAAATTCAGAGATGCTAAACAGACGGAGGATAACCAAACCAAACTTCATATGGAGTTGTTTGGTGAAGATCAAATGAAGGAGATATATTGCAAAGATAGACTGTTGTTCTTGCTACTTCTGCCCAAAAATGTAACATGATTCCTTTGAAATATAACATTGCTCCAACCATATTCATGATAGTTCTATTCATTCTTTCAACAACACCATTTTTTTGAGGAGTGCCTGGAATAGGGAGATGATGTTGAATCCCATTTTGACGAAGATAATCCTCAGAAACTATGGAAGTAAATTATCCACCATTGTTTGTTTGAAGAGTACCAATTTGAGATTTCGCTTGAATTTCAATCATAACGGGAAACTTCTTAAAAGTTTCAAAATCTTCATATTTTTTCTGCAAGCAAACATCCAAGTCATGCGGTTATAATCATCAATGAACAATATAAAATACTTACATCCTCCAGTAGAAGTCACTTGTAAAGGCCCACCTAAATCAGAATGAATAAGTTGCAATTTTCTATTTGCTCACCAAGTCGAGCAAGTGAAAGAATCTGTATGTTGTTTTGCAAGAATACAAGCTTCACATTTGTCAATTGTCTTAGGCAAAGTGGGCAAACCTGCAATACCATTCTTTTGCATGATATGAATGCTATCATAATTAACATGTCCAAATCTCGCATGCCATAAAAGATTAGGAGATAAATCACCTTCTTCTAGAAGATATGCAAAACTCCTAGAAAGGGCTGAAGTGCCTTGGAGTTTTAATAACTTGCCATCTTCACAACTAGTAAAAGCAATGTGATTATTTGACTTCTTCCCAACAACCACTTGTCCATCTTCCAACAAAATGGAGTGGTCTTGTTGTCGGATCAATACTAGTGACAACAAATTGCGTTGAAATTGAGGGAGATACAAGATATCATGAAGTACAAAATCTGGAAGGCCAGGCAATTTGAGCGTAATGGTTCCTTTTCCAACAGGCTTGAGGCTTGATTTATCTACCAAATAGATTGTACCACAAACATCTTCATGAAATTCCTCAAAATAATCATGTTGAAATGTCATATGTTGTGTGGCTCCAGTATCTAACACCCAAGCATCATGCCATGAAGTATTAAATGAATTATAATAGGCAAAATTTGAAACAGAAAGCACTTATTGATCATTATCACTACCACATGCAAATTGGGCTGCTCCTGAAGTTTAATCATCATTATGTGTTTTATCTTTTTGTTTAAAAGAATTTTCTATTTTATCCCATGAGAGCTTGCTTGCATTCATGTGCTTCATGAGTACCTTTTCAACCACATTGTTTACAATACAAGTGGTTCCTATCATTTTCGTTGTCATGTTGGGAGTGGCCTTTGCCATATGCACCTCCTCTTCCTCTATTCTTCCATTGACCTCTACCTTTTCCTCTATTACTATGACCACCTCTAGAAGAATTCTTATTAGGAGGCTTGTCTTTTTGATGGGAAAGAGAAACATTTTCATCAATTTTATCAATTTTTCTTCCAAAAGATTTCTAACATTTTGCCAACTTTTTGATCAATTGATCATAAGAGATGGTCTTCAATTGGTTACTTGGTTGAAGAGACTCCAAATACGTGGAATGTGTTGGAAGAAGTGCCTTTATGAAGGTTGTGAGATAGATATTAACTTTCCTACCAGCAACATCAACATCTTGTTTTATGGCTCGAATTTCAGAAGCCAAACTCATGACATCTCCATTCTTCAATTCAAGGTCAAATAATTTCATCTATAACTGAATTAAACTCCAATTCAAAATGAAATTCATATAGATCTCTCAATTTTTGAAGGGCATCCAAGAAAATTTACACCCTTTTATGTGTCTAAAAACATCTTTATTGACAAAAGCTTTTATCAAAGCCAAGGCTTTTGAATTTTATATTGTCACATTTCTCTCTTTAACAACAGTTGATGCTGTAGGTTGGACATCTTCATCACAAATATTACACCATAGATCATTGAAAATGAGCGTGTTTTCTACTTTCTATACTATTCTATCCAAGTATATTCTCTAGTTAATGTTCCCCTAATCATTGATACAATAGACTGCATTGTGAATTGTAAAAAATTGCACACTGTTTGCACAGATTGCAGAATCAAAACTACTTAATTTTTCTTGCTTAAATTTGAAATGAAAACTCAAGATAAAGAATCTCTGTGACAAGAGATAAATAACAGCAGATTAAATAGATTTCACCTGAATCAATCTGAAGAAATATCCCATGCGCTCCTTACAGGGCTTGACAGAAATCACAATTGGCAGAAACCAACAGATCTGTAAACTATTCTGCCTTTCCAATGAAACAACAAAATAATTTAAAGTGCCTCTTATGTAGTTTTTAAACATGTCTTTTTGGTTGCGGTTGTATTAGGGAGTGGTTTCAATCTTAAGTCATCAATGATTCTTCACTTTATCATAATTTTACCTGGGCTCTGATTACTGATACCACTACCAAGCCAGGATTTATGAAATTGAACAGAAAAAGGCACAAACATTTTATTAATTTTGAAAAAGGAGAATACATTTTAAGGCAGAGAGAAAACAGTAGATGACAAAACATACAAAATGTCAAAAACTAATAGAACACAAATAACCCGATGAATAATATATTAACATTAAGTGTTCAGATACATGGGCAGTTAGTTTATCCAGCCCAAATCTTAGAATTCAAGATATGAATCGAGTGCAGTTTCAAAAGGAAGATCAAATCTGTCATAAAAACAAGTCTAGTTTCCAGCTTTGTTTATGTTATTTTGTTTGGCAGTCAAGGAGATAGAGGAGGTTTGAAATCTGAAATCTCCTGCATTTCTTTCCATAACTAATTGCATGTTGATTAGTGAAAATTAAGAGGGTTTAAATTTAAATTTTTATTAACAAAATAATTAATTGGCTGTGATCTCCCCTTTTGGAACAGCTAGATGTTTAAGTGAGGCTGTCTCCAAGATTGGGAGATCACCAGCTACATAGCCAAGGACATAGGCTATTTATCTGCCTACCTACCTTTGTCCAATAGGAGTTTCCCTAACCTTTTTTGTCACCTAAGGATACTTCACCCACATCATTGTTCACTCTAGCCCAAAGGAGAGGTAGAGGCTCTAACAAATCCCTTGACATGAAATTTTAGCATCCAATTTGTAATGCATACAACGGCCACCTTTCAAGCACATCCCAGCCTCTTATTACAAAATTGAGTCCACTTATTTGGTTGCTAATATGTGTATGCATTTTCACTGGAGTAGGGCTTCTTGTCTGCATATCTCTTGTGGTTGGCCGTATGCCAAGTAGAGGCAAAATAAAATTATCTCATTTACATGGTTTTCATCTTGGCAACCATCACTTCAAACATGTGATCAAGCACTAAAATTATTCAAACATATGTTCAAGCACTAAAACTTTGTTTTGAATGGGGGTTAAAGAGTTGTGTTTGGCTTCTGGCTTGTTGAATAGAAAACCAGGAAAATGGTTAAACTTTACCAATTCTTTCATAATTTACTCAGCATTTTGATGCTTAGGTTGTAAAGATGTAATGTTACACTTGAAACTAACCTGTCTGGATTGCTTTTGTGCTTCCACTTTTAAGCTGAAGTATAATTGTTTAATTTTGCTTGTATTTATATAAAAGCACAATTCTAATTTGTAAAAAATTGTTCAATTTTTAAGGCACATTACAAGTTTGATCACTGTTTACAGATGTGTGTGGCATTGGGCATAGGAGCAAACAGCTCAACATGGTTTAACACTGCAGTGCTGTTGACATGCATGAGAAATTTCCCCCACAGCAGGGGCACTGTTGTGGGCATCCTTAAGGGCTTTGTGGGTCTGAGCGGGGCCATTTTTGCTCAGCTGTCAACAGCAATATTTCCAGACAATCCAATCATGGTTCTTTTTCTGCTGGCAGTGGCACCAACCCTTGTCTCTCTAGTTGCTATGCATTGTATTGTACCAGTTAAACCCACAGTCGGTTGCAGGGATGATCCAAAAGAGCATGAATATTTTTTATTCATCATATTTACTTGCATTGGCCTTGCAATTTACATTCTTGGGGCCACAATTCTGGATAATTTTATTTCCTTGAGGGGACATTTTACCTCCAAGGTCATTGCAGGGATAATGTTGATTTTCTTGGCAGTACCTCTTCTAATACCTTTCAGAATATATGTGGGAAGTCTTACAAAATGGAACAAAAGGACGGTTTCAACCAATATGGGAGATCCTGCAAATGAGTCACTTTTGAAGGTGGAGAAAATAACAGATGTTGAAAGCAACAGGTTTGGGGTGTTTTTTCTACTTTTTCTCTTAGAGCTCATTGGATATATGCTAAGCCTTCCTCTTGTCTATCCTAAGTTAGTTATATTTTTACAATTGCATTGATATTAATATGGTTTCTTTTTTTCTGTTGTTCTATCTCAAGAAGCCTTGAAGATACGGCCTCTCAATCTGGAGGCCGAGATGCCGAGGAAAGTTTGTTTGCAGTGGCATATGGAGCTGTCAGGAGGCTGAAAAGGGGTCCGAGAAGAGGCCAGGACTTTAAGCTAAAGGAGGCTCTGGTGAAAGCTGATTTCTGGTTGTTGTTCTTCTCCTTCTTCTGTGGGGTTGGGTCTGGTGTGACAGCTATTAATAATATGGGCCAACTCGGCGAGGCCCAGGGCTACTCAGATGTTTCAATATTCATTTCCCTTATTGGAGTCTGGAACTTCCTTGGGCGCCTAGGTGGTGGAGCTCTGTCTGAATTTTTTGTCAGGTAATTTTTACTAAGAATACAGGCTGATAATGCAGAATGAATATTGTCACTGTGTTTTAAGAACTCTTACAGTTTATACATATAGGATTTCTGCAGTTCAACTTTACTAGCTATCATTTTCAGGAGTTCATCTGACTAGAGTATTTAATACTGGAGTCCCATCTCTAACGAGCAGTGATTACTGATTATGATCCACGGGAATGAATCTCTCATGGTCTTGAATGGTCCACTTATGAGCATTGCTTCACAGAATTCAAATGGTAGGAAGTAGGAATCTATACGTTATGAATGTCTACATATTTGTTGCTCCTTACATTGCATTATACTCACACTTGATGGTCACTTCGGTGAAGAGATGGATTGAAAGTAGTGATTGATAATTTGATTCCATGGGGTGAAGAGGTGGGATTGAAATTAGTCCTTGGTGCTATATGAGATTAAGGGATGGAGAATTGGGATTGAAACTAGTGATTGATGTTTCACAATAGTATATTTTGCTAGTTTCAATTCAACCTCTTCACCCAATGAGCATCATCTCTTTGCCCCTATGATCATCTTTTGATTCGAGACTAAAAAAGATAGATTATCATGAATCACTCTCAAAGAAGATGAGTCATAAAGGAATAACTATTGTTTAATATCTTATTCTTAAGAGTGTTCTTTACTAAAGCTCTTTTGCATTAGATATAATTCTCTGTCAAGGATACCATAGATCAATTAGATTCCCAATCAGCTTAACAAATGTGTTTCCCTCCATCAAAATTCCATTCCCTGAACTAAAATTTAGATATTGTGCAAGAGTTCAGGACTGATTAGTAGTGTTCAGACTCCCAAGCTCAGAGTGATGAAGTAAAATTAGACATTATACACGAAATGAAACCCATAATGAAATGCAAAATTAACCATGTTAGGATTTTTCTAGGAAGAAGCCTCCCATACATCCTTATTGTGAAATTGATGCAATGTTATGTTCCTTGATATAATATAAGATGCATTTCTGTACAAGTAGTTCAATGCCCATTGGTATTGATCATTCTCGAAACGTAATTCTTAGAATTTTGTCTTGAATTTTTTTTTCAGATTGTCAACCAATAAATACTTCTGATGAGATTACAGGTGATCAAAGATGCACTATATTTTTATGTAGTCTTTTTTACATGCTGTCCATAACATCTTTCCCTGTACTCGGCCCAAACAATTCTTAGAATCTGTCTTGTAGATGTCTTCAGATTGTCAACCCAATGAACACTTTTGTAACAAGATGATCGAAGTTGTATTGTATTTTTATCTATTCTTTATCACTTTCCTATAATATGGATATTTGGAGCACTATCTGTTCAAACTCTTTGTACTTTTTGCATATTCATACATTTCTTTGTGATAGAGTCTTTCAGGTTCAACTGCTTAGGTTTTTTAGGTTCCCACATTTCAGGTCTAGTTGACCCATCATCAAGAAAATGTCCGGCTTCAAAGTTTTCCTTGATAATGGGCTGACTACTAGTGAACCCATTGCAAGGGAAACATGGTTTTGCCTGATAATGGGTTGAGATCAGAACCGAAACAAGCCACACAGTTGAACCCAGAAAACTGCAAAGTATTACACTGCCAACATACTTCTCTTAAATTTAAAATATACATTTCTTTCTTTCTTTACTCCCGAGCTCAGCACATGGCTTCTTAATTTTCCACTTGTGTCATTTCTTCTCAATTTTTAGCTTATTTAGAATACTTTCTAAGTTTTCTGTTAACTGTCATAAATCAACATTACAGGGCGAAGGGAATTCCAAGGCCCATATGGATGGCCACAGCCCAAGGACTAATGATAATAGCCCACCTACTCTTTGCATCTGCAGTTCCAGGATCACTGCATGTGGGTTCTGCAATCCTAGGCATTTGCTATGGAGTACAGTTCACAGTGATGGTACCCACAGCATCAGAACTATTTGGGCTGAAGCATTTTGGCATAATTTACAATTTCATAACATTGGGAGACCCTCTTGGTTCCTGCTTGTTTTCTGGGTGGCTAGCTGGATCTCTTTATGATAGGGAAGCAGAGACACAACGGGAATGCGTCGCAGAGAAGTCTTCTATTACTTTGCCTCCTAGAACCATATGGGGCATATTGATGTCACAAGGACAGGGTGCCCAGTGCAGAGGAGCACATTGCTTCAGGCTAACATTTCTCATAATGGCAGGTGTATGCGTTGTGGGTGTCATTAGCAGCATCATATTGAGCTACAGAATTAGGCCAGTTTATCATACGTTGTATGAGGCTCTAGAGGCGTCCAATTCTAAATCCAGAGATGTTCAAGCCGTGGACAATCAAATATGACTCAGAGGTACTGGTGATAAATATACAAAAATATTATTACAGATTTTATGTTAGATTTCAAAATGTATATTATTATAGTGCGTAGGTTGAGTTCACAGATCATATTTGCCAGATGAATTTCTGCATCTAATTGAGCAGTTGTGTTGGAAGTGAAATTTGTGAGCTGGATTCAATGTGGGTACCATCACTACGAAAGAAGCCACAGCTCAGAATTCTCCTAGTCTTTATATTTATCCCATGCATAGGGATGTTTATTATATATAGTATTTTGGGTGGTTCAGACCAGTGAGTAGATTTTGACTGTCGAGAAGAAAAGCCCGTGTATGATTAGAGAAGCCCGTGTATGATTCGATTCTGAAGGTTGAAGAAATCACATATTGTATTTTGGATATATATGTAAGACATCTGGTATAAAAGTTGAATGATATTAGGGTACTTCCTGTTTAATGTAAATCTCGTGTTATCAAGGGTGCACATAAACACATACTGGTGAATTTTTTAAAAGTACTAATTAATTTTGTCCGACTAATACAGTGCTAGAAATCGGTTCTTTAATTAGCCGACAGGCATTTATTAATAGGACGACAGTCTTGGAGCCTTTCTAAATAGGATTCGAATAAATGACCCATCTCCTTGGCACCTGCCAGCTATATCTGGGCACAAAACCTCTCCGAAGTGAAATGAAATGAAATATTTTAATAATGTCCACCAGGCCAAAGAAGCTTTATGGGACCCAATGTCAGCAGAAGGGCCTACTGCTACTATCAACTATAGCCTTGTCACCAAGATAGAGGTAGGCCAATATAGAGGTACGGATGGTGGGGTTGATTAGATCCAAGATCAATTGCCTACAGCAGGAACAATTTGTATTGGTAAAGGCTTAAAGGCTAGTTAGGTGCCCCTCGACCTCTCTCTCAATGAATGATGGATGCCCTATCCTCTATAGTCTCCTTTGGTGATCTCTATAAGTTTTCACCTACATGCAAAGCTCTTGATCTCCCTCTTCTCTAGATCAGGTTAAGGTCATATAGTCTCGATCTAGGGCCAAAGTGTTTGTATTGGTCAACCGAAGGGCCAAAGAGAAGCCCCATCCATTTTTATTAGAATCTCTATTAACATATTCATGTATGACATATTCCCTACGTTGGTTCTTACCTACTATACTCAATTTGTTGCCTTTCTTCACATTGGTATTCATTTATAGAAGAGATTTTCGAGATTACCGTTTATAGGGTCATTATTTATAGGAGCCTTGCTATTTTATGGGTGTCCTCTACTCCTTTGCGACGTATCCTCTCTCTCTCTCTCTCTCTCTCTCTCTCTCTATATATATATATATATATATATATATATATAGATATATTAATCCATTGATTTCTTGATCTATTTATGCATATCTTTAGTTCTTGATAGCATTATTTGTTTATTCCTCCACTACTGTAAGATAATGAGAAATCATGAGTGACTCTTCTTAAAGCATTGTTTGGCCTTTGAGGCAAATTTTGCCACAACTCTTCAATAAAAAAGGGAATGAATGAATGCAATGACTACATTCCAATATTCAAACATATCCATAATGTATTCCTAGTAACCCATTCTATTGTAGCAAATATTAGTTTGTTATATGATGACATGATAGGCTTGATTATCTCAATGAAACATCACACAATTAGTATTGCCATCAAGAATAAACTACACTTGTTGCATAAGAAAACTCATCTGCCTCCATAGTTGTGACAGTTATTGAGATGGCTTTATTTAGAGCAATGAATGTCCACTTACACTTAAATGGGAGAGGTCCAATACCCAATTCCTTAGAAGGTACAATATAATTTCCCACATTAAGCAGACCCAAAGTATACAACATTCCATGAGACCACATTTCTTTGAGGCATTATGTTATTATAGAATATCTGGAAAATCTCCCTTTTCCATTATTCTTCAATGGAGTTCCATATGCTATTCTACATCTCTCATTTACACACAAGAATTAAGAGGATGCTAAGAAAGGTTTCTATCAAAGCTACCAAAGGAATTTGCTTGAAAGTGTCTAATGCCATATCAACAAATCCATTTTGTGCACATCTTGTAATCATGGTGATTTAAGATCGCATTTCTTCAAGTCATTATATCAACTAGTTCACAACATATATATGTTGTTCCAAAGCTTCAATTTCTCTACAAGCATGGAGGATATGTAGACTTCATCTCCACTTAAGGAAAACAAACAAACAATTTAATTTTTCCTTTTCTATTGGATCTCTGAAGGTTTTTGGAATTGTTGAAGTAAATATGTGAAGTCAAAGGCTCATGAAGTTCTTAAACCATTAAACTCCCTTATAAGCTCAAAACCCTTAAAAAGTGTCAACAAAATCAAATGTCGAGGCTTAATGACTTTTTAAACCTTGGTCAAATTGTATTATAGGAATTTGGAGGTTCAAGGAACTCATAAAGATTCAAGAAAAGCATGTTTCAGGTTTTTATAGCATCGACTAAGAATAGTCTCAAGGATTCAAGGGGTTCTTAAACTCATGAACATTTCAAGGAGTTCCATAACTTAAAAAATGTCAAACTTTGCCTCATGAACTTTTTAAAAGTGTTTTTTGAAGTCTAGATAAGTTGATGAATTGTGTGGATCATTGACGTGTTTGTGTGAACTTGTAATTTTTTTCAATAAATCCATAAATTGTCTTAAAGAGAATAATTTCATTAATTTTAATTGGGAAAGTATTTTCTCTTAAAAATTGGCCACATTGCATATGATAACCCCATAAAGCCTATCAATTTCCTCAGTTTCTGTCAGAGAATTGTATTTTCAGCATGTAGTATTTTTTTAGGCATTATGGACTTCTACTATATGTACTTCTTCATATGTAGTCGCACTGAGATAATGTGCCATTTTGGTGTATATATTTTGGGGATTTTGCACATCCTATTGTGACTTTTGTATTCACACTATAATATAAAGTGTTATGGGGGATTGATGTTTGTTTTTTGGTTTGCCATCACACCTTTGTCAAGTGAGTGTCCCTTCCACGATAACAATGAATCCCAATGATTCTTGCCTCATGTGTGTGTGTCTTAGTTTGCACACCCTTTTATTTACAAGTTGTTTCTCCCACATGCACTTCTTGGACTCACACAGTTTTAATGTAGATGTATTGGCTCTCCTTTTTCAACATTATGGGGGGGTTTCTACTGTTGTTGCTAATGCTTCCTCGGTTTCACATTTTGATTAATCTATGTATCTAGTTCTTGTTCCTATGTACTTTCAATGTAGTTGTAATGTCGCAAAATTGTACCTAGGGGCGATTTCACATTTTAACACTTTTCCTAGCATTTATTGTGCCTAAATGCATTTGTAATATGATCCTCATGGGTCAGATTTTTGTGATTCAACTCCACAAGATCCAATGATGAAGCAACAACAATCTGCTGTTCCATTTCCCAAAAACTAGCACTTTGGACGCCTACGTGGTGCACTAACGTCCTGGTCATTTTCTGAGTTTGAAATGTGGAATCTTGAAATCTTGACTCTTGACATGTGTCCATGTAGTCAGATTCTTGGGTGTAATGGCTCCTCCTACCTTTGCATGCAACAAAACTCCCTTTTGCTCTCATTTTGGGGGTTCTCTCTCATTCGATTGGTTCTCTTCTCAATCTCACCTCATTCTCAGCATCTTCTACTCTTTGCAATAACATTTCTATGAACAAAGTTTTGCTGGACTGAGGTCCCTCCAACAACCAAAGCTCTTTGGCAAGCATTCAACGGTGTGTCTGTGTGTTCAAGAGGGGGTCGAGGATTGTTGGTAACACTCTCTTGCTCTTATCTATTTGTGAATAGATTAGATCTCTTTGTTCATCTACTACTTGGTGGTGTGGGTTCTCCTCCTCAAGCAGGGATTGTTTTCACCACTTCTTTTTGTCTATTTCGTTTACTCTATCTATCTATTTGGTTGTCCGTGGAGGTGGGAACACCAAAATGGGGGTTTGATTGCAACAAGCCTCGAAACAGCCCCAACATTTTTCCCCATTCATCTTGTGTGTAGGTTGTTAAAATGGAGCTCGAAGGAAGGATTCAAACATTTGGCCATTTGTAAGTCTTCTTTTAGCTCTCCTTGTATTTCAACTCGTTTTTTGTTTCTATTTAGTTATTCTATTAAACAGACCTCGAATCTATGTTAGATAGTGAAGTTTTTAGTCATTTTTCCTAGGTTTTGAGTTCTCTGTTGCTGTGGATGCCAACATGTTATTCAGACTCTAGTGCACCGCGTTGGTGTCCTAATTCCACATTGTAGACTATTGGTCGAGAGCTCCTTTTGAGGCAGAGGTCTAGAAATCTTGCTCTTTTGGATTTTGAAGCAATCTTTCGAGATAATTAGTTTGTAGTTTCTTTATAATTTCTTCATTCAGCTAGCATTGAGGTGGTTAAGGGCAGTTCACTCCCTAGGATTCTCTTGAGAACGAAGAGATTTGTGAGCAACGAATCCCCCTTATCTCACATTTTGGTGAACCTGACGTGAACATGTCAGATCTTTTTCTACAATGTTTTAGTGTTTATGATAATGCTTTCTCTAAGGAAGATTTCAATATGTTGGAAGATGCTCTAGATATTTTTTAGAAGCATCTTCCTCTACTCGTAAATCTTTCAAACAAACTTCTTCTTCGCAAGCTGAAGAGTCAGTGAACGTTGTTGTAGTCTCCGCAACTTCTCCAAATCCCAAGAGACCCATTGTTTATCCAACTCCGACTAGCTGCTCTCCTAAGAGGATTCATTCTATTTGTGGAATTCCATATCATAATGATTCATTGGAGTTATATTCAAGGTTTGTAAAAACTACGAACTCTAGTTCTTATAATGTTGTTGGGCACACGTATAACACAAGAAGAAATAAGCAGAATCTGGATCAACAACCTTTTGTTCCTACACCTCAACCTACTCAAATTCCTACTTCTTTACCATTGTCCCAACCAAGTCTTCCTTGAACACCTAAACCTGTGACTAAAACACCTGGAGATTATGATCTTGTCGATCAATTTTGTGTTACTCCGATTAAGATCTCGCTTTGGGATTTGCTTCAGACCACTCCAATTTACCAAGGTATGCTTCAGGAAGCCTTGTAGAAGATCCTCTTGCCTGCCTCTGCGAGGTCAACATAAGTTAATGCATTGATGGCTCATATTCGCATGGATTTTCCGAATATTACATTCTATCTGCAAGAACTTCTACCCCCGGATGTGCAAAAGCAAGCAGATCCTTTAATGGTTATAGTTAATGTTAATACTATCAGTATTAGGTGTACTCTCATTGAAATTGGTTCAGCCCTCAATGCTTGTGGTATAGATCTACTACCTAAGATTAAAGTTGATTCTTCTTCTTTAGCTGCTTCTTTGTATATTCGTGGGTTTGATAATGTCGTCCAACAAGTAGGCACGATAATACCGCATTTGCGGTTGGGCCTCGTTACCTTGCCCACCTTGGTTTATGTGATGCCTGGCCCCTTACCTTAAAACCTTCTTCAAAGGAGACTTTGTATTCATGCTATGGGTGTTGTAACTTCCACTCTACATCGTTCTCTAAAGTTTGTTGTGTTGTACCCAAACCAATTTTTTTGCTTCATTAAGGCATTTTGCTTAAAATAGTCCAAACCTTGTAAAAGTGTCATCAAAACACAGTTTTTGGGCAAATCAAGTATGGGCTTTTAGTCAGTTTGATGTCTAAAAGATACTGGTAAATTTTGAAAATTTTGAAAATTAGGGTTTTTGGACCCGTATTTTTAGGCAAGAAACCCTAAAAACTGAATCTTGTCAGAATTGACTGAAAATTATTTTGATTGGCTTATTTCACTTCACAATCACAGTGGTGAAGTTAGAATCAGGAAAAAGTCAGTTTAAGTTTGGTGGGTTGTTTTCACTTTTTTCAGGAGAGTTAAGACCTCCAAGGTTGTCAATGGCAGATGGCCAGATACTAGGTGTCGAAATCTAACCTTAAAATGCTCCAATGAAGATCCTATGGCGAGATATGTTCAAAATGATGCTTCATCACGGAAGGGATTTTCGTCGAGGTAAAAATCATCAAAAAATTTCTAACTCTAGAAATAAAAGAGCCCTTGGAGGCTAGGGGTGCCCTACATTTTAGAGGCCTAGATTACCTTTTTGAGATTTGTCACTTCCAAGAAGACTTCTCTAGAATATTGTCAGCTTCGCGATGAGCCTACCAGCCAGTCTAGAAGATATGTCTAGCACCTGAAATTGGAGATTGAACGAAGGATGAGGGAGATCAAAATTTGACTGACACTAGAGCAAAGAGCGCCCCTGGTAGCTAGGGGTGCTCATCTTTTTGAGGTACTAGATGAAGGTTTCTGACCAAAAGATACCCAGGATGTTTGTCTCAGACTTCATCAGGCTTCACAACGAATCTGTCAAGGGGTTAATCTGAGTTGCTGAACTATCGGAATTAGGAGCCAAACATGAGGTTTTATCATGGTCAAAAATGTTAGAAAAGAGAAAAAGTGCCCCTAGAGGCCAGGGGCGCCCAAGGTTTTGGACCCTCAAATGCAGTTGTTTGGGTTATCTCAGATACTCATCCTGTTCGTGATGCTTCCAACTTTCTGTTGCATATCTCAGCCGGGTCAGAGGACTTGTCAACAACCTGCAGCCGAAGTTTGAGTGGATTATTAGCCAGTTTGAAAATGGCCAAGTCTAGGAGGAAAAGTGCCCCTGGAGGCTAGGGGCGCCCAAGTTTTTCACCTAGCAAATGATGTTTTTAGGAAAAGTGCTCTCCAAGACGTTTTGTTTAGAATTGAGCCAGCTCTGCGATGAGCCTATCAGCTAGTTCTGAAGTTTTGTCGAGTGTTGGAGAATATGAGATGAAGTAAGGTCAAAATCACTTTCAAAATGATGAAAATGCATGAAAATTTTACCAAGTTTGAAGCAGAAAAGTGCCCTTGGAGACTAGAGTTGCCCTAAATTTTAAAGCCTCAGAAGTCAGAATTAGGGTTTGCAGCCTCAAAGAGCTCCTTGTTAGTTTTGATCCTACTTTTCAATGAAACTGTCAGCCAGTCTTCTGGATATATCAGTCAATCAGAATCAGTGATTGAACATAGCCTCCAGTGATGTTT
Source organism: Sequoia sempervirens (assembly GCA_007258455.2). Taxonomy (NCBI): domain Eukaryota; kingdom Viridiplantae; phylum Streptophyta; class Pinopsida; order Cupressales; family Cupressaceae; genus Sequoia; species Sequoia sempervirens. The sequence goes on along the minus strand of VDFB02353493.1, from coordinate 385,384,160 downwards.
TGCAAATTGAAATTTTCAAGAAATTGGCTAAGTCTAGAAAAGTGATGCCCAAGTCAAAGTTTGACTTTTGAACTGAAGTGCATGGGTCGCCCCAAAATGGAGGAGTTAGTTAACTGAATTAAAATAATATTAAATCTTCAGTTGCACTTCTCAAGTCGATTTCAGCAAGACTTAATTTTTTGCTTGTAAATGGAAAATTTATTTTTGCATACACAGTTAACTGAAGTAAATGGAGGGGCTAATATTTCATTTAGTTAACTGATTTTTGGGGTCCAATAATATTGTGGCACCCAAATTAGGAAATTGCATGCATTTGTGACACCTTTCTTCATAAATTTTATTTATTAAGGCATTTGGGCATCCATTATTCTCATCACGGGTGGAAGCAAACACAAATTTTCTTGTGCAAGCAAAGATTTGAAGGCGTTACAAGTGATATTTTTTAGTGTTCTTCACAGTGTCAGGTCCAGATTGTTCAGAGGAATTATTTTCCAAACTTCATTGTTTGAGCGCATGCATTTTAGACTTCATCAAACCTCATTCAAGGCATAGGTGTCATTTTCAGAGGCAAAATATAACTTCTATTTTCTCTCTCGAATTCTTCTATCCTTTTTTTAAGGTTTTCTCTCATTTCAAAGTAAACATCTTTTTCAGAATCTGGTCATCTGGGTTTACTCACCGTAGCTTTGACAACAAAACCCATGTTCTAAAAAATTTCGAGAAAATTGCCCTGTTACTTCTCATTTTGAAGTACTGTGCTTTTTTCTGAAGATTCTTTTGCATGTCAGTCAAAAAGTCAACTTTTTGAAAAATGAATGATCTGGGTTCACTCAACTCATTGGCACCTATAAAACCCATGTGCCATATTTTCTCGAGAAAAATAGCCCCCGGTGCCCCTACTGCCCTTGCAGCTTCTGAAAAGCTCTTGCATGCCTTAGTAAAGGTCATTTTTTTGAATTTTTGATAATTTTGGTTTACTTAGAATTTCATTCTCTACAAAACCCATATGCCAGTTTTCTTTTGGGAAAAATTGCCCCCGCTGCCCCTGTTACTTATGTTTCAAAAAGTCTTTGCATGCCAAGGCAAAAGGCATTTTTTCAAATTTCTGATGTTGTGGGTTTCTTTAGAAATACTTTCTCTACAAAACCCATGTCTAGAATTTTTCATAAAAATTGCCCCTTGACAGGGTATTTTTAGCCTCTCTAGGAGCCATTTTTAGCCTCACCGAAAAAGTTGTCAAAACATAGTCGTGTTTACAGTCAATAGGCTAGTTTTTTAGAATGCAGTTCACTCACACTGAATTCAAGACCAAATTGGTCTTAATTCAGATTTCATAAGAAAAGCTGACACCAATTTGCATCAAGCGCATCTGAAGGGTTGATTCAGATAATTTGACAAGCATAGTCACTCAAAATCCACATGGTTTCATACCTCGTATAGCTTATAGCCTTCCAAGGCCAGTTTAGAGGGTTGAATACCGTCAGATTTCTACATGTGTAGTGAGTTCAAGAGCATTTCTCACAACTAGAGTATTCGCAGTCAAACTTCGTGGTTTCATCATGCAACACTCTTCCATTGAGAAAAACATCAAAAACATCAAAAAGCGTCAAAAGTGTAAGGTTGTAGAAGAAATGGAGGCTATCACTCTAGTTACAGAGCCTCCAGAGTTACCAGTCAGTTTAAGTGTGCAGATATTTCTAGGATTGCTCAAGTTGCTGACAAGCAGTGAATTGATAGTTGATACATGTGACGACCTCCATATGATGAGGTAGTTAACAACTTCTTGGAGGAGTTAATTGCTCGAGATCACAACCAGTGGACATGACATCCCACCTCTTCAAGATAGACATTTGACACAACATTTAACTTGATGCCTCTTTCCAAGTTAACTCACTGTCCCACCTTTGTGCATGTCTATTTTGGAGTCACCTATGTGGAGCTTTTAGTTGACTGATGTTAGTTATTAGTTAACTCTCATATCAATAAGTACTCGCATGTTGCAAGGTCTAATTAGTTTAGTTTAGAATCAACTAAGGTAGTTTTTCCAGTTAACTGTTAGGTTGCATACATTTAGACTTAAGAATAAATCTTGCATGCTTGCAAGACTCATGTTAACTCAAGGAGATTTTAGGGTTCCCTACTCCTTTGAGGTCTATAAATAAAAGCACCTTTGCTCATTGTATTTCAACTTTTGCTTGTAATAGCAAATTGTTGAGTCACCTTTCCATGCAATATTGCTATTCAATATTGGTTCACATTGTAATTAGAACTTTTGCTTGTAATAGCAAATTGTTGAGCCACCTTGCCGTGCAATATTGCTATTCATTATTTGTTCACGTTGTAATTAGAACTTTTGTTGTGATAATAAATTGTTTAGTCGCCTTGTCGTGCAATATTGTTATTATGTATCTGTTCACTTAGTTAAATATAATGCTAGTTTGATCATTCATTGTGTGCGTGTCTCGTTATACAATTTGTTTTCCCAGTTTTATTTTTGTTGTGATTAATAAGCTTGTTTTATATCTACACCTCGGATAAGAGTCCCTCCTCCTTGGGAATTTAGAGATAGAGATTGTTGTTTAAGTGTTGTTTCCAGTAAGTTACTTTCAGCCTACACTTTGGATAGGTGTCTTGCCTCCTTGGAAATCCTGAGTTAAAGATTACCGTATACCAACTGCTCCTAATTCCTCTTGCTTTTTTTATCTAGAGGAGATAGGATAGTTTAAGCATTAAGTTATTTGTAGTTAAGATCTGCAAAACTAGAGAAAAACCTTAGTTGCAATGTGTTTGGTTTCTTAACCTTGTGCCTTTTCCAACTGAGTCAAAAAGATAGGATTTAGAATAATTTACTTTTTCACGTATATCAGCAAAAGAGGGAGCTTCCCCTTCTAATTTGAAGAGCGTTCATTACACATTGTGCATAACTTTTTGTTTCCAATACACACTCCAAAGTTGCGAATTGTAATGCCAACACGTTGCAAACAATTGAGTGGTCACAGTCAAAGGTGACCTGAAAGCTGTTCACCTTTGTGAACTGGCGGCTGCTGGTCGAGCTTTGGTTGTTTACACTCTTAAGAATTGTATTCCATCTCTAAACTCTGATGTAATGAGATGTTCCCCGGTGATACCCTCCATGGAGGTTGTTCCCGAAGTGAACGCCGCTGAAGAAGAACCCAAAGCCCAAAGTCCTAAGTCTTCCCCGTCTACTTCTTCTGAATCAAATGCATTTCCTAGTGATGATTGGGGATCCTTGGAATTCTCTAAATTCTTCATTGGAGAGTACAAAGTGAATCTTGCTCATCTAAAACTTCTGATAACCTTGAATACCTCTGTTAAGGTTGCGGATTAGACTCCCGTTGAGAAGGAAAGTTGTGATTCTATTTAGGAAGCCAGTCATTCCCCTATCAAGGAGGATAATCCTACTCTCGCTAAGGAGGTTAACATTTGTGAATTGTGTTGTACCCCAAAATTAAATTTTTTGTTACACTTAGACATTTTTAAGAAATGAATAAAAGTCTTGTTAAATCAGTCAAAAAGGTCAAAATTTGGGTGTGCAAGTCTTGCATGAGGGGTTAAAACACAAAATTGTCAAAATCTGACGATTTGGGTCTGCTAAGAGTAGCTTAATCAACAAAACCCAGATCTTAGATTTTCATCCCTAAATTTTAGGAAAACTGCTATTTTTAGAAATTTTCTAAAATTAGTAACGTTTTCTGGGTTTTTCTGGGTTTCTTGGGAAATGGATACTGGCAAAACTTTCTAAAAATAGAAATTTGGTCCAATAGGGTCCAAACTGATTTTGATTGGCTCAAAATACGTCCATATCAGGCCGGTGTAGTCAGAATCTCAAAATAATCAGTTTTTCCCTACTGGGTCTATTCTGCTTTTTTAGAAGCACATCAGGAGCTCTGAGGTCAGCTGGCTGCCAGGTGTCAGATTCAACATTCAAAGCATTCAACAGAAGGCGAAATGATAAACATGCACGATGAACGAGGAAGAAAATGAAAAATGATGAAAATTTTCTAACATTGCCAGACTTGGGCGCCCCAAGTGAAGAAGGGGGCCCATCTTTTTAGGGCACTAGATGATGGAATTAGGGTTTGAGCTCTAAGTTGAGGTTGCTGAGTTCTCTACCAACTCCACAGCGAGTCCAACGGTCCAGTCATCAGATTATCCAGTCATCCGGGATTTGAAGTTGAACAAGGAGGATTCACACAGAAGTCAAAGTGGAGAAAATATTAAAAAATTGACTAAGTGTGGAGACTTTGGGCGCCCCTGGTGAAGAAGGGCGCCCAAATTTTTGGAGGGGAAAATCCAGTACTTAGGGTTTAAGAAGGTACTCAATCTCTTCGGTATTCAGCTAGCTTCGTGATGCCTATCTTCGTCAGATCTTTTGACTGGTCATTCTCTGGAAAATTCAAAACGAAGTCAAGGGTACAGAACGAAGGTTTCAAACTTGAAGTTGAAAAAACAGACAAAATGGCTAAGTTTGGAAGGTTTGGGCGCCCTAGGAGAGAAAAGGCACCCAAGATTTCAAGGGGTGAAATAGATGAATTTGCAGATGAGACTCTAACGTAATCCCTTCATAGTTGATCCAGCTCTCCAACGAGATATTCAGCTCGTCAATCAAAGGTCGCAGTCGCCAGATACAAGAAGTTGAACAGAGGGTCCGACAAGAGCTGAATTTCAAAGTTCAGAAGCAAACACAAAAATGGTGAAATAAACTAAGTTTGGTGAACATGGGCGCCCCAGCCAGGATGGGCACCCAAAATCCACTTTTTGATAGAGTTCATCTTAGAAGACCCCTCCTCATATTTCGTCAGCTTCGTGATGAGCACAATAAGCAAACAATCCAACGTTTGGAGCTCCAGATTCAACAAGATCATTTGTAGAAGAGGAGTCAATGAAGAAATTTGAAGATCATGAAAATGGCTAACTCTGGGTAAAATGGGCACCCCTAGAAGGAAAAGGCTCCAATGAATTCGGAGGTCCAAATGAAGTTTTTCGCCAGAGGCACCTCTAGAACAACCTTCTCAGAATCAGTCAGGCTATGTGATGGATCTTTCAGCTTGTCTGTCGGATCAGTCTGCAAACCAGAAATCAGAGGTGAAGTAGGAGGTCAAAATGAAGAAAAGTTGAAAATGCCAAAAATTTGACAAACTCTGCTTAAAGTGGGCGCCCCTGGTGAAGAAGGGCACCCAACTTCTCATGCCTTAGAATTTTTTTTGAGATTTTCAAAAGTTTCAAAATTGCAAGTGAAGGAAGATGGCGTCCAAGTTCAAGGAATTGAGATTTTAGGGTTTTGGAAATAAAAGAAAATAAAAGCAAAGTAAAAACAAAACCCTAAGTCTATTTAACATCTTTCTTTCATGTAATTTTCATTATTTTTTGCAGGTAGCATTCAAAGGAGAAAGTTGGAGCAGCAAGTTTGAAGAATTTTTATGATCCAAGAATTCATATTTGCTGGTTTTTCATCAGATTTTTCAAATCAGCAAACATAAACCCTTGCTTTTTCAAGTTTTTTATCCAGAAGATCAAACTTTTCAAGAAGGCAAGGTTTTCAAATTTTCAATTATCTGGGTCTTTTTCACTCAATCTTCTGAAGAAATTTTCAAAGAACTTCATCAAGTTGCAGCAGTTACTTTTATTTTGCATGTCAGTGAAATCCTCAGTGCATTCAGTTTTCAATCATCTGGGTCCTCTCAAATTAGTCTTTTGAAGCAAACCCATATCAAGAAAGTTTCAAATTCTAGGGTTGGCTTCTTTTTCGATCAGCCATCAGGGTTTTGCAAATCTAATCAATTGGGTCTGTTTCTAATCATATTTTGAACAAAACCTAGGTGCCAGCTTTTTTCAGAAAAAATTGAAGAAATTAGGGTTTGCTGCTTTTTTAGGCAAAATTCAAAATTTTCAAAAACGAACGATCTGGGTTGTCTTGCAACGGAATTCTAAGCAAAACCCATATCTCAAAAATTTCAAAAATTTGTCCGTTGGAGCAAGAAAATCAACATTTTAAAAATAGAAATTGCTCAAAACTTGTCAGAACCAAGGCGAGTTTACAGTCATTCTTCAAGTTTTCTGAAATGGAGTACACTCCCAATGTTTTCAAGACTGAATTAGCTCTTTATCATGATTACATCAAAACCACTGAGATAGACTTGCATCATATCAAGCCGATGTTTGATTTACACGCTTTGGAGAGCGTATGCAACACCTCAATTAGGAACTTGGGACACTCTGGACTCCTCGCAACAACGTCAATTCCTATATCAGTTCAGAGTCTTGAGTTCGTAATCGCTTGCATTAAGCATTACAACCCGGCTACTAGGGAGATCCAGTCAGCATATGGCAGATTGATTTGCAGTCTAAAGTCTGATATGATCGAAAAGTGTTTTTCCATTCCCCCATGGCCTGAAGGTGTTACTATCTCAAAGGGTGAATGTGAAAGAATATGGGAGATGCATAAAGACAAATACAGTAAGAAGATTGCACATAGATGGATGAAAGAAAAACATAAGACTCTGCTAAGTCACATTTCCATGATGTCAGCAAAGTTTGAAAAGGCAGGCAATGAGGTCGAAGATTTCCTTAGGTCAGTTGTAGATGCTGAAGATATTCTAGAAAAGCGGTGTTTTGCTATTGATGGCATAGATGCACCGAACCGGGACAGTTTCTAATTTCCTAGCGGATGTGATTGAGTTTTAAAGTAGCTTTTTTTCCCGCTTTCTTTCTATTCTTGGAATAATTCTTATCCATTCTTTGAGAAGAGAAAGAAGATAAAATGTAATAGTTGGCATTTCTCGCTTTTTCTGCTTTCTAGGGTTTTAGATGTTATCTTCTTTCTAGATTTAGTAATAAAGCTTGCTTGTTGAGCATGCCCTAGATTGTGAAAGCAAGAAGATTTTAGGGTTCCCTACTCCTTTGCTTGTCTATAAATAAGAGCCTTTGCTCATTAGTTTTCTTTAATGGTTATTGTGATAGCAAATGCGAGCCTGTATTGCAGCAAGTTGTTATTCAGTTTCAGTTCACTTTGTTTTAACCATGCTAGTGATAACAAAACGTTGAGCCTATTGTGCCTTCTATTTGTTATTCGAGTGTTGTTCAATTGTGTTGTGATAGCAAATTGTTGAGCCTCTTTATCCAATAAGAAGTTAGTGTGATTGTTGTTTCTGTTGTGTAAGAGCAAGATTGCAAGCCTCTTTAGCTGCAATTTCTTGTTCCCGGCATGTTAGAAGTGAGCTTTGTTCTAGAAGTTTGAGTAATAAAATCATGAGCCTCCTTTTCCTTGGTGCAAAATCTCATATTTCCGTTATTTATGTTCTACTTTTATGATCTTGATTTCAACTTGCATTGAAGTGTGTAGATGTTTGTTGAGAAAGAGTTTATTGAAGTATTTTGTCAGAAATCTACCTTGTTCATTTCTAGTTTCTCTTGCTCTGCTTATTACTTGAGAAGTTAGAAACGTCTTTAGTTTAAGTTAGTCATAGTTGAAGTTCCCAAAATAGGAAATCTCAGTTGCGGCGTTTGTGTTTAATAAACCTTGTGCTCTAAGCTGATCAAAAAGATAGGCAACTTAGTTGTTAGTTTACTTTCTTTCAACACCATCAGCAAGAGGGAGCTTCCCCTCCTAATTTGAAAAGCAGTTTTATCTGTGCATAGTTGTCCGTTTCAAATATGCATTCCAGAGGTGCGAATTTAAATGCCAACATTTTTTTGTCGCCCACCGTGGGGCACGAGGCATTAAACAAAGAAAGCTTAGGCTTTATGTCACAGGTATGACTATCTGGCGTCCTACTGCTCCAGTTGAACAGCTTGATCTTACACCTCCAGTTATCCAGCTAAGTTTCCAGATAATCGAAGGAGAGCAAGTAGACATGATCAGCAGCCTAAGGAGTTCCATCTTTGAGAAGAAAGGAGACCCCTGCTTAGTGGAAAAACGCTAGTGTTATTCTAGACAAAGAGGAAGAGAAATCGATATTGCAGCCTGAAGACCTGTCTTGCAACCACCCATGTGGGACTAGACAATCCTGGCGTACATAGTCTATACAAGGAGGATAACAAGAAAAAATCCACTCTTCCGAGAAGAAGTTGATCCTTTCCTTCCGTAGACACATCCTACACAAATTGGAGAGTCATCTAACGCAGTTCCTGAGTTCGACGCAATTCTTGAGTTCAACACTGTACCTATGTTCGAGGAAGAAGAACTAGAAGCAATGGGTGACAACAATAACAACGATGATCACAACAACCGCAATCGCAACTGGAGAAGAGGTCCCCCATTGCCTTGGGGTGATCATATCGGACCTTTAGCTTTAGGAGCAAATCATGAATTGCCTAAAGGGTCAAGGAAGCACTTTCCACAGTTCCAAGGTGATGGCAGTCAACATCCCGACGATCATCTTTCAGCCTTTTCAACGGCTTGCGTTGTTTTGCATGTAGCTCATGAAGATATTGTTGTACGTCTCTTTGTTGAGACTCTCGCGGGAGTTGCTGCCGAATGGTTCAATCACTTGGAGTCGGGTTGTATAAACAACTGGAATACTATGATTGAAAATTTCCTTGCGAGGTTCAAGCCAGCTGAAGATAGCCACCAGTTATTTGCTCAGCTTTCAAATTCAAAGAAGGAGGACAATGAACCAATGAGGGAGTTCGTCGCAAGGTTTAACCGCCTGGTCACTCGTCTCTCATATACACTCAATCCATTGCCTGAGATCCTGTTAAGTAGTTTTGTCAATGCACTTCCATCAGAGATATCTTTTATCTTGAGATCGGCCCACGAGACAGGATTGGGAGAAGCACAACAAGGTGCCATAGAAATTGAAGACAACATGATCACTTCAGGAAAGATCAGAGGAGATGCTATTAGGCCTTTGGTTCAGAGTTTTGCTGATCCGTTACTTCAAAGGGTTTCTAATGAATTAACTATTCTCAAGAGGCAATTGCCACTTCAACCTACACCTCTTGCTCAAGTTGGACCACCCCCTTCTTTACTTGCACCGCAATCATATCAAGCACCATAGTAGCCTTATCAACCTCAACAGCCCTATCAGCCGAGGAGAAATAATTTTCAGCCTTACAACAATTACAGGCCAAGGGGGGCACCTCCTCCAAGGCAAACGACTGACAATACACAAAATGTTGTGTTTTTCTCTTTTCATGATTCCATTGAACATATCGGCGCCACTTGCCCCGAAAATGTCAGAATGAACGAGATAATGGGATATGTCGAAGCTGCACCTGCACCAAGTTTCGTACCAACTCCAAGTTTGAATGTTGTCTTACTTCAATTGGACAACTTCGATGGCGACTCCGCAACGGGCTACTTTGAAAGTGAACCCAATTTTGAAGAACAAGAAGAAGATATTCGTTAGTACTCTCTCGTAGTAAATCCTGAGAATCATACGACTCCTGTGTTCACCAGAGCTCAACATCTGAGGGCACACAAAGAAGAGGAAGAAGAGAGACTGAAGATACCAAAAGACAAAGAAAAAGGAAAAGAAGTAGCCTCTACTTCAAATGTTAAGTCTTCTCAAGAGAACATGAAAGCGATTGTTGAAGACTCGTCTTCAGCAAATTTTGATATTGTAGATTCTTTGATGAAGAACAAAGTGCAGATTTCTCAGTTAGAGTATCTCCAAGATCACCTAGAGCAAGTGGATCGACTTCTCAAATTTGTGAAGAAAGGGCCTGCCAAGCAGCCCACATTGCTCGAATCATCTGTTCTGATGGAAGACAAGCCTAAGCCCTTCTATATTTCTCTATATATAAGTGGTTACAAATTGAGCAATTGTATCATCGATTCTAGAGCTTCAGACAACGTCATGCCTTTGCAAGTGATGAATACTTTAGGACTTTCGTGCACCAAGACAAGGGACAATGTTACTCACTGGAGTCCAAGTCATTGTCGTTAGTCGGTCAATTAAAAGATGCTCAAGTAAGGCTGGCGACTTGTCCTGAAAAGAAAATCATGATGACCATCCTAGTAGCCGACATTCCAGTGAGCTATGGGAAAGCAGAAGTTTTTGCAAAGACCTCGGTGGAGAGATTCAAATGGATTGGTCTTCTGTGATCATTCCATTAAAGAATGGAACTTTCAAGCTAGAACTAGAGCCCAGATCTCGATTTGCGGTCGTGAAGTCTCAAGATCCTCAAGCTCAAGTTCTATATCAAGAAACGGGTCTTGGTACTTACGCTATGCTGTCAGAGATTGTTGAAGAAAGTCAAGAGATCGCGTGTACCGTAGACAAATCAATAGAAGATCCTAAGCTGTGGACTTTGCAGTTCGATGGCAGTTGTTCCATTGTTGGTTTGAGAGTGGGAGTTGTGATAAGTTTCCTAAAGGACAATTGTATCCTTTTGCATACCACTTGCAATTTGAATGTACAAACAACACGGCGGAATATGAGGCGCTTTTACTAGGTCTCAAAAATGCAAAGGACATGGGTATCAAATGTCTTAGGGTTGAAGGTGATGTAGAGCTTGTTGTGAAACAAGTTAGAGATCAATTCAAAGTGAGAGAAGATCGTCTTCGACACTATAGAAATAGGGTGTGGAATGCAATAGATTGGTTCGAAGTATTTGATATCAAGTACATTCCACGTCTAGAAAATAGCAGAGCGGATGCCCTCGTGGTATCAGCTTCTCTTTTCATGCCACATTCTGACTTTCGTCAGAATGCATTTTCCATTGAGTTAATATACATGCCAGCTATACCTGACAACTGTGATAATTGGCAAGTCTTTAACGATGATGATCACATTAAGGAGTTTCTTGTTATGGGAGATAATTTCAAAGAATTCTTCTTTGAGGGCAGTTCATCTACTCATAGAGAAGCAATAACATAAGCTTTAGATACGCCAAAGATTGCTGAAGACAAAGAAAATCCAGAAGAACCAGATTCGAGCATAATCCAGTTGAAAGGAAACAAAATTCCCAAGGGCTTGGTTTCCTTGGAGAATATTTTTGACATGCACGACAAATACATACAATATCAGAGAAACTCAAGCGAAAGAACCTCTGCCAAATATCAACAAATCAATATTAGGATAGTTGATAAGCCTAGACTTGTTAATCTGGGTACATGTTGCACTGCAGAGGAAAGCGAGAGGTTCATTTCTTTGTTCCAGCAATATCGAGATGTCTTTGCTTGGTCATATGAAGATTTGAAAGTTTTTACGCCAAGAGAATTGTCTGACACAATTCCTCTTCAACCTGAAGCGAAGCCCTTCAGGCAAAAGCAAAGACACTACAATCCGCGGATTCAAGATACCATCTACGCGGAAATCCAGAAGATGGTGAATGCAAAGATCATCTTTCTGATTCATCATTCCACCTGGGTGTCGAATATAGTTCTTGTGCGCAAGAAGAACGGAGAAATCAGAATTTGCATAGATTTCAGGAACTTGAATCAATCATCACTCAAGGATAACTATCCTTTGTCGATCATGGAGCACACCTTGCAGACGGTTACCTGTTCAGAGATGTTGTCCTTGTTGGATGGTTTTTCTGGTTATAATCAAATTGCAGTAGTTGAAGAAGATCAATTCAAGACGACATTCACAACCCCATGGGGTACATTTGCCTATGGAAGAATGCCCTTCGGCCTCATCAACGCCGGTGCAACATTTCAGAGAGCCATGGATTTGGCATTTGGAGACTTGAAGAATAAAGTAATTGTTGTCTATCTAGATGACCTCACTGTTTTCTCGAAGACCCGAGAAGATCATTTTTCACATCTAGGGAAGGTCTTCGAGAGATGCAGATACCACAAGATATCACTGAATCCCAAAAATTCTATCTTTGTGATGACGGAAGGCAAGTTGCTTGGCCACATCGTCTCCAAGGAGGGAACTCGAATCGACCCAAGTCGGGTTGAAGCTATCAGAAGTTTGTCTCTTTCGACAAGCAGAACATGGGTACACTCCTTCTTCGGTAAGGTAAATTTCATACGAAGATTTGTACTATATTTTTTTGAGTTGAGTAAAGATATATTTGCTATGATGAAGAAGAAGACAACTTTCAAGTGGATGGAAGAAGGCAAGAAGGCGTTTGTAGCAATAAAAGAAGCCATTAGTCGAGCTCCAGTGCTAGTCCGTCCTAATTTTGAAAAGGAATTTATCCTTTATTGCTATGCATCAGAGCATACTTTTTCTACCATTCTGACACAGAAGTTAAATGAAGAAACCAAATCTCCAATAGCTTTTATGAGCTGTAGTTTCAAGGACAGCGAATCAAGATACTCTCATATTGAAAAGAATGCTTATGCAGTGGTTCGAGCTGTAAAGAATTTTAGATTTTATATCTTGAATTCTCACACCATCGTATATGTCATAGATCTAGTAGTGAAGAGCGTGTTTACTCAACAGGAGATGGGCTCCAAGAGAGGTAACTGGGTCGCGAAGGTGCAAGAGTATGACTTGGAGATCAAGCCGACCAAACTCGTTCGCGGGAGAGGTCTTTGTCAGTTGATAGCAGAGGATGGAGATAAGAAGTTTCAAGCCAAAGGTATACCTCAAATTGAACCTGAAGTTAAGGAGGATCTTCCAATGGTCTTACTGATCGAATCTTCGGTAGAATGGTTTACTGAGATATGGTATTACCTAACGTATGGTGATTGTCCTAATCACCTGAACAAGCAACAAAAGAGAATGCTTAAGCTAAAAGCGCAGAATTATGTTATCATCAACAATGTTTTGTACAAGCGGGGGCTTGACGAAACATTTTTGTTGTGCGTTACCAAAGATCAGCAACGACGCTTGTTGGAAGCTTTCCACAATAAAGCATGTGGTGGTCAATTTTCTTCAAAGGTGACGGCTTTCAAAATCTTGTGGGCACAGTTCTTTTGGTCGACTATGTTTTGCGATGCATATGAGTGGGTGCATAAATGTGAGTTGTGTCAGCAGTTTGTTGGCAAGGCGAAGTTAGCAGCTGCTCCTCTCAGGCCAGTTGTTATAGATGCTCCATTTCAACAATGGGGTTTAGATTTTATTGGTCCTATCAACCCACGTTCTAGCAAGGGGCATATTCATGTCCTTACAGCCATTGATTATTTTACTAAATGGGTTGAAGCCATTCCCACCAAGCGGGCTACATCCGAGGTCGTGTGTGAGTTCTTGAAGGAAAAGATTGTTACACGCTTCAGAGTGCCTCGCAAAATTGTGATAGATAACGCAACGTGTTTCTCATCTGAGGAGCTAATGGAGTTCTGTTTTGACCACAGTATTACACTATCTCATTCATCAGATTATTACCCGCAGGGTAATGGACAAGCTGAATCATCGAACAAGAGCATTGTCACAATTATCTGCAAGTTGGTTGACTCCAGTCAACGAACTTGGCACAAGAAACTTTATGATGCTCTCTGGGCCGATAGAATTACTCTGAAGAGAGCCATTGGTACCTCACCCTTTATCCTCCTATATGGTACGAAAGCAATGATACCTATCACATTAGAGTTGTCTGCCTTACAGCTGGCAACTGCAATAGAAGATGGAGAATTCACAGATCCAATCCAGAAGCGCATCTTGTACTTGACAAAGCTCCAAGAAGAAAGGGTGGAGGTAGTAGATAGAATCACTTAGCATCAGGAGCGAGTGAAGAAAATTTTTGACAAGAAAGCTCGCCAACGAGATTTCGAGGTGGGAGATCAAGTCCTTTTATGGGATAAGAGACATGAGCCCAAGGGAATGCACGACAAATTTGATTCCTTGTGGCTAGGACCGTTCATGATTCATGAGCCTGCAGGAGAGAACACCTATATTCTCGTGCTTGGATGGAAGTCTCCTTCCTCTACCACACAGCGGGTCGTACCTGAAGCACTTCGTCCCTTCAGGGGTGGAGTAAGTTTCCGCAGAACAATCTTTGTAAATATTTTTCCTTTTTTTTTCATGATGTGTTTCCCCTTTTCGTGATTTTTTCGTTATGTTGTGTTTCCCCTTTCCGTAACAGTCCTGTCGTGTTTTAGGTGATTAAGAGTCTTGTTTTAGGTGATTAGTAGGGAAGTCCAACTTTAGGTGATTTCTAGGAAGTCTAGTTTTTAGGTGATTAAGGAAAGTCTTGCAAATAGGTGATTAGGAAATGATGTTGACTCTGATACCCAATGGACAAGGCACTGGTCTAAGCTCAAACTCTAGAGATTCTATGGTTCTCCTATGCCGTAAGTATCCGCCATGGTCCCCAAACAGAGCCAATGTTGTACCCCAAATTTTTTTTTTTTTTTACACTTAGACATTTTGAAGAAATGAATAAAAGTCTTGTTAAATTAGTCAAAAAGGTCAAAATTTGGGTGTGCAAGTCTTGCATGAGGGGTTAAAACACAAAATTGTCAAAATTTGACGATCTGGGTATGCTAAGAGCAGCTTAATCAACAAAACCCAGATCTCAGTTTTTCATCCCTAAATTTTAGGAAAACTGCTATTTTTAGAAATTTTCTAAAATTAGTAATGTTTTCTGGGTTTTTCTAGGTTTCTTGGGAAATGGATACTGGAAAAACTTTCTAAAAATAGAAATTTGGTCCGATAGGGTCCAAATTGATTTTGATTGGCTCAAAATATGTCCATATCAGGCTGGTGTAGTCAAAATCTCAAAATAATCAGTTTTTCCCTACTGGGTCTATTCTGCTTTTTCAGAAGCACTAAGGAGCTCTGAGGTCATCAATGGAGGTCAGTCGGCTGCCGGGTGTCAGATTCAACATTCAAAGCATTCAATAGAAGGTGAAATGATGAACATGCACGATGAACGAGGAAGAAAATGAAAATTGATGAAAATTTTCTAACACTGCCAGACTTGGGCGCCCTAGGTGAAGAAGGGTGCCCATCTTTTTAGGGCACCAGATGATGGAATTAGGGTTTGAGCTCTAAGTTGAGGTTGCTCAGTTCTTTGCCAGCTCCGCAGCGAGTCCAACGGTGCAGTTATCAGATTATCAGTCATCTGGGATTCGAAGTTGAACAGGGAGGATTCACACAGAAGTCAGAGTGGAGAAAATGAGAAAATATTAAAAAATTGACTAAGTGTGGAGACTTTGGGTGCCCCTGGTGAAGAAGGGCGCCCAAATTTTTGAAGGGGCAAATCTAGTACTTAGGGTTTAAGAAGGTTCTCAATCTCTTCAGAATTCGGCTAGCTTCGCGATGCCTGTCTTTGTCAGATCTTTCGACTGGTCATTCTCTGGCAAATTGAAAACAAAGTCAAGGGTATAGAATGAAGGTTTCAAACTTGAAGTTGAAAAAATAGACAAAATGGCTAAGTTTGGAAGGTTTGGGCGCCCCAGGAGAGAAAAGGCGCCCAAGATTTCAAGGGGTGAAATAGATGAATTTGCATATGAGACTCTAACGTAATCCCTTCACAGTTGATCCAGCTCTCCAATGAGATATTCAGCTCGTCAATCAGAGATCGCAGTCGCCAGATACAAGAAGCTGAACAGAGGGTCCGGCAAGAGTTGATTTTCAAAGTTCAGAAGCAAACACAAAAAAGGTGAAAAATAAACTAAGTCTGGTGAACATGGGTGCCCCAGCCAAGATGGGCGCCCAAGCTTTTGAGGGATTAAAATCCACTTTTTGACAGAGTTCATCTCAGAAGACCCCTCCTCATATTTCGTCAGCTTCGCGATGAGCACAATAGGCAAACAATCTGACGTCTGGAGCTCCAGATTCAACAAGATCATCTGTAGAAGAGGAGTCAATGAAGAAATTTGAAGATCATGAAAATGGCTAACTCTGGGTAAAATGGGTGCCCCTGGAAGGAAAAGGCTCCCATGAATTCGGAGGACCAAACGAAGTTTTTCGCCAGAGGCACCTCCAGAACAACCTTCTTAGAATCAGTCAGGCTACATGATGGATCTTTCAGCTTGCTTGTCGGATCAGTTTGCAAACTGGAAATTAGAGGCGAAGTAGGAGGTCAAAATGAAGAAAAGTTGAAAATGCCAAAAATTTGACTAACTCTGCTTAAAGTGGGTCCCCCTGGTGAAGAAGGGCGCCCAATTTCTCATGCCTTTTTCGAGATTTTCAAAAGTTTCAAAATTGCAAGTGAAGGAAGATGGCGTCCAAGTTCAAGGAACTGAGATTTTAGGGTTTTGGAAATAAAAGCAAAAAAAAGCAAAGTAAAAACAAAACCCTAAGTCTATTTAACATCTTTCTTTCATGTAATTTTCATTATTTTTTGCATGTAGCATTCAAAGGAGAAAGTTGGAGCAGCAAGTTTGAAGAATTTTTATGATCCAAGAATTCATATTTGCTGGTTTTTCATCAGATTTTTCAAATCAGCAAGCATAAACCCTTGCTTTTTCAAGTTTTTTATCCAGAAGATCAAACTTTTCAAGAAGAAGGCCAAAGTTTTCAAATTTTCAATTATCTAGGTCTTTTTCACTTAATCTTCTGAAGAAATTTTCAAAGAACTTCATCAAGTTGCAGCAGTTACTTTTATTTTGCATGTCAGTGAAATCCTCAATGCATTCAATTTTCAATCATCTGGGTCCTCTCAAATCAGTCTTCTGAAGCAAACCCATATCACGACTTTTTTAAGAGAGTTTCAAATTCTAGGGTTGGCTTCTTTTTCGATCAACCATCAGGGTTTTGCAAATCTAATCAACTGGGTCTGTTTCTAATCATATTTTGAACAAAACCCAGGTGCCAACTTTTTTCGAGAAAAATTGAAGAAATTAGGGTTTGCTTCTTTTTTAGCAAAATTCAAAATTTTCAAAAATGGATGATCTGGGTTGTCTTGCAATGAAATTCTGAGCAAAACCCATATGTCAGAAAAAATTTCAAAAAATTTGTCCGTTGGAGCAAGAAAATCAGCATTCTAAAAATAGAAATCGCTCAAAACTTGTCAGAACCAAGGCGAGTTTACAGTCATTCTTCAAGTTTTCTGAAATGGAGTACACTCCCAATGTTTTCAAGATTGAATCAACTCTTTATCATGATTACATCAAAACCACTGAGACAGACTTGCATCATATCAAGCCGGTGTTTGATCTACACACTTTGGAGAGTGCAGGTAACACCTCAATCAGGAACTTGGGACACTCTGGACTCCTCACAGTAGCGTCAATTCCTATATTAGTTCAAAGTCTTGAGTTTGTAATCGCTTGCATTAAGCATTACAACCCGGCTACTAGGGAGATCCAGTCAGCAGATGGCAGATTGATTTGCAGTCTAAAGCCTGATATGATCGAAAAGTGTTTTTCCATTCCCCCATGGCCTAAAAGTGTTACTATCTCAAAGGGTGAATGTGAAAGAATATGGGAGATGCATAAAGACAAATACAATAAGAAGATTGCACAGAGATGGATGAAAGAAAAACATAAGACTCTGCCAAGTCACATTTCCATGATGTCAGCAAAGTTTGAAAAGGCGGCCAATGAGGTCGAAGATTTCCTTAGGTCAGTTGCAGATGCTGAAGATATTCTAGAAAAGTGGTGTTTTGCTATTGATGGCATAGATGCATCGAACCGGGACATAGTTTCTAATTTCCTAGCGTATGTGATTGAGCTTTAAAGCAGCTTTCTTTCCGTTTTCTTTCTATTCTTGGAATAATTCTTATCCATTCTTTGAGAAGAGAAAGAAGATAAAATGTAATAGTTGGCATTTCCCGCTTTTTCTGCTTTCTAGGGTTTTAGATGTTATCTTCTTTCTAGATTTAGTAATAAAGCTTGCTTGCTGAGCAAGCCCTAGATTGTGAAAGCAAGGAGATTTTAGGGTTCCCTACTCCTTCTTGTCTATAAATAAGAGCCTTTGCTCATTAGTTTTCTTTAACGGTTATTGTGATAGTAAATTGTGAGCCTGTATTGCAGCAAGTTGTTATTCAGTTGTTTACTTTGTTTTAACCATGCTAGTGATAACAAAATGCTGAGCCTATTGTGCCTTCTATTTGTTATTCGAATGTTGTTCAATTGTGTTGTGATAGCAAATTGTTGAGCCTCTTTAGCCAACAAGGAGTTAGTGTGATTGTTGTTTCTATTATGTAAGAGCAAGATTGCAAGCCTCTTTAGCTGCAATTTCTTGTTCCCGGCATGTTAGAAGTGAGCTTTGTTCCAGAAGTTTGAGTAATAAAATCATGAGCCTCCTTTTCCTTGGTCCAAAATCTCAGATTTTTGTTATTTATGTTCTACTTTTATGATCTTGATTTTAATTTGCATTGAAGTGTGTAGATGTTTGTTGAGAAAGAGTTTATTGAAGTATTTTTTCAGAAATCTACCTCGTCCATTTCTAGTTTCTCTTGCTCTGCTTATTACTTGAGAAGTTAGAAACGTCTTTAGTTTAAGTTAGTTGTAGTTGAAGTTCCCAAAACAGAAAATCTCAGCTGCAGCGTTTGTGTTTAATAAACCTTGTGCTCTAAGCTGATAAAAAAGATAGGAAACTTAGTTGTTAGTTTACTTTCTTTCAACACCATCAGCAAGAGGGAGCTTCCCCTCCTAATTTGAAGAGCAGTTTTATCAGTGCATAGCTGTCCGTTTCAAATATGCATTCCAAAGGTGCGAATTTAAATGCCAACAAATTGAATAAGGGAGATGGTTGTGGTCTTGTAGATGCATTTGATGTCCATTGGTGGAACGATGCTCTCTACATGGAACCACCGCCTTCCAAAGCTTTGCAAACACGCTATGGTCCTGGATATAGGCTTGTTTCTCAATATGGTTATGGGTGTAAAGGCCTTGGACGTATTGAACAAGGAATTCAGGTTCCTATCCAGTTTAAGCCTCGCAAGCGCTATCTGGGTTTGGGATGCTCTATTGAACAATCTAAGCAAAAAACTTGGTGGAGTGTTAACATGATTTCAGTTGAACCACTTACTCTGGTCCATCCCAAATTGATAGAGGGTGGGGCGGAAGTTGAAGAAGTCCACTTAGATGTTTTCTCCTTGGAGGAAGCACTAGAGGAATTCTTAGGTGCTTACTCCCATCTCCCCTCCTTTCACCATAAACGACAACTCTCCTATCATCTGAGTAAACAAGCATACTTTGGCGAATTTGTTTTGAATATGGATGAGGAGGCTCCTCTATCGAATATAGATGATGGTGTTTTGATACCGCATCCTGAAGACCCTAGTCCCCTCCTGAAGGGAGATACTACTGAAGTTTTCATGGATTCTAAATCTTTTGAAAAAGTGATTAAGATAGGGAAATACCTTACTTCTGAAGAAGCTAAGGAGCACTGATCTTTTACATTCTCATCTTGATATCTTCGCTTGGTCATACGAGGACATGCCCGGTTGATGAGGCTATAGTGGTTCACAATATTGTCTTATGTCCTAATGCCAAGCTAGTTAAGCAAAAAATTCAAAAGAACAATCCAAAGGTCGCATTGTTGGTTAAGACTGAGATAGAGAAGCTATTAAAAGCAAGCTTTATCCATCCAATCAACTATTCATCTTGGATTTTGAATATTGTTTCCATTAGCAAACCTAATGGCCATATCCATATATGCATTGACTTTCGTGATCTTAATAAGGCTTCTCTTAAGGATGATTTTTCGTTGCCTAATATTGATATGATTGTAGACTCG
This sequence comes from Sequoia sempervirens, assembly GCA_007258455.2. Classification (NCBI taxonomy): domain Eukaryota; kingdom Viridiplantae; phylum Streptophyta; class Pinopsida; order Cupressales; family Cupressaceae; genus Sequoia; species Sequoia sempervirens. The sequence goes on along the minus strand of VDFB02353493.1, from coordinate 385,364,664 downwards.
ATTGCAGGTGATGCTCTTTTATCTTTCATGGATGGTTTCTCGGGCTATAATCAGATTCATATTAATCCAGAAGATTAGTATAAGATAACCTTCACTACCCCTTGGGGTACCTTTTGTTACGTGGTCATGCCATTTGGATTGAAGAATGCAGGAGCAAATTACCAACGGGGAATGACCTTAATCTTTCACAATTTCATTCATAAGATTTTAGAAGGCTATGTTGATTACATCTTTGTGAAATTCATAAATCGTTAAGATCATGTAGGGAATCTTTGTCTCATTTTTGAAAGTCTTCAACTCTATAAGATGAGACTTAATCCTCTTAAGTGTGTCTTCGGTGCGGATGCGGGAAAACTTTTGGGATTCATAGTTTCTCATTGTGGGATCGAAGTCGACACAAATAAGATTGACACAATTGTTAACATGCCTCCACTTAGGAACATTACTGAGTTGCAAAACTTACAAGGGAAGATTCAAGCAATTCGTAGATTCATATCTCAATTGGATGATCGTACCCTTCCTTTCACTCATTTATTGAAGATGTTCGCTTTATATGGGATGAAGAGTGCCAAAAATATTTTGATTCAATAAAATCGTATTTGTCCCATCCTCCTGTGTTAATTTTGGCTATGTAGGATAGACCCTTTTTGCTTTACCTTGCCACATCACTGTACGCTTTTGTAGTCGAGTGTTGCCACAATAGTGTGTCTCGCTTTTTGGATGTGTTGATTTCTGCCTGAAATCACTATTTTTAGAAAAAAAAACTAATGATTTAAGTCTTGAGAGGCTCCATCTAAAGGGTTTTAATTGAAGAGGGATAGATAAGACCCCCTTGGATATAACCCCTTTAGTATTAAATCATACCCACAATGGAGTCTCCTTTGCACCTATCAAAATGCTGGTAAAAGATCACTTTTTTTTACCTTTTGAGGGATTAAATAATGTCATTTAAAAATTATATTTTGCAAGATTGTAGCCCTCAAAATGAGCTTTCCAACAAGTATATTTTTGATATATTTTCATTTTATCATGTATTTAATTTTCAGTTTTTACTAAACATAGGTTTTTCTCTGAATGTCAAACTCTTTGTTGTGAGGTGGAAAAATAGTAAACCATTATAATTTTTTTTTTAAATACCCATTCCCTTGGTATTGATGTCCTTGTTTCACCCAAGAAAGAAAAATTGAATTTTGATATATACACAATGAGTTAGGTTGTACGACACACATGTATGTCCAAATTATAGTTGCACTGACTTCACAAATTAATTTTTAAAAACATATGCAACAAAAAATTAAAAAAATATCATTTCCCTAGATATTGATGTTGGGAATCTATATTTCAAGAATTATAATTAATCATTTATAGAAAAAAAGTTATGTTGTATGACACAAATGTTACTTTCTGAAAAGTTGTTTTTGTTTAAAACCAGTTATTAAAGGAGATGTTGAAAGATTCATGATTTATTTTGGAAAATTTGAAAAATAAATAAATTATAATCTACACACAAATTTCCACAAATCACTAGTTTACATCATCTTCAAATTCTTAATGGTTTAGCTGCTATAGGTCTCAAAAGATGAAGATTCAATTAAAAATATTGATGTAAATGTCCATCTTGGGAAAAAAGTGAGACACGGTATTGTGATTTCATCCAGTCTTTCTCGCTCATTATGATGATGCCGAGAAAGAGAGAGCACTCTACTACCTTAGTCACATCCTGGTTGATTATGAAACTCGCTATTCTTCCATGGAGAAGTATTGTCTTGCTCTTGTCTTTGCAACACAAAAGTTAAGACACTATCTTCTTCATGTTGAAACACATGTCATCGTGAAAACTGATCTTTTGAAGCATTATTTTCTAGTGTCGACCTTGCTGGGAGGTTAGTGAAGTGGGTTGTTGATCAATTGGCGATGCTCCCTCCTCTCGCTCCTTCCCGGGTTTGGACTTGTTCCCCGATGAGGATATTTTCTCAATTAACCATGATCTTGTGTGGAAGATGTATTTCAATGGGTCGAGATGTCAGATTGGCTTTGGAGTTGGTCGGGTAATTTAAAGAGTATGAAGCCCTTATTGCCAGCTTGCATGTTGCGATTGCATTAAAGATAAAACATCTCTATATACATGGTGACTCTGAGCTTATTGTGAACCAAATTACAGGAACCTATCAAGTTAAGCAAAATAAGTTGTCTCAATATTGAGACCTCGCTTTGTCCTTGCTTAATTGGTTCTCCTCTTTCACAATAGATAGTGTCCCTAGGAGAGAAAATCGACATGTGGATTCCATGGCGAGCGCTCCCTCTCTGGTACCTTCAGATAAAGATACGAAGAATACCACTTTGTGGTTCATATTCTTTGATCTCCTGTTGTTTCTGACCAACCTAAATCTGATGCTCTTATGTGTTCTCACATAGACTTAGGAGAATGGTAGTCCAACATCTACAACTATCTAAAGACTAGAAACTTTCTCGATGATGTGAGAAAGAACGATCGCACTCATATTCATAATATTTTGGTTCGTTATGTCATCTTATCGGATGTTCTTTATCGAAAATCTTACAATGGTCTACTTCTTTGATGTCTCACTAAAGTGAAAATACCCCTTGCCCTTAAGGAGGCCCATTTGGATTCTGGGGGTGGTCACTTTGGCGGTAAATCTCTGGTGCGAAGATTGATCCACATGGGGTAATTTTGGCAAAAGATGGAACAAGATTCCATCAATTTTGTTAAGAAGTGCCTACAATATTAGCAACATAGTCATCTTATCCACGCTCCTGCTCAAGAACTACAAAACCAAACTTCTCCTTTCCCTTTCGCGAAATGGGGGTTGGATATTATCAGAAAGATTCACCTCCTTCTAAAGGACATATCTTTATAATCACTACTATCGATTACTTCACGAAGTGGGTTGAAACTATTATGATTTGATCTATGAATGCTCAAGCTATCTATAGCTTCTTTTTGAAAAATATCATTACTCACTTTAGATTGCCTTCTAGACTTGTCTTTGACAATGGTACACCATTCAAGAACAAGGAAGTAAAGAAATTTCTGGTGAAGTTCCACATTCAACATAGATTTTTTACACCATATTACCCTCAATCAAGTGGCTAAGTAGAAGCATCTAACAAAACTCTTGAGCTCATTCTTCATAAAAAAATGAACAAACATGGTAAGGATTGGCACATTCAATTGACATACGCTTTGTGGGCCTATAGCACGAGTGTTCATACAGAGACGAGAACAACACCTTACAACCTTGTGTATGGTGTCGAAGCTATTACTGCTTTGGAGTTGGAAATTCCATCTTTGCGGGTTACCCTTAAAGGGTTAATTAATGATGAAACTTACCGATCTAATCATTTGCATCAGCTAGAGATGCTCGATGAGCACCAATTATAGGCCCTCGACCACCTTAAAGCTTATCAACGATCATTTTCTAAACAATATAATGAAGGTGTTCTTTCTAAAACTTTCAAGGTAGGTGATCTGGTCCTCTATGAGAATAAGAGAAATGTAAATGCACTGCTTGATCAAAAGGGGAAGTTCAGTCCTAATTGGTTACGCCCTTACATTGTCATCTTCGTGTACGACTCTAGTGCATATGTATTGTCATCCATGGATGGGATGCCTCTAAAAGAACCTGTTAATGTAGTGCATCTTCGCCGATACTATGCATAGTGTCTATGTGCCATACGTGCAATTTTCACTCTTATGAGATTGTAGCATTGCACGTTTTGACATTCCTTCATTAACACATTAGGAAAATTATTTTTGTTATGAGGCAACCATGTGTGTGTGAGAGAGAGACATACATGCGTGCATTTTACTATGCTATGTATCGATGCATTACATTACATCTTTTGGTTAGGCAATTAGATTATCATTGCACTTAATTAACATACATCCATGTGTGTTTATTAAGTCATGATAGAATCTAATTTAAAATACATCCATACATATAATATCCATCGTATCAACATACATGTAAAAAAGGAATGTACACATCAAACAAAGAGCCCCATAATGCCAGGAATCAAAGTCTTGAGTATATATATCAAAAAGAATGTCATATACATGTATCGTGCCATTGTCGTCAAAACATAAGTGGCTACTATATATATGTATCCAATACATCAGAGATACAGAATATGTGTTAGCACTACACAAATGATCTATCCCTCAGGTGTGTAGCTCTCAGAGTCCTCTGGTTGTGGCCGTTGTGGTGGCTGCACAGTGGAGACTAATTGGGTGCAGTGTGATCATGAGATGAACATAATTGTGTGCATCCCCTTAATCTCTCCCTAAAGGGAGGCTATCAACATATGAGCTTGGATGAGCTCCTATTATAGTTGTTGGTTGCTTGTCGAGATCACTATTGTTGACTACCCCGTGAGGTCATCGAGCCAATTCTGTAGGGTGTCACGTGCCTGCTCAACACTCTCGTCCCTTGTCATGACTGCATCTCACTCTGCTAGGGCCGTCTGCAGCTCCCCCGACAGTTGATCCCTCTATCCCCAAATGGTAGTGGCGTTCACAATCCTCTGTACAATCTCCACCTACCCCTCTCATAGGTAGTCCTTAGGCGGGCTATTAGCTCAAAAAGATGGACATTTCGCCCCATTGTAACTAGCCGATAGGAGTCTAGGACCGACCCCTGGATGGGCACGACATGGGCCACCTTTTTTTTATGCATTGAGCAATAAACCCAGTCCATCCCTATGTATCTGTTGCAACCAAAAAAAGAATGGAACAATCAGTACTGCATGAAACATCCACAAATGAAGCATAAATGCATACATATGATAGAAATTGAAAGTATTGTAATGAAATAGCATGATCAATCCTCGTACCTAGGTCCCCTAGCTACCAGTGTGGATCAGGGGGAGGGGAAATGATAGGTCTTGCACCGTCGACATCATGAGCTACTCCAGGTGCTGCTAGAGCTGTCGTTGGGATGATGGGCAATATTGGTGTTGCCGATGAGATCGGGAAGTCTGGTGGAGGAGAGGACATCCTCTGCCACCACCTCAGCCTCGACGACACTGTTTTGACCTCCTCGGCCTGCTCTTGCTAATGCCCCTCTTGTTGTTGTTGCTCCTGCTCTCCCTCACCGCATCGCCCCTCTGTCTCTACCCCGAAGTCTATGGTGGCACATCCTCCTGAAGGTCAGTATCCCCTTGGGGGAATCCGCCAGAAACACTGGTGTTGGATAGTGTGTTTCCCACCACACCAAAAAGTCCCTCGCCACCCTGACATTATCCACCACACCCATCTCCGGTAGATCACGATCGTCGGCCTCATTGTTCAAAGGGACGACGTCTACAATAGTGGGACGCAAGTGGTCCCTTGGTCGTGCAACACTCCAAACAACTCTTGTGTATGTGGGGACTATGGGGGAATGGTTTGAATCTAACCATGCTGCCACATAAACCGACTCCAATAATAAGGCATGATCACAAAATTGGTGCAACCCAAGATGAAATGGTCACGAGCTGTAGGTTCTCATCCACCCATTGGAACCATCAGTGGGGTCTCCATCTAATATGGTCTGATCTCAAAGTATCAAACTGCACTCTATAATCCTATACTCGGGGATAGTCAGTTGGCCTCATGCATGTAATGTGTGCAAAATCCCACACCTGCAGTAATGTGCATGTGGTGAGGCTCTAGTACTCATAGTGCACGTATCTCCTGAGCTCCTGATATAAATGCACAAGCATGTTGCACCCCCATGCAAACACTATCTTGCGCTCCATCTCAGGAATGGTACAAATGAGGCCCCCGTGTAGGTGAGAGCCTCACTCGTCTGTGGTGACTCGAACAACCACGGTGACTACCATGACTCGACGCAGCAGGGGTGTGGTAGTCCGAGCTTGATCGAACCAGCGAGTGTAGATGTGCCTGGTCCCATCCCCACCATCTGTACGACCAATGCAATAGCTAACGCCCTCCACTCGCTCTCATTCTGAATGCGTCTCTTCTAACTCCACCCGCTAACTGCGGATGGAAAGGTCAAGGATGCGGTACACATCCTCCATTATCATGATCATCTCTCTTATCGGTAATTGGAAGCTCAATGTGGTGGCATCCCACCTCTCTGTGAGGGCCACCAATATCCTATCATGATATAGCACCTCTGGCATAATGTATACTTGCCAGAGACCAACTGCAAGTGTGTGATCTTGTCATCAGAGAGGCTGTCCCTCTGCCCTCTAATCAGGTGAAGAATCCACCCACCAAGATGCTCTCTAATCTAAAAAAAATTAAAGGGATAGCTGCACGTTGTGCAAATGTCCCGATCTGACATTGGAGGCACCAGGATGATAGTGCATCCCGGAGACGGTAATGTGCCTCCTAGATGATAGCACACGTTGAGGACACGTGCACACATCTAGGAAACATGCGCTACTCCAGATCCTAAAACTAGCTCAAAAATCATTAAAAACACGTAAACAAGAGGTTTTGAGGCCTACCTAGTCCACCTCAAGACCCTCAACTATGTCCTGACATAACTGGTCCAATCTAGGCGCCTTGTACTCTCATTTGCTAGGCATTTTTGTTGAATTTTCTCTTACAAAATTCAAAAAAAACCCTCGCAATGAATAGTGAAAATGACCCTTTTAGAGGCCCACCTAGGTATATATAGGCCCCCCAAGGCCCATTTTTCCTCGAGTTTGTGGCTCCCTAGTTTCTCCTGATTTTACCCCACCTAGTTGGGGAAAAACTCAAGAGGGGGCATAAAGTCACTTCCTTAGCATATTTTTCTTCCAAATCATCAATTTTTTCTTGAGCATTGTTCTTGTCGTTGTAGTTTCTTTTAATTTTTGGGACTGACATAAATTTTAGTTTTGTAGAACGAAACTTTGCACAAATTTTCACGACAGATACTGTATTTGTTTGTCGAGTTTGATTGTTGGGGCATTTTCGACACTTACTTGCTTGGCCTCTGCGACCTCTACAGTATCCTTTTTGGCATGCAAATCCATAAATTTTTAAATTTTTGATATTGGTTCTCTTCTATTTTAGTGTGGCTGAGTTTTCCAAAATCTAGCCCACTAAAGTGGGGGAAAAATGTAATGTCGTAAAATTGTACCTAGGGGAAATTGCACATTTTAGCACTTTGCCTAGTATTTATTACGCCTAAATGCATTTGTAATAAGAGCCTCATGGGTTAGAATTTTGTGATTCCAACTCCACGAGATCCAATGATAAAGCGACAACAGTTTGTTGTCCCATTTCCTGAAAACTAGCGCTTTGGACGGCTGCACAGCGCGTGGACATCTGCGCGGTCCGCTAATGTCCTGGACATTTTTTGAGTTTGAAATGTGGAATCTCATAATCTTGACTCTTAACATGTGTCCATGTAGTCAAATTCTCAGGTGTAATGGCTCCTCCTTCCTTTTCATGCAACAAAACTCCCTTTTGCTCTCATTTTGGGTGGTTCTCTCTCATTCAATCGGTTCTCTTCTCAATCTCACTTCATTCTCAACATCTTTTACTCTTTGCAATAAAATTTCTATGAGCGAAGTTTTGTTGGATTAAGGTCCCTCCAACAGCCAAATCTCTCTAGCAAGCATTCAACGGTGCGTCTGTGTGTTCAAGAGGGGGTCAAGGACTGTTGGTAACACTCTCTTGCTCTTATCCATTTGCGAATAGATTAGATCTCTTTGTTCATCTGCTAATTGGTGGTGCGGGTTCTCCTCCTCAAGTGGGGATTGTTTTCACCACTTCCTTTTGTCTATTTTTTTACTCTCTCTTTCTATTTGGCTATCTGTAGAGGTGGGAACACCAAAACGGGGGTTTGACTGCGGTAAGCCCCAAAACAACCCCAACATTTTTCCCCGTTTGTCTTATGTGCAGGTTGCTAAAACGGAGCTCAGAGGAAGGATTCAAACGTTTGGCCATTTGTAAGTCTTCTTTTAGCTCTCCTTGTATTTTAGCTCATTTTCTATTTCTATTTAGTTATTTTATTAAATAGACCTCAAATTAGTGTTAGATAGTGAAGTTTTCAGTCATTTTTCCTGGGTTTTGAGTTCTCTGTTGTTGTGGATGCCAGTGCACGTTCTTCGAACTCCAGTGCACCGCGCTGGTGTCCTGATTTCATGTTGTAGTCCATTGGCTGAGAGCTCCTCCTTTTGAGGTAGAGATCTAGAAATCTTGCTCTCTCATATTCTGAAGTAGTCCTTCGAGATAATTAGTCTATGTTTAGTTTCTTTACAATTTCTTCATTTAGCTAGCATTGAGGTGGTTAAGGGCAGTTTGCTCCCTAGGATTCTCTTGAGAACGAAGAGACTCGTGAGCAACGAATCCCCCTTATCTCATAGTAGCATACATCAATGGTTGGTTACATGCATTTTAGTGAGTTGGAGCACTTACTATATGGACATTCTTTTATTCCTATTTTTGGAGGCGTCCTACCATTTTCATTTGATTAGAGACTATTGGTACTTGTTTCGTTTGTATCTTCGAGTTCCAGATGTTTGCCTTTGTTTTCCATATGATTTGAGTAGTGTCATTGGGGACACTCATGCAGATTATTGTCTGTCTCATGATCAATGTTCTTTAGACTTATTGGTACTTATATTTTCGACTTGCATCTTGCATGTTGAGTAGTATCGTTGGGGTCACTCATGTGGATTCATGTACCACCTATATCTTCGACTTCCAGATGCTTGCCTTTAGTTTTCCATCTGATTCGAGTAGTGTTGTTGGGGGAACTCATGCAGATTTTAGTCTCCTTGATCTTAACATTTGTATCTTCGATTTCTAGATGTTTTGCCTTTGTTTGCCATTTGATTCAAGTAGTGTCATTGAGGGCACTCATGCAGATCTTGTTATCTTGATCTTGATCATCATTTTTTATAGAGGAGGTTCTTCATTTCAACACCATATCAATCATCTTTGACAACAATCTACAGCTTCGTACTTCAGCAATGTTCTACATGTTCCTATTGTTTCTGGACATTGTTTCAGTTAAAAGCTTCTCAATCCTTCACATATTGATTTGGAGGCTTTTTCAGTCCTTCATTTGCCTCTCTCTTTTGGAGAGGAGTTTTCTCCCACTGTGGTTTTCTCCTTTTCTCCAGTTTTGAGAGATCTTTTGTTTGTACATGGGTACCTCACCGGGCCTTGTTTGTCGGGACACATCATGCATTATTTTTTAGGGTATTTAGCTACTCCTTAAGTTCATCTTAAGGGGGGTGTTAGAGTAATCATCCATTAGCTAATAATTAATTACTTTTTAATTAATTCTTAGTCTAATTTATTCTCATGCACTTAAGCTAAACTTAGGAGTGATTTTATGCTTTAAGGGTTTTGCTTCTATATAGCACTCAACCCTCATTGTAATTTTCACTTGAGCTTTCATATTTTTTGATATTCTCTTTATTTTGTAGCTTTTTCTTGTTGAGGAATATTGCACATATTGTTTGCAGATCTCTTGCCTGGAAGGTGTCTTTGTTCGTTGTTTGATCTTATGGCTCATGATTCTGTGGCTTTTCACAATTATAACATTTATCATGGGGGTCACATTAGTTCTAACTCCATGATTGCTTGATACATCATTATCTATTTTCTTGCCTTTTCGAATTTATCAATTCTATGCTTAGCAAAAATATAAATGTTCATAATCATGTTTTCATACCACTAGCACTATTTTTTAAATGTACTAATGAATAATATGCAGGTCTTAAGTTGTTACTCTACCATAACACAGGAATGAAGAGGCATCATATTTATGTAATACCTTAGATTTGTCTACCAATTTTAGTTAATACACATTTTACTTTCGCATGCATGACTTTTTCATTTCATATGCACAACAAAGTTGGGATAAAATGTCAAGGATAAAATTATATTCATTACTCTTTCACTCCATTTTACATCTACTTTTGGAATTTCATAAACATAATGTTGCAATTCTGAATTTAGCTTATTTTGCAAATACGTTGACCCTTGTAATGTCGGAAAATGTACTCCTTTACATTTTCACACTATGTTTGGGTCTCTTAATTAATTGAGCTTAATTAAGCCTCTAATTGCCTAAATTTTGCATTTACAAGCCTATTTAATTGCAATTTTTGAAAGGGGAGTTGTAATTTAATTAATGCATTTATCATTATTAACACCAAGAAATGAATAGGTCCCGATTATTTAGGTCAGCACCCATTCGCCCTTGGGCGAATGGGTTCCCATTAAGATCACAATTTCAAATTTTAAACATGTTTTTGGTGGCATCTTAAGGTCCTAAATTCAATATTCCCCTTAAGATCACAATTTCAAATTTTAAACATGTTTTTGGTGGCATCTTAAGGTCTTAAATTCAATATTTAAGTGTTGACTTGTAATGTTTAATTTTTGGGAAAATAGAAATTATTTATAAAAGCAAGGTCTTTTTATCAATTCAAACTAAAGAGATTTCAAGTGCAAGTTTCACAAGAGCTAAAATTATTGTCAAAGGTGTTCAAGAGCAGATTTCTCAAGCATTTGTTGCAACATTCAAGATATCAAGCATCATGCCAAAGTTATCGAGCATCATGCATGTTTTTGGAGCTAACATTGTGATGTAGGTTTCAAGCATTCAAGTCAAATTTCGAGCATCAAGATTAGATCATCAATCAAGCCATTCATGCAAGATCTAGACCTTGGAGAGCTCTATTAAGTTGCAGTCCTTCAAGGGTTTCAATCAAGGGTTTGGTGAGTTGCAACATAGAACTTGTTCATTCATCATTCCTTTCATTTTTGATTGTTTCAATTCAAGGTTTAATTACCAAAATGGAGTTTGACCAAGACAAACTCCATGGAAACTCACCTACAAAATTTATTTCTGAACTTCCGATTATGAAATCCAGAGAATTTGGGAGTGCAGACATAGGACCAGAGGACCCAAAAACTAATTTTAAAAAGCCCTACAAAGACCCATTCACCCATGGACGAATGAGTCCTAGAGGACACTTAACAACAACATTTTGATGGCATGTGCAAAAATACTAAACCATCTCAGATCTTTTTGAAAGTGGTTGGTTTTGTTAGATTAAGTTTTAATCTCATGATTCGAAGTTTTACTTTGTATTTTTGAGTTGATATACTAATTTTAGTCTTTCTCCCAAAAGTGTTGTTTTAGCAGATCTACCTCGTCCTAGATCATAAGGAAAACAACAATATCTTCTTCAAAGTTGACTCACTTAAGGGCTGAAAATCAACCTTGGCCTAAGGGATCTCTTCTTCCTAATGAAACAGAGGAAAATCGGTGCGTTATACCCCATTTTGTCATTTCTATTTATAGTAAAATTGGTGAACCCCCATTCCAAAACAATGAACCCATTTTTCTTCGTTTCATTTTGGTCAACCTGACCTTCTTGCACTGCAAACTTTTTCAATTTGGAGTCCATTCAAACCCTATATCTAAGATTTTCATTCCTTTGCATTGCATTGCATTGATTTTCATCTCATTTAAGGTTGTTAACTCACATTAGTTTGCATTGCATTTAGGGTTTTAGGTTTGCATTTTGTATGCTTTAAAATCTAACATATTCAAAAATTTGAATTAATTTTGCATAATGTTTGCATGTTAGTGTATGTTCAATCATTCATATTCAAAAATTGAGTCAAAATTGCATTTCAAAAAGTGTCATATTGTACATCATTTCTCATTCATTGCACTTGCATTTAAACATCAAATTCTGAAAAAATCAATCATTGAAAGTATAGTTTATAACCTGAAATAGGAAATCCTAGATCTAAACTTCAATCTCAAATTTAAATTTTTGTAACCCCTTTTCTAGGACCCATTCGCCCCAGGGTGAATCTGTCCTTGTACAGGTCCAGTTTCAGACTTTTGGGCATTGATTTGTCTCTATTTGCATTCCTTTGATCTACTGTTAAATCTAGGTTTTAAATTCAGAAATCAGAAAAATCAATCATTGTTTGGATTAGCTTTAATTTTTCTATTTGAGTGCATCATTTCAAAATTAAAAATGGAATTAAAAGATCATTTTTAGGTTTTTGCATAGTATAATTAGAAAATTATCTTGTTTAAAATTTGGAAATTGCTATTTATTTTATATACTTGCATTGCACTTCATATTTTAGGGTGTTTGATTCCATTTATCTAGTGTTTATTCTCCATTTTGGTTCCACCTAGGTTTTGTGAAACTTGTATGAGCTTCACAACCTGGTGTCCTATTACCAATACTATAGCGAGACGTAGTTCAAGACTCATGCCATCCCACACTCCTACATTCACCATGGATCTTGAGTTTTTCAACTCTTTCACCCATAATGTTGATACTAGTCAACACACTATGGACCATAGCTTTGATACCTCATTTCCCATGACCACACTACCTACAACCAATGTGACTAATGTTGACACAATGGTTCCTAATGTCTCTCAAGAAGAACTAAGACAAATGGATGAAGAATTAGAGAAATTACAAAATTTTGTGAGTTTTGAATACATTGTTGGTACTGCAATTCCTATCATAGATAACATGTAGAGAATGATTGATAATGAACAAGGAATAAAAATCGTGCATAGCCTATCTCATATCATTAATAAACATGTTCCTATTGTAGCTAGTTGTGCTCAAACTTTTAAGTACACTAAAAGTCAAGGTGGAAATATAATTCCTCCTTCCACAACTATGACCTCTATAATGACACACTAATCCAATCGTTACAACAACTAAACAACCTACTAGCAATGTCAATACCACCTTAGGTATTTCCAGTGGGAATCCCTTTAGCTTTGTGCATTCAAATCTCATATCTACTAATCCATCTCCCCTCACAAACTTACAATTCACTTTTCCTTCGAATACATACACACCTCCACCTTATTGACCTTCATCTCACAACACAAACAATGATCACGTCCTTAACCAACTCTTGCAAAGTGTTTCATCCCTCCAACAACAATTTGCTACATTGAATCAAAATCAAAATGGCCAAACTTAACAATATGTCAAAAGAAACCCTTTATCCTTGGAGATATTAAGATCACAAATGCCACAAGGCATAAAGATTCCTAAATTTGAGAAATATGGCAGAAAAGGAGATCCTAGCAACTATGTTTCGGCATATACAACCTTATGTAGTGACTTCATTTTTTAGGATAAACTCTTGGCTAAAATTTTCCCTAGATCCTTGAAAGACACTACCTTGGAGTGGCTTTGTTTATCGAATAACTCAATTAGTTCGTTCAATGAACTTGTTGATGCCTTTCTTAACCATTTCTAGGTGCACATGGGTCCCAAGATGACCTTAGCTAATTTAATGCATTGTAAACAAAACAAAGATGAAAAGTTCATTGATTTCATAGCACGATACCAATTACTTTACTCACAAATAAACACTAAGATTCCCAATACCGACCTTCAAAGAATGTTTATATCCAACTTGCATAACAATATTCAAAGAATGTTTATAGCCAACCTACAAAACAATATTCAAGCTAAACTTGAGATGTTGAAGTTTCCCTCCTTTACACACTTGTGCACGACCCTTCGTGACTATTAGAATTTGGTTAGTTATTGTGAAGCAAAAACTCCTTTTAACAATTCTGAAAAATCCAAAGTTGTGCCCCACAACAATTTCCAACCTTTCAAGAAACAAAACAAAGGTTTTTTACAAATAAACACACCTCAAACAAATCAACATGTTAATTCCCAAGTTGCTGCTATAAAAATGACAAATCTATATCCATTACGGAAAGGAATATACAATTTACCCCTTTACCCGATACCCTTCACTCCATGTTGCAAATTTTGAGTAAGAACTTAGTTACCTTACCTCCTGTTAGAGCCATCAACACAACAAAGCCCTTACCTCCAAACTTTAACTCAAATGCATTTTGCTATTATCACCGACAAAATGGTCATGATACAAAACAATGTAAGCGTCTTAAACATGTTGTGCAAGACCTCGTCAATTCTAATCACAACCAGACTGGTGGTGTTAATGATCAAGGAAATAAGTCCATTGCACCACCCAACAAAAATTTACAAATCTTTACCAACCCCATGCCAAATCATAATATCTCCTTTGTGAAAGCTACTGATGCCAAGAATGACGTGATGAATGTTGAAAAACTTGAAGATGAGAATAGTGATGATATAAATGAAAATGAGGTAGACTTAGAATGTATGGTCGACTTAATTGATGTTCAACCTCGTAAGGGCCAAACCAAAATGCCCCTTGACATTGATTTCTCACAAAATGACATAATTAGACGTGCACTCGATGGTCCTCTTTACATCATTGGAAGAATCAATGACAAGCCTACTAATGGGATATTAATTGATCTCGTGTGTGTAGAGAATGTGATCACCGAGGAATTCTTATTTTTGCATGAGCTTTATCAAGATTCTTATGAACAACTGAAAGCATGGATCAAAACACATAATGGTTTTTCTTTCCCTACGATAGGTTTGATAACTCTTCCTTTACAATTTGGATCAAAGAAATTGAATGTCTCATTCTCCATCATCCCATCGTTAGACCAATTCCGTGTGAAGCTTGGTTACCCATGGTTATGCTCTATGGATGTCATCCCATCGGTAATGCATAAATGCTTAAAGTTCCCATTTCACAATGAGATATTTACTGTGCACCATAGTGGCTTTAATCTTGTGGCTTCCCATGGGAATTTCTCATTGGATTTCTTTTGGCCTGAACCTATAGAACCTATTAGACCTTGTGAGGACTTCTTTTTCAAATCTTATCAAAAGTTTAAGACAAAGCGCATAGAAGAATTATTCCTTAGCAACATGCTTCAACCTATGATTGAACCTCTTATCATTAATGAAACCATGATTGAACCAAAAGATCTTCCAAGTAACCAAGACCAACCCATGACAAATCCTTCCCCTATTTCCTACAAACAACCAAGAGATAACCAAATGAGTCCTATTGTGCCTCCTAAGATCAAACATGTTTATAAAGTTAAAGAGAAAGTGGTTGAACAACGTCCCATGGTTCCTTCCATTCCTCCCTTGTAGGAAGAAAAGAAACCTATAATTGATAAATTGATCACTCCTACATAATCACAACTTGAAAACCATACAAAGAGAAACAAAAATTCTAAAGAGCGTAGGTGTAGACGTCATGCTATTTCTCGTAGACTAGAAGAAGGGAATAAAACATAAAATCAAGATCAAACACAAATTGAAACAAAGCATGATGATACTCCACCGTCGCCATAACAACAAAAACAATAAGAAACTTCAATGGACATTGTCATTATGCCTCCTATTGTGATTAACTTGGATGATGATAATGAAATTGTTAAAATTAATGAGGAAGTGCATAATGAGCCAAATTTATTGTTTTCATTTTCCATGATCTTAGATGATAACAACTATGATGGTCCTCCTATAAAGAGTGACTCACCATGTGTTGAACCTAGTGATGCTCCTAGTACAACACTACTTGTTGTCCCTTTGGCTAGTTGTCCACCTTCTACATATGATGAACAAGATTGGAATGCAAATGACCTGCTATAGGTTGACTCGCATGTTTCGTACTAGTGTTCTCTTCACGTTCTTTGTGATTGCATGTGCATAATGTGATCCATACTGTGTTGCTTGGCGTGTCTTTATTTGTTTGTGAGCCTACTTTGGATGACCCTTGTCACTCCGTTGGTGCAAGGATACAAAGGAAGTGAATCCATTGTGACATTCTTTTATTTGTATCTCAATTCTTCTATATGTTGTAACATTTATCTTTTGTCTTGTGTTTTCCTTTTGGGAATGATGCAAGGCATCAAGACATTAAGGTCTCTTCCATGTTGACCCAAAAGTGTCGCTTTGTTTTTCTCTCTTTATGTGTCATTCTTCCTGTAGATAGGAATTAAAAATAAAATAGGTTTAAATGCATTGAAGACAATAAACAAATTAAATCCTATCAAACACAATAGAGTACGAGACAATATGAAAATCAAAATAAGAAGCAAAACGCAAACCGATCTCCACGCTAATCTCGATTTATCTCCATTGCTCTTCTCCACCTGCACAAGGATGCAAGATTTCGAAGGTTGATAATAGAGGAATGTTGGTTGGTCAATTTTGCAGCATAACGATGTGATGAAGATGATAGATGGCGATTGAAGAATTATTTTGACAGAGTGAAGATGCTAGAAGAAGATTCGATCCAAATGGCTTGTGAAATGTTTGATTTATAGAGTTTTTGAAAGGATTTGATTGGCTGATTCGATTAACGGCACAGATTAAGCTTGTTCGAATGGACGGTGGAAGATTTTCGAAAGTGGAAGAGAAGATGGAAGGTTTCCTTTTTCCGTCAATTTCTGTCATTGAGTTTCGAAGGGAAACTTCCATTTCGAAGCGGGAGTCAAGAATTTGGAAGGGTGAGTTGAGAGTGAGTTAAAATTAAATAAATTAAATTTATTTAATTTGGAAGTGGAGACGAAAATGGAAACTCTCATAATTAAATCAATTAATTTAACTATGTTTTAGAAATGAAATTAGAGTGGAAAATATTAAATAAAATATTTAATATTTAATTTAATTATGGGGTGAAGGGAATATTCCATTATTCGAATATTCAAAATATTCAAACTTTGGAATGATATGATAATTAAACTAAATAATCGTATTTATTTAATTTAATTAAGAAGAATGTTGGAAATGTCAATAATTAAATAAAATTATTTACTTAATTAAGGTAGAAGAATTTAGAAAATGAACAATATAAATAAATAATTAAATTTATTTATATGTAGATGACTTTAGGGGAATTAATTAAATAATTCATATTTAATTAATTTAACAAGCTTAATCATGACCATTTTTAGACGTATACATTTTGTCCCTCTTTGAAGTGATGTTCAAGATGATGAGATTTGTGTCGAGTAACATCATTTCAAAGAAGTTAAGGTATGGATAGAGGAGAATGGATAATGATAGAAAGATAGGATGATGGAATGATGATGCCCCCTCGAGAGGATAGGCGGGTTGAACAAACATGGGTAGGCTCTCGAAATGAAATAATAAAGAGAGGGATAAGATGAATGATGCAAGATAGAAAGAGGATGAAGGAGATGAATGATACGTTATGCTGCAATGAAGGTGAGCAACCATGATGTTTGATATAGCACTAGACGTTCTACACCAAGATATAAGGACCAAGGTGACGATGTGTCTCGTGCCCCAACGTAATACAACCTTGTCTAGACGTATGAGGAAGGAGACTTAGAGCATTAAAGTCCTAATGCACAAAAGGTATGATATGACCTTAGATGCAAAGGATAGTGCAAAAAGCTACTCCAACATACACAAGATATGAATATTAGCTAGAATGATATGGATTTGAAACAAATGCAAGATAAAATGATAACACACACAAGCAAGCAAGCATGCACAAATGATACCAAAAACAAACAAGGTAGTGCCCTTGTCAAGTTGTAAACCGTTGATTGATTGATTGATTGATGATGATGATGATAGTGTTGTCATTGTTGGGAAGCGATATATCCCTAGAGCAACACAAGGATGATGATAATTGATTAATTGACTTTGATTTGGTTTACGAGAAGATTAGGATCAAGACCAAAGGATGTGATTGGATAATTTGACAAGATTAATTGACATGATTGGTATGGATTAAGGATTGAATTGCATTTGGATTATTTGCTTGGATTGATTTGATTGATTTGATTGGATGAAATGGTTTTGATGAAGATGATTGATTTGGTTGAATGGTTGAATGATTGGATTGAGGTGATGGATTAAGTAGATGAAATTGGAAGAATTAATTGGATGGATTGATTTTATTGCTTGGATTTTGTTGGATATTTGTTTTTATTTTTTTGACATTTTGATTTTTTTGGATTTTTAAAATTTTTTTGATTTTTTATTTTTTTGCTTTTTTTTTTTTTTTTTGGATTTTTGAAATGTTTATTTTTGTTTTTTTTTTGGATTTTTGAAATGTTTTGATTTTTTTTGGATTTTGAAATATTTTGATTTTTTTTTGGATTTTTGAAATGTTTTGATTTTTTTGGATTTTTTTGAAATTTTATTTTTGAAATGTTTTGATTTTTTTTGGATTTTTGAAATATTTTGATGTGTCAAAGGATGAAAATTTGAGTAGCCTTTGTGCTAGATACCAATGACAAGGGGAAAACCAAGTCTAGGTGCAAGGAGATAGATGGGATAAGGGATAAAAGGCTCATAATATATGGATGGATGGAAAGGATAGGTCATAGTGAATGGAATGGATGTATGCATCATAAGAGAGCAAGGATGTGATTTTCAAAGACTATGTCGCATAGGAATAATATGCCCCATTCTAAGTAAAAGATTTAGGATTTTCTTAGATAAAATGTATGACAACAGGATAATGACATGATTGGTTTAGAAGGATGAGGTATGTCAAGAGATACCCAAAACATGTTTCAACATTTTTCCCCTATGTCTTCATCAAGATCAAAAGAAGACGAGTGGATGAATGGACTCATCATGATAGGTATGTATGATGGTTAAAGGTGGTAGGTAGGATGGAAATGATAAGACATGAAAAGGATAGGTTGGATAGATAAGACATTGTGCCCCCAAGTGTAGGTGACATAGAAGATAAACCTACACATGACGCCCATTTGCTAGGTTTTCATCATGGTACTTATCCAGGGCGCCTGTTTACCAGGTTTTCACCGTTGGATGAAGGGATTTCTCTTTACTTTTTTTTTTTTGCTCTGATTTACTTTCACCGGGTAACCATTTTTTCTGACTTTTTCTTTTTTTGATTTCTTTAGACTTTTTTCATTTTTTGATTTCTTCAGACTTTGTTTTTAGATTTTTTCAAGACTTTTTGACTTTTTCGTTGTTTTTGGATTTTTTCAGGACTTTTTCTAATTTTTAGGATTTTTTCAAGACTTTTTCTGATTTTTAGGATTTTTTCAAGATTTTTTCTGATGATGAAAACTGTTTTAGACAGTACTTTTTTAGGTGCATGTTGTTGATAGGTTCATCAAACAAGTCCCCTTCTGGCATTGATAGCTTGTAGGCTTTTGAACCATAGACTGCGATAACCACATAAGGACCTAGCCAATTTGGTTCAAACTTTCTTTTCTTCTCTCTGTCTTGCTGATTGCGTGGGTTCTCTTTCAGAACAAGATCACCCACCTGAAAGGTATGTGGCTTTACTTTGTGGTTATAGCTACGAGACATCATTTGTTGATATGCTTTCAAATGATCAGTTGCTCTTTGTCTCTTTTCATCTAGGAGTTCCAATTCTTGGAGTCGGGAGACTCTGTATTCATCATCTATTGTAAGGCCTTTTAATGATACTCTGAGTGAGGGAATCTCAACTTCTAAAGGTAGTATGGCCTCTGCTCCATAGACAAGGGAAAACGGTGTTGCTCCTGTTGGCGTGCGAACATTGGTTTTGTAGGCCCACAAGGCGGGATTGAGTTGAACGTGCCAATCCTTCCCTAAATCATTCATAGTCTTTTTCAAGATTTTCAATATTGTTTTATTTGAGGCCTCTGCTTGGCCATTCCCTTGTGGATAGTAAGGTGTTGAATATCTATGTTGTATGTGAAATCTCTCACAAAGTTCATCAACATCCTGATTTTTGAATGGACGTCCATTATCTGTAATAATGGAGTTGGGAATGCCATACCGACAAATAATATAATTGAGTATGAATGATGATATTTGTTTGCCGGTGACTTTAGTAAGAGGGACTGCCTCAATCCACTTGGTAAAAATACTTTGTTGCTGTGATGATGAATTTATGTCCATTTGATGAAGAAGGATGAATCTTGCCCACTAGATCTAACCCCCATTGAGAAAATGGCCAAGTTGGCGTGAATGGTTGAAGTTCTTGTGCAGGAGCATGAATGAGATTCCCATGAATCTGACATTTTGAACATGTTTTCACAAAAGTGAATGATTCCCTCTCCATTGTAGGCCAGTAGTAACCCATTCTAATCAATTTTTTGGATAAGGTCAGTCCACTCGAATGAGTACCACAGATGCCACCATGAACTTCTTGTAAAGCTTTGTTAGATTCCTCACGTTCAAGACATCGGAGTAAAGTACCATCAAGACCATGGCGATATAGGGTGTTAGCGATAAGAGTGTAGCAAGCGGATTGGCGGATAAAATTGCATTTTTTGTTACGGGATAAATCAGGTGGTAAGATATCGTCTTTGAGATAGGCATAAATTTTTTTGTACCAAAGCGAATCGGATCCTACCAAATGATAAATGATATGGCTTTCAGGTGTATCATATGCAGGTGTAGATGATTGTTCCACCAGAAATTCATAACGATTTTGAGTTTTTGGGAGCTATAACAATGATGCGATCGTAGCCATGGTGTCAGCTACTTTATTATCAAGCCTTGGAATTTGTGTGAATTTGATGTCCACAAAGTATTTATTGAAGTCATCAACCATCTTTTTATATGGTAATAGTTTCTCATCTTTGGTTTGATAGTCATTATTGATCTGACAAATGACCAACTGTGAGCCACCATACACATGTAATTCTGTAATTCTCCATTCCAGTGCTATTTTGAGTCCGGTGATTAATGCTTCATATTCGGCTATGTTGTTGGTGCATGGAAACATTAGCCGATATGATCTAGGAATGGTGTGTCCTTGAGGGGTGACGAAAAGTATGCTTGCCCCCGATCCATGTTGAGTGAAAGAACCATCAAAATATAAAGACCATGGTTGTTTAGATTCTGCAGTAAAGACATCAGCATCTAGAAATTCAATGTGCAGGGGATGATCTGCTTGTAGTGGTGCTTCAGCTAATTGATCAGCGATAATTTGTCCTTTGATTGCCTTGCAATCAACATAATGGATATCAAACTCACTCAGAATCATTACCCATTTGGCTAACCTTCTTGTCAATGATGCTTTGCTCAACAAATACTTGAGAGGATCAATCTTTGAAACCAGATTGATTGTATGGGTTAGCATGTAATGCCAAAATTTATGTGTAGTTGAGTTATTTGGGGAGTGATGACGGTTCTAAGCTCGATTATATCATTGCAACAACGACAAATGTTGTCCCCAGATCCATGGATCCCTTATGTGTTATCTTAGGATTGCATATAGGGGGAAAAATCTCCTTTATATGATGTAGCTCTATCTCATAAACATATGTTTTACATAGGGATTTATGAATAAATCTCTCATGTATTGACATTTTTTGTGTATGTTCTATTTTAAAGTAATTGCTCACAACATGGTTTTTAGCAATTTCTTTAAAGTGGGGGCATACACGTCCCCACTCATTGTTTTCTTCAAAGTGTAGTCTTCTTACTTCATGTAATGTGTCTTCTTGATGGTGTCATTGGGTTTGATGTCCTTCAAGATTGCGACATTTCTGAGCATGTGACATTCCTCTTAGTGGTGATGCTACAGATTGCATTCCCTAATTTGTGAATCTTTTATCCTTGACTAGTCCTCTCTTGGAGACATTAGGCACGATGTTCCCTAAGAGGAGACCTTTCATGAACTAAGAAAAACCCCTTTGAATATCCTATTGCATGTATCAAGGCCACCAAGCATAACACAACTTGCTTGCCAATGGAGCCTTTTGCTAGGCTTGTGACCATTTTTGTGTGGTGCCTTATCAAATTTTTCAGGAGGTATAACTTTGGTATGGTTAGTACAATGGGAGCCTAGACAAAGGCACGAATTCCCATTAGCCACTTTTTGGGGGCTCACCTAGTGGACATCGAATATTTCACTAGCCTGTGTGAGCGAATTTGGTTTGCATAGTGGACAACAGGTTTCCACTTGAAATGTTTTTTGGAAAAACAACTAAGGCTTGATCCATATCCCGATGGAAAAATATTTTAGGTTTGATCCACCCATCTTTCTTCTCTAATTTTGACTTTGTATGATTATGTATCTTGTCTTGTTGCTACATATTTAACATAGGCATGTGTCTCTTTGTGCCTTTGTTGGTTTGTCAGGAGATCTTAGATCTTGGGGGCTTGATCATCCTCCTTGACCTTTGTTGTCTTATATTTCCAACAGTTGTACAATTAGACCTCTCTTGACGCTTGTTTGACTACTTTAGTGTGAATTTGAGCTAGGGCTCATCCTCTCACTAAAATGGGGGCTAAATTTAGTGTTGAAAAATGCAGTCCTTTACATTTTCACACTATGTTTGGGTCCCTTAATTAATTGAGCTTAATTAAGCCTCTAATTGCCTAAATTTTGCATTTACAAGTCTATTTAATTGCAATTTATGAAAGGGGAGTTGTGATTTAATTAATGCATTTATCATTATTAACACCAAGAAATGAATAGGTCCTGACTATTTAGGTCAGGACCCATTCCCCCTTGGGTGAATGGGTCCCCTTAAGATCACAATTTCAAATTTTAAACATGTTTTTGGTGGCATCTTAAGGTCCCAAATTCAAAATTTAAGTGTCAGATTGTAATGTTTAATTTTTGGAAAATTAGAAAATTATCTATAAAAGCAAGGTCTTTTTATCAATTCAAACTAGAGAGATTTCAAGTGCAAGTTTCACAAGAGCTAAAATTATTGTCAAAGGTGTTCAAGAGAATATTTCTCAAGCATTTGTGGCAACATTCAAGATCTCAAGCATCATGTCAAAATTATCAAGCATCATGCATGTTTTTGGAGCTAACATTGTGATGTAAGTTTCAAGCATTCAAGTCAAATTTCAATCATCAAGATTACATCATCAATCAGGCCATTCATGCAAGATCTAAACCTTCGAGAGCTCTATTAAGTTGCAATCCTTAAAGGATTTCAATCAAGGGTTTGGTGAGTTGCAACATAGAACTTGTTCATTCATCATTTCTTTCATGTTTCACTGTTTAAATTCAAGGTTTAATTACCAAAATGGGGTTTGACCAAGGCAAACCCCCATTCACAAAAAAAAAACAATTTTTTCCTCTTATGTTTGAGTTGCAGATCTTAGGTTGAAGAAGGATTGAAGATCTCTTAAGGTGCAAAATTGGAAAAGTTGTCAAAGTTGTCATCAAGCCATAAAAGGTCACCTACAAAATTTATCTCTGAACTTTCGACTATGAAATCCAGAGAATTCAGGAGTGCAGACATAGGACCAGAGGACCCAAAAACTAATTTCAGAAAGCGCTACAAAGACCCATTCACCCTTGGGCAAATGAGTCTCAAAGGACACTTAACAACAACATTTTGATGACAGGGGCAAAAATACTAAACCATCTTAGATCTTTTTGAAAGTGGTTGATTATGATCGATTAAGGTTTAATCTCATGATTCCAAGTGTTACTTTGCATTTTTGAGTTGATTTACTATTTTTAGTCTTTCTCCCAAAAGTGTTGTTTCAACAGATCTACCCCGTCCTAGATCATAAGGAAAACAACAAGATCTCCTTCAAGGTTGACTCACCTAAGGGCTAAAAGTCAACCTTGGCCTAAGGGATCTCTTTTTCCTAATGAAATAGAGGAAAATAGGTGCATTATACCCCATTTTTCCATTTCTATTTATAGTAAAATTGGTGAACCCCCATTCCAAAACAATGGACCCATTTTTCTTCGTTTCAACCCTAAACCTATACCCATCACTTTGAACATCATTGTATTCCATAGAACAAGACCAAATTAAATCCCTAGTGTAGACTATGGAATAATTCATATTGTAATCATATCATGTCATTTCAAATTCAAAATTTCCACTATTATGGCCAATATTTTCTAAAATTAAGCAGTATCCATCAACTTGCATGCCAAAACACTTTGAATTGTATCTAGAATCATGCATTTAAGGAGAATCCTAGGTCATTGTTTGTATTAAATAAGATTATTGGAGTCTAATGGCATATTAGAGTATCATAGGGCTTGCATCAACAAACACCCTAACATATCATCTTAGGCACTTACATACTTGTGTGGCATGCATCAATCTTTGTCTATCAATAAAGGTGGCTAACTATCAACAAGGAGTTTTTAAGTCCTCTTTGAACATGGTAATTCTCTAAGGCACTTTTCACCACCACATCTTAAACATGGGCATATTCACAAGTGAACAGATATAAAAGAGTAGAGCAAAGGATAGATCCAAACAATAATAATGTCACAAGACTGATATCACAACCTCATCCTTAAGCAAGATATAAATAGGTCTCTTGCAATTGGAAGTTTGACATCAAAATCCAAATCCTACTTGTCAAGCATAATATGCAATATATTATCTATATGTAATGTTAAAAATTAGATACTTGTGTCCTTTACCCTTAAGTTGTGGGCCCACTTTAATTACATTGTCCTAAATAAAACAAGTAATCTACAAGGGACATATTCTTGCACAAATTTTACTCATTCATCATATATATCGATGTCACGATCTCATGATCTTCTCATTCATCACCTTACCTTATACCCAAAATCAAATTTACATCTAATCGATCCTTTTAGTAATCATTATAAATCATTGTTTTGAAATAATACAATGTTAGATAAACCTAATCATTGTTAACAAAAAATGACATCAAACATCATAATGTTGGTTATTACCTCTAATGTGATAGACAAAAGTAGCCCGCAGTTCCAGATGGAATAATTCATATTGTAATCATATCATGTCATTTCAAATTCCAAAATTTCCACTATTATGGCCAATATTTTCTAAAATTAAGCAGTATCCATCAACTTGCATGCCAAAACACTTTGAATTGGGTATCTAGAATCATGCATTTAAGGAGAATCCTAGGTCATTGTTTGTATTAAATAAGATTATTGGAGTCTAATGGCATATTAGAGTATCATAGGGCTTGCATCAACAAACACCCTAACATATCATCTTAGGCACTTACATACTTGTGTGGCATGCATCAATCTTTGTCTATCAATAAAGGTGGCTAACCCATCAACAAGGAGTTTTTAAGTCCTCACTTTGAACATGGTAATTCTCTTAAGGCACTTTTCACCACCACATCTTAAACATGGGCATATTCACAAGTGAACAGATATAAAAGAGTAGAGCAAAGGATAGATCCAAACAATAATAATGTCACAAGACTGACCTATCACAACCTCATCCTTAAGCAAGATATAAATAGGTCTCTTGCAATCAAAACAATGGAAGTTTGACATCAAAATCCAAATCCTACTTGTCAAGCATAATATGCAATATATTATCTATATGTAATGTTAAAAATTAGATACTTGTGTCCTTTACCCTTAAGTTGTGGGCCCACTTTAATTACATTGTCCTAAATAAAACAAGTAATCTACAAGGGACATATTCTTGCACAAATTTTACTCATAACATCATCATATATATCGATGTCACGATCTCATGATCTTCTCATTCATCACCTTAAATTAAATCTATTGATGTGATCTTAATATAATTGATTATTATCCTGAATTTCAACCTTTTAAAATTAAAATGTCAAATTTACATCTAATCGATCCTTTTAGTAATCATTATAAATCAATATATTAACATACTTATTTTGAAATAATACAATGTTAGATAAACCTAATCATTGTTAAAAAGAATATATTAAAAAATGACATCAACGTCACATCATCCTTGCTGTTTGCTTCTTATCCTTCATGTTGGTTATTACCTCGAAACAATAATGAGAGATATATAAGTACAAAAGTAGCCCGCAGTTTTGTTTATGATAAGATGGTATTTTGTTTGTTACCCCGGATAGGACATGCACTAGATTTTAAAGGCTGCCTTTTCGCTTAGCATCGGACACTATTTGCTATTTATAAACTTTATGCTAGTTTTTAAACAAATTGCATTCCGAATCAAAACTGATTAAGATGTATATTATGATTTCATTAGTATTTCTTTTCTTTCTTTTCTATTTTTTATTTAATTTTTGATATAAAATTTTATATCGCTTTCTATATTATTTTGATAATACATAAATTTAATATCATAAAAGATAAATTTAATATTATGATTATTTTATTAAAAAATGTGAGAAAAGAGATAAGTGTTTAATATTTATATTTTTAAATTTTGATTTTTTTTATCAATTAAAAATATAGTATTTCTACACTTCATTAAAATTAATTAGAGAGTTTTTGAAAGATAGAAAATTTACACGCATTTTTTATTAGAAGAATTTTAATTAATTTTTGTCATTTTTATAAAATATTAATAAAAATAAATTTAATGTTTGATTATCTTAATTATATTAAATAATTGTAAAATAAATAATAAAATATTTATGAGTATTAATAATATTAGTCAACAAATCAATTATTTGTTAGAAAGGCTTCATAAGCTTATGCTTGTTACTTATGGATTAGGACTTTGTGTAGGAATAAACCAAGTGAGGAAGGAGTTGATGCTTTAGGGAGAGGAAGAATCACCGCCATA
The DNA here is from genome assembly GCA_007258455.2 of Sequoia sempervirens. Classification (NCBI taxonomy): domain Eukaryota; kingdom Viridiplantae; phylum Streptophyta; class Pinopsida; order Cupressales; family Cupressaceae; genus Sequoia; species Sequoia sempervirens. The sequence goes on along the minus strand of VDFB02353493.1, from coordinate 385,338,322 downwards.
GTTGAGCTTATTTCTTCCTTCGTGCTTCTTCTTTGTGCTTTTGGTTATTGTATGTTGTATTGGCTCTATTTATGTTCCCATGAGTTTATGTTTGGGTCTTAAGTTTGGTTTTGGTAATTTAATCTTTGTTTTTGAACTTTGTGTTTGTTCCCATCTCTTGCAAATTATTTTTTAGGGTTTTATTAAGTTTTTTACCATTGCTGAGCTTGTCAAGGGTGTTATCTAAGCATTTGCCCCATGAGAGGTGCTTGGTACTCACCTAGTGTTGCTTCAAACCATGTCAAATCAACAAGATGGTTTTGGCAATGGTGTGGTTAGGGTTAAGATTGAAGGTTGTGATGGAAGATCTTACAAAGTAACTTTGGGAATGGAAGAGTCACCACCAGTTCTAGAAGGTTTATCTTTTTTGGAAATGGATGAGAGCAACAATGAAGCATCAAACAAGGTAATACTCATGTTAAGACCTTGAAATGATGCCCTAATGAGGAAATGTTGAAAGTAGTGGAGATGAGGAATTTTGGTTGAAAAACTTGGGTAGTTTCTTTGTTTAAGAAAAAATGGCTTGTCATCTAGGAAGTTCTTTAATAACTAGCTCTTAGTTATTTGGGGAAAAATGTTGGGTTTATATATTAGCATGTGTCATATAATTAAGATAGGTTTTTTCTTCATTTGTTTAAAATATACAAACATGGAAAAAAGAGTAGCGGGGAAGAAATTTTGGAATGTAAGAAAATCTATATTTAGTTATTTGCCCTAATATTTAGTTGTCCAACCTAAAGAAGTGGTATTTTACTCCCCTCCTCAATGGATTCAAATTTGTAATTTCCCCCCTAATGCATTTTGTTGGTTTTCAAGGTTGCTTAAACCTTTAGGGGAACTCCTCAAAGTTAAAGATGCCAAAGTTTCCCTACCTCATTTGAATGCAAGGGTGCTTATTTGTTTAAACTTGGAAAGGGAACTATTGGATAATATTCTCTTTCCATTGTATAATAGAAATTTGTCTTGTAAAATTGTTAATTTGGGAGACCTATTTCATTTTTTTTTGTAAAAAGATGGGTATATGAAATCTAACTACATAAAATGGAGGAATAATAAATATTTGCATAAATTAGAACTCCCTTCTAGCATTGGCTTATTTAATAAAGATTGGCTTAGTGTTAAAGGTAATAATAATTTATTTAAACTAGAAAATGTGAAATATGAAGTTATTGGGGTAGTAGTTCCCTTTGAGGCCTTACTTAATAGAATCATAAGAAATGTTGTTGTCGAGAATTAAAAAATGTAAATTGATAATTGTCTTAAGATGAAGGTTAATCCTATATTTTATTTGAATGATTTGAATCTTTTGACCAATAGTAAGTTTGACAATGTTTCCAAAAGGGGTTCTAGTAGAAGAGTTACACCCAATATAATTATGAGGAGGTAAATATGTTTGAGTGTGAAAATAGAGAACCCTTGGCTTCGACTTGTATAAAGAAGAGTACTAGACAAGAAGTAAAGTTTTGTCCTAGCTTTGAAAATCCTTGTAGGAGTAAAGGAGGTTATAATTGATGACTTATCCCTATTCTCTATAATTTTCATATAGATTGTTAGCTAAAACATTAGAGATCTGGAAGTTTATGAAAGGATATCTATGCTAGAACATTTTATAAAACTAGGTCTAATTTGGATGTCTTTTTTTGAAGTTAAATATATAAGTCATGCTATAGATAATGATTTTAAGTTTATTTTCCCTGGGTCTATTTGCATTGCTTCTTATTATAGTAAAGGGAAATCGGGTAATGATATTTTGTTAAATATTGAATTTGATGGTTATATTTTTATAAAGGTTTCCCCCCCTCTACTAGAAATATTTGGTTTAAATTGAATGTTATGGATAATTTGTTTGGACTATGTGTAGCTTATGCTCCTAATGACCAAATAAATATCTAATTTATGGTTATAGATGTGCTCTAACCTAACTAGGATCATTTGAGTTATTTGTAGAAATTTTAATATGATTGAAGGTAGATATGATAAATTGGGAGAACTAAAGTTTGCATGGAAGGGAAATTAATTATTCTTTTGGTTCAATATGAAGAGTAAGTTGAATTTGTTTGATCCTATGAGTGGAAATTAAAAAGATAGCTTCAAATTTTTAGTAGTATCAGTCAAATATGTAGAAGGGAAGTATGAAATTCTTTTATGAACTTGACATATAATTTCACTTTGATGAAAACTTCTTCAATTTATCTTCCACGAATGACAATAGTTTGGTGAATATTTGCATTATCCACTTTTTGGTCATAATTGTTTGTTATGTTATATTGACTTTAATTCTTCATTTGCACAGAATAAACATTCTTTCTAAGGTATTTTTAAATTAAATGTTTCTTGGTTAAAAGATAATTCTTGTACTAGAGGTGTTCAAATTTTATGGAATATTTATCAAGCTAATAGTGTAGATTTTTCTTATGCTTCTAAGTGGACTAGTATTGTTGAAGTTATTCAAAAAAAAAGATATAATGGTAAATTGAAAGCTAACAAAAGGAAGGAATGCTTTAGATTTATTTAAGAAAGATTAAATGATTTTTAGGTAAGGTTACAAAATGATCTTGGTAATGTGATGCAAGAGAGTTCCTCCAACTCTCAACACACTCAACATACATGAATTTTTTTGAAATTTAATTAAAATAATATCAATTCAACAACACATATGATGATTTTTATTCACTCAATATCTCCTACAACTCATGAAATCACAATCAGACTAGAAATACAACATATGCAACCCTTTGGACTTATGAAGAATATTAAAAATCAATTCCTATGATCTGTTACAGGAAATGAGACCATTCACAGGTGAGCTCTTCAACCCTTCATTTTCTTACAATTTCACTCTTCTTTATTTGCAACTTTGAATCCATGGCATAATGCACTAATGATTTCACCAAGTTACTTGTTGTTGATTATCATCTCTAACCTACAAAAACAAGTCTAAAACAACTCTCTAGGAAAAGCCATGCCCAACCTCTGCAACTCCAATTTCTTGAACTCAAAAATCAAAACAACATAGTGTAAAATCAATTCTTCTTATCACCACTATCTCTCACAACTAGAAACTCTCTATCTCCATGCCCCTACTTGGAAAATCAATAAATTTTCATAAATTACAAATGTTAACTCTCCAATTCATGTTTGCACAACTTTTAGAGAGACAAGCCTCCACTAGTCATCACATTCATTCTCTCCCTTCACAAATATGAATTCAAATTCAAATTTTCCCAACATGCACATCACAGGCATCCCATTCCTACCTATAGAAATACAAAAAAATAAATAATATGCAATCATTTCATAATCCCCAAGAAATCCCATGTCCAAGTTTGATTTTTGGTATTTTAACATTTAAAGTACATTTTTCAACACTTTTCCCAATACAACTTCACAACCAAAATTTTGTCCAATTATTCAAATTTTGATTTTTGGACAAGAAAATCAAAATATGACATAAAACATTAGTCCAAGCCAAGTCACATCAAAATTTAAATCTTTTTGGTTGATGCACTATTGTCTTCAGCCACGAATGCTCGTGCATTAGATACCCATGGTAGAAAGAGAGTGTTTCATGAGTGAAACTCATAAACATTTGTAAATTCCATGCTCATCATGAATCCATCTCTCTACCTTACCTACCTGAACATTCTTTTTCAACTTTCCTTGCAATTTGATGTCTCTTCCATCTTTCATTCTTTCGGTCTCTCTCTCCTTTTCACATAATCCAACTCCCACCAATATGCACTATGAAAATTTGGAAAATCACAAGTATCCATTTCCTCTACCTCAATAAAATCATAGAATTCATGCATTATCTCTTTCTTTGTCACTGTTGCAACAATTTGTTCCTCACCAATCTTGGTTTCAACATTGTGTTCCTCTTTCTCCTTGCCTTCTAAAAGACAACTTTCAACTGCAATCTCTTCATAATTTGCACTCACATCAATGTTAGTCAAACAAACAAGAGATTCATCCTTCCCATCCTACAATAAAATATCAATCACAAGATCTACATTTACACCAATCTCTTCATCAAACAACTCATCTTCTACTTGCTCATTTGCTTCCACAGTTTCAACTGCAGTGCCTTTATCTACCAATGCATTCATTGCTGCAATATCCTCTTCTACACTAATATTATCATGCTCACATAAATCAACAACAATATTTTCACAAAAAATAGATTTTACCTCTTCTTTTTCCACTAAAAATTTCACTCTCCCCATCTTGAATGTAATGAACACTGCTGCAACTTGCATTAGTAAATCATGATCTTCATCCTTATCCTCCTTCACTAACTATTTAACACCATTAATCAAACAATTTACAGTGCTATTACATACCTTTCCTTCTTCATTACTTAATGGCTTCAACTTGTGCTTGATTTCATCCTTCATTAAGGAGTATGTATTGGCATACCCATCATGCATTGCAAACCTATCAAATTTCCAAGGCCTTCCTAACAAAACATGGAAAACATCCATAGGAATAATATCACACATTATCTCATCATAATATTGTAATATCATAAATTTTACCAAGTGTTGTTCTCTAACTAAACTTTCTTATCATCTTGTAAACAAGCAATCATATATGGATGCAAGTGTTTTCTTCTTTCCAATTGCAATTTATTTACCATTTCTTCAGAAACTAGATTATTTGTACTTCCACCATCAATAATAGCATTACATGCTTTATCTTCACACTTACATCTCGATTGGAACAATCTTTTTCTTTGATTTGGCTCTTTTCCTTCATTCATTAGGGCTCTTCTTAGAACAAGTGCTTCTCCATTTTCTTCATCTTCAAAATGTGATGACTCTATATCTTCTTCATTCACATTTTCTTCCCTTGCATTTTTTTTAGTCCTTCTATGGGTTCTTTCCTGATCATGAGGGCAATCATAAGCTTGATGTCCCTCTTCTCCACACCTAAAAAAAGTTCCTTGTAAGCCTCCTCTTCTGAACCCTCTACCCGTTATTCCTCTTCCTCTGAAATTCTACTCATAGGACTTGTTTAAATTCTCACTTCTTTCATCTTTGTTATCCTTAATGTCTTTAGTCTATTGTTCATCCTCATTTTTCTACACATAAGCTCTTCCCTTTCCTTTTTGTTTACTCTCAATTTTTTTAAAAAAATTTCCCCAACTTTCAAAGCAAATTGATAAGCTTCTTCCAAATTAAAAATTCTTACCAAAATTGGTTCTCCTTGAATGCTTGGCTTTAGTCCATTGATGTATCTTGCTACCTTTTCCTTGTTGGCTTCTGAATGTCTCCTTCTAATTAAAAGAGTGTGAAACTCCTCAGTGTATTCTTAATTGATTTTCCTTATTGCCTCAATCCATGCATCTTCTTTAATAATTCCAACTCATAATCCATTAGAATAAATTATCCCTTAATCTTCTCAACCATTTTATCCCACTTTTTAATATTTTCCTTTCCTCTCCTAACTCTTTCAATTTGTATCTCTCCACTAAATACTTGCATCTCCTTTCAACTTTGTCTTTGTAAACTTCACTTTGTCGGGATCTTCAATCTCATTGAATTCAAAGAATTCTTCCATGTCATTTATCCAATCTATGAGCTCCTCTAGATTCAAGCTTCCATTAAATGTTGAGACCTCCATCTTTGGTCTCTTTCCAATCTTGGAAAGGGCTATAAGAAATCTGATTTCTGTAGGATCAATTTCATCCTATGCTTCTTCTTTGAATGACTCCTGATTCTCAACTTCATCTTCACTCTCATCTCTTTCTCTTTGTACAACTCTTCTGCATAGATCTCCCTGCAATGTCTCTACTTTCCTCCTAAGGGCTCTAAAATCCTCCATACCAAGATGATTTCTACTTCCACCTCTACCATGATGGGCTATTCTAGTAGACATTGTCTCAACACTCACAACTCACAGGTCCTACTACAAACTGCCTCTCTTCGACGCTATGCCTACAAACTCGAGAACCTCTAGCTTTGATACCACATATGCAAGAGATTTCCTGCAACTCTCAACACACTCAACATACAATAGACAATTTTAAAATTTAAGTAAAACAATATTAATTTAGCAACTCATATGATGATTTTTATTCACTCAATATCTCCTACAACTCATGAAATCATAATTAGACTAGAAATACAACATATGCAGCCCTCTGGACTGATGAAGAATATTAAAAATCAATTCCTATGATCTGTTACAAGCAACAAGATCATTCATAGGTGAGTTCTCTTCAATCATCCATTTTCTTACAATTTCACTCTTCTTTACCTGCAACTTCCTTCTGGAATCAATGACACAATGCACCAATGATTTCACCAAGTTACTTGCTATCTATTATCACCTCCAACCTGCAACAACAAGTCTAAAAACAACTCTTTATGAAAATCCACGCCCAACCTCTGCAAGTCCAAATTTTGGAACTCAAAAATCAAAACAACATAGTATAAATTAATTATATCGAGTTTCCACAATCCATAATGTAGAATTCAGTAAATTTGATTGTGTTGGATTTTTTTGCATCATTAAAAAAACATTTCGGATCACACTCTGTGATGCAAAAAACTCCAACACAATAAAATCCAGAAGCAATACTGAATTCAACATAGTATACAATCAATTCTTCTTATCACCACTATCTCCTACAACTGGAAACTCTCCAACTCCACGCCCCTACCTAGAAAATCAATAAATTTTCATAAATTACAAAATTTAACTCTCCAATGCATGTTTGCACAACTTCCAAGGAGACAGGCCTACACCAATCGACACATTCATTCTCTCCCTTCACAAATAGGAATTCAAATTCAAATTTGCCTAGCATGCACATTATGGGCATCCCATTCCTTCCTATCACAATAAGGAAAATTAAATAATATGCAATCATTTCATAATGTCGAAGAAATCCCACGCCCAAGTTTGATTTTTGGCATTTTAACATTTAAATTGCATTTTCTAGCACTTTTCCCAATACAACTTTGCAACCAAAATTTTGTCCAATTATTCAAATTTTGATTTTTGGACAAGAAAATTAAAATATGACATAAGACATTATTCCAAGCCAAGTCACATCAAAATTTTATTCTTTTTGGTTGATGCAAGATTGTCTTCCGCCACAGATGCTCCTATATCATAATGAAGAAAATCAAATTGAGATTGCTAATTTCAAGCATAAGTTAAGATGTGGGAATTTATAAATCTAAAGGAAAAAAATAGATCAACATTGAATTGGCCTAAAGTTGGTGATAAATGATCTAAATTTTTATATTTTTTTAAAACCTATGTTTGTGAAGGAAATAATTTATGGTATTAATCTTAATAGTATCTTTTTTGAAGTTGAAGATCAAATTAAGAGTTCTTTTCAAGGTTTTTATAAGGACCTCTTCCCTTTTGTTGGGGCTAACCTTGATATCGGTGAAAAAGAAGCATCATTATCAATAGAATTCCTAGGAAATTAAAAGTTGAGGATGTTTTGAAACTAGAAAAATTCAATATTGACAAGGTTAATTTATCATTTATTATTTTTCTAATGATAACTTGATCATGAAGCTATGGGTTATTTATTGAGTTCTATAAGTCTAATAATGATTAGTTATCTCCTGTTTTGTTGTAAATTTACAATTAGGCTATTATAGTTGGATCTTTGAATAAATTCGTTAATAGGGGCATTATCAAGCCATTGCCTAAGGAAGGAGATCCTTGTCTCATTAAGAACTGGAAATCTATTACATTACTGAATGTCTCCTATAAGATTTATGCCATGATGTTAGTTATTAGACTTATGGATACTCTCACTAGCATTATCTCTCCTAATAAAAAAAGGTGTGAAAAAGGGAGGTATATTCTAGAGAATCTCCTTATAAGTTAGGAGGGCATGAATTGGGCTAAAGATTATATTCAAAATATTTACATGGATTTGATGAAGCTATGCACATAATCATGTATCTCTATTCTTATTGAGAAATTGTAAATGAAAAATGTTATCATGAAATTATGTAATATGGATTCGTTACTTGGAATTTAATAATGTTTCTTTGTAATGCAATGGGAAAGTTTGAAATGAGATCATATCAAACGTGCATCTTGTTATTCAATTAGAAAAGAAAAATTTTATTGTCTAAATTTTAGTGTCATAAATTGTTCACATGTGGGTAAAACATAGTAAAATCAATGGGTAGAACAATGGGCATGTTATAGAAACAATCAAATAAACACTCTTCCACAAAATTTTCACCACTTTCTTCTACAAAGAACCCCTTGTATCACTTCATAAACATTCCTAAAGACCCTTGGCTTATTTAGAAAGACTCTTCCACTCATTGTCTACCTTCTACTTCCTCGAGAAGAGGGCAATCTAGTCAACATCCCACCACTAGATCAACTCCTTCCATATTTACAATAATGAGTTATCACTTTCATTTGATCAATTTGAAGTGACATGTGTACCCAATTTCGGTGTATGTAGTAGTGAGGTTGGTCCATGTCTCCTCATGGTAAATATTTTGGATCCCATTATAGTGGCACTAAGAGCATAGTTATAGATCCATTGCTAGGATGGGGTGTTCTTGCCCCCTTGGTTGTGTAGGATTTTTAGGTTACAGAGGATGGGTGGGAAGATCCTAATATGCTGGATGAGCACTCCTAGTGGATGGTGCAAGTTTTCATGTTGAATTTGTCACCAAAATAAAGTAAGTGACAATTTAATGAATCGATTTTGTAAAGCCTAAAAAAAGGGAAGACATTAACATGTAATGAGGGCTCACCCTAAATATACCAACTAATCAATGAAAACTACTGACTAAATACATAAATTTTCAATGATGAGGCGATGGTCTCATGTCATTGCTAAGCTTATTTTGTATAGTAGTTACCATTCCATTCTTTTAGGAGTCTTTTGTGAAGCTAGTGATTCCATAACTATTTTTTTTTTACTTAGTTTAGATAATTACATTGAGATGCACAACCCTCCAATTGCAGCAAGGTTGCCTATAGGAGGTAAGCACAATCATGAAAGAAAAACAAAAGTCAACCGTCAGTTACCAATTCTTATCTATTTTCAAAAATTAAATGCAATGCAACTATCCTTATTGAAAATAAATAAAAAAATTATCATGCAAATTTTTTATCCTTTGAAGTTGTCATTCGATACAACACATTTCCATTTTGAATTCGAATTATCTTTTCTACTACACGAAAGAAATATAATGATTATTTTTCAATTTTTTTATCCTTTAAAGTTACCATTCGAAACAACAAGTTTCCATTTCCAATTAGATGCCTCGATGATATCTATCGACGTATTTTATATAGATTATCTTTAAGATATATACTAGTTGTTTAAAATATAAAAGATGAATTACATGAATAAAAATAAAGAAAATTTAAAACCTAGCAATCATACCTTGGTGTGCAATGGGTACACCGAAGAAGTGTGGAAGGTCAATTAGGGAATTTTTTATGCTATCTTTTACATACATTTGTGTAGTATACATGAGGTCCATTGGTAGGCCATTTAGAAAATGATGTTGGTTGTGCAACAAAGGTCTCAATAAAGAAGTATAGCTTCAAATCAACTATGCATTTTCTTATAGGGATTCGAACACAACTAAAACAAAACCTCTGAATCAAGAAGATAATAAGGCTCCATTACCAATAGGCTCATGCTATTTTTGCAATAGGGAGAGAGGGAGAGAGAGGGAGATATGAGGATATATAGAGAGAGATAGATAGATATGGAGATGGAGGAGAGGGATATGGAGAGAAGGAGAGGAAGAGATAAAGAGAGAAGACAAAGGTATAGATATAGATGGAAGAGATAAATATATAGGGAGGGAGAGAGAGGGACAAATATAAAGAGATAGAGATAGAGGGAGATATGTAAGAATTTAAATATGGAGAGATAGAGATAGAGATAGAGCTAGAGATAGGGAGGGAGAAACAAGGAGTGTGTTTGTGTGTGTATAAGAGAGA